>ML794034.1:314457-369649 GCA_009831015.1 Picea engelmannii
AACCTCCAAAACATAATGCATGTGTAGTAGTACCTCTCAAATACCTGAGAATCCACTTTACTGCCTCCCAATGTTCTTTACCTGGATTGTTCATATACCTGCTCATAAGTAGGGTTGATTTTACAAGCCCTACTTGCGCGCTACCATTCTCGCAGGCAGGTTACACGGGACCTGCGAGAATGGGGCATTCTCACAGGTGAGCCTAAGGCAGCCTGCTAGGTTCTCGCACTATGCACACAGGGCACCTGCGAGAACCGCAAAGCTAAATTTTTTTTTTTAAATTTACCCAATGAACAAGAACCAAATCATGAAAAAAGTTGCTAATATTCTTGTTGTGCCTCTTATGCAGATAATTGGCCATCAAAATGGTGCTTGAATGGCGCTAAAGGGAGCACGAAGAAGACAATGCAATGGCCGAAAATCATCCACCTACTATTGCTTCTTTGAGAGACTGTGGACTTCTGAAGTACTTTCGTATCCCGGGCATGAGGGCCCAAGTCAGGTTGTTAGAATACCTGGTGCGTATGTGGGACCTTGATAAGAAGGTATTTCACGTGGGGGTCCACACACTGTCCTTAGATATTGAGGACATTTACTTTTTGACTGGATTGTCATGGTGGGGGTACTATGTGAGCTTGACTGGTAGCAAAGGTGGTGGGCTGCAGATGAGTGAGTACTGCCGTTTACACTACGGTCCTGAGGCTGAGAGAAAGAAAGGAAAAGTTGTTATTTGGGGGGTACGATATTTGACCCTCCGTACTATCCTATTCACCATAGCTCGGATGGTTGGGAGTTCTGTTCCTCACATGGCGTTACAGAGTTACTTCCAGTATGCTATTGAGTGTACTGAGCCTTGGGTGTTCAACTGGGCAAGATGCTGTGCTTCGTAGCGTAAAAAGACACTTGACCAAATGCAGACGAGGCACCCTGAAGCAATTCGGGTACGGATCTTTGTTGGTGTCCTTCTTCCTTGAGAGGGTCCCATTACTAAGGCTGTAGGTTGAGTGGAATATACCGGCTCCCAAGGATCCAAGGATGCTGAGATGGTGTCAGCTGATGGCTCGGCACGTGGCTGGACCGATCATCAAGTATGATTATACTTTCTTTCACTGGCTTCATCCACATCTGTTGATGGTTGATGACTATGATTATGCTGGGTTGGATTTCCGAGGAGATCCAGACTTAGTACTGCCAGTGGATGCTTAGTGGGGGGACCTTGGTAAGAAGTACACACATTTTTCTTTTTAAATGTTTTGTGAATTTTTATCATATTCAAATGTTTTTGTTTTATATATTCATCCAAAAACTAATACAAAATCGTTTGTTGATGTCACAGATGTTGGACCTTAGAGACCTCCTGGTACTTCTCCCATTCAATGGCGAGGAGAGGTAGCGACAGCGCCACAATATGCTGAAGATTATCAAGTGGTGGAACAAAATCTGGAAGGCTTGACCGCAGATATTCTAGACATGACTCTGGAAGAGGTTCCACGACGCAATCATCATCATACTGTAGGAGTGTCAAGGTCCATGAGTCGACTACTCCGTAGGATTTCTCGGGCAGTCGTGTGTTACCGTGAATGTCATCCATGACATCATTTTGTAGAAGCTATGAGCTTCAGATTTTGACATTTTGGTCTTCGGACAAACTTTTTGTAAAAAACTCTTTTGATCGTTATATATACAGATGGATTCTACCGATTTACCTTATATTGTGTGAATATTGATGTGATTGATTTATAAATGATTCAAATGTCTATCCAATACATAATTAGCCAATGCATCTGTTAATGTATTTAGACATCTAGGAATATGTTTATATTCAATGTGATCAAAATAACGTTTCAAGAGGCAAATTCGCAAATACACCTGTAACAAAGTAGGACTTTGAATAGAGTAGACATTACTTAACTGTAGTACTACAAGCTATGAATCAAGTCGCACAATCAAATGACGAATTTCGAGCGAGATAGCATCAACCAATAATTCAATAATGACGTTATACTCTGCAATGTTGTTGGTCACACGACCGAGGCACACACCTCGTAAGGAGACAAGTTCATTTGTAGGGGCATAAATTTCCCACGCAACAGAAACAAGGTTCTGAGTACTACGACTAGCACCATCGAGGAAGCCAATATAGGGTAGCGAAGACTCTGACATCTGGAAATCAAACACAATGTCACATAAGGGCAGAGACCGGATAACGACAAAAGAAAGCTATAGTAACACACAGAGTATGGTATAATAAAAATACAAGTACTAGTGCACAGATGATTTTATGCATAGTACTTCTTCAAGTACAACCCATTCCTGGGCTCACTCAAAGGGATACCATCGTAATCTACCAACTCATAAGCTCCTTTTTCCAAAACTCATCGCACGATATAAGGACCTTGCCACATGGCTTCAAATTTCCCAGCTCCTAACAAATCTCGATCTTATTCATAGAGAAGAACAAGATTACCTTCGGAGAAAACGCGAGGCTTGACATGCTTGTCGTATTGGGCCTTGACACATTTTTTCTGGGCTTCTATGACTAGGGTGGTGTCACGTCGAGTTTCGTCTAATCGCATAAGATACAATAGACATTCTTCTTCAGCAGAAGTGTTGGGTAGGAGTTCAACAACTAGTTTTAAAGAAGGTATCTCGCATTCGATAGTGAGAATGGCTTCCACACCATAGACTAACCGAAAAGGTGTAAACCCAGTAGCAGACTTGACGGATGTCCGGTAAGCCCACAATGCTGAAAGAAACATTGTGTGCCATCTTGTTTTATGAATCCCTATCATTCGTCGGAGCATAGTTATGAGAACTTTGTTGATTGCTTCGACCTAGCTGTTGGCTAATGGATAATAGGGCGTTGAGTTATCATGGCGAAGACCCAACTTTTCAGTAAGTTCAGACATCATGAAGTTCCTAAAATGGCTACCGTGATCGGTGATGATAGCTTGGGGAACACCAAAACGAACTATGATGTGATTAAAAAGAAATAATGCTACGGTCTTTCCAGTGTTGTCAAATGTCGGCATCGCCTTGGCCCATTTCATAAAGTAATCAACAGCTACAATAATGTAACCATGCCCTGCGGCCAAGTGAGGGTGACATGTCATGAAATCGATGCCCCATTTCGCAAAGGGACCAACTGAGACCACAGGGTGAAGAGGAGCAGGATGTGACCGAATCTTCTGATTATAGGTATGGCAGGCATGGCATTTCTGAACGGTAATAATGCAGTCGTTAAACAAAGAAGGCCAAAAATACCCTATGCATAAGATCTTCTGGGCAATAGCATACCTAGACATATGACCACCACATGCTCCAGAATGGAAGTCATTCAGAGCTTTCTCGGCTTCGTCAAACATTAGACAACGTCGAAAAACAAAGTCAATCCCCCAACGATAAAGAGTATCCCCGAGAATAATGTATTGACGAGCTTGATAACGTATTCGACGTCGTTCAGTACTGGACAAAGTTCACCAAAAACTCTGGGTTTGGAGATATATAATGATATCCCCATACCAAAGATTATCAGTGCTAATAAGGAAAAGAGATTCATCGGGTAATGAATCAACTACTACATTTTCCRTTGCAAAATAAGGAAAATCRCATATCAACTCAGCAAAGACTAAGGACTTCTTGGACTTGACGCGGTCGAATTCCAAGTCAAACTCCTGGAGTATCACAATCCATTTGGAGTATTTTCCCCCTAGCAATTGACGTGTCAAAATGTGTTGCATAGGGTTGCAATGAGAAATCACCGTAGTCTTGCGTGAGAGGATATAGTGCCGGAAGCGTTGGACGGCTTGAATGGCAGCCAAGGCCAGTTTCTCGACATGTTGATATGATTTCAGTTGGCGTGAGACCTTGACTCAAGTAGTAAATAACATGTTCGTCGTGAGCATCATCCTTCTGGACAAGAACCATGCTAATGGTATAATCCGAGGCAGTAAGGTAAAGGAAATAATCGCGACTGTAGTCGAGAGGAAAGAGAAGCAGAGCTCATGTTAGGGACAACTTCAAAGCTTCAAAAACATTGTTGGCAATGGTATCCCAGACGAACTCCGACTCCTCCTTTAATAGCCGTGTAAATCTACGAGTTATTTCGACGTAATTTGGGATAAAATGACAAAGAAATTTTGCCTTCCTCTACAAACTTTGCAACTGGCGAAGTGTAGGAGGAGGAGGGAGATTAAGGATCGCCTCAACCTTTAAAGGATCCACCCGGATCCCTTGACGCAAAACGATAAAACCTAGAAGACAGTCGGATTCCACACAGAAAACGCACTTATGAGGATTTAAACATATACGGTAGAATCGACAACGAACGAAAATGGCTCAGAGGTGGTTTGGGTGATCGAATTTGCGCATAGAATGAGCAGGTAAATCGTCCAAATATGGTTGAACGATGTGCTTGATATCATGAAAGGCATAAGACATAGCACGTTGAAAAGTTGCACCAGCATTCTTAAGACCGAAAGGAAGTTTCCGATAAGCAAAAGTACCCAAAGGACAAATAAAAACAGTCTTATGTTGATCCTTGGGAACAATGTTGATTTGATTATAGCCAGAGAAACCATCCATGAGAGAGAAGATTTCACTTCTGGCGCAGTCATCAACGAAAGGGGTAGGAAAGTTGTCTTTTGGACAAGCTTTATTGATATCCCTATAATCAACACATACACGAATGGTACCTTGTTTCTTGTCAATTAGAACAAGATTGGAAACCCAGTCTGTGAGAGCCACCAGATAAATAAAGCCAACCTTCAGAAGTTTCTCGACTTCAAACTTTGTAGCAGCCGCTTTACGTGGGTGAACTGGACGAAGGCGTTGCCGGACGGGTTTACTATCAGGATGTGTCTTTATTTCATATATCACAATATCAGGGTCGATACCCGACATTTCTTCGTAACTCCAAGCGAAAATGTCACGAAACTCTTTGAACAAGGACGTATAGGTGACTATTTCATCCGGGGAACACGAATCTCCAATATGGACATTTTCAACGATTCCAGGTTTGATGGATATGTCAATGGGAATCGTGGGCGAGATATTGCTCAAGTTTCCTTCAGCAAACACATCGTGTGCAGACTCGGGAACAGTGGAGATGACAACAATGGTCAACGGAGTCGAAATCCATTGGTAGTTCTCAAGAGTATGTTGCTCCAGAAAAAGGATGGAACGATGATGCCCATCATCCCAAGGGGTGTCCTCCATGACAGACATGATCATCTCGTAAGTGAGAAAAATAACACGAAAAGGATCGGGAGACAACTCATAAAGAGAGAGAGTAGAAGATGTTTCCGATTGAATGGCCTATTAGGCAGATTCAACTAGACTTAACGACATTTCGTCGCCGAAACAAAGATGATCTCCAGGGTCAGGCACTATCCAGGTGTCGTGAGACGCAGGAAGTTTGTAAGACGAAGTGGAGATCATGTTGATAGAAGCAACAGATGAGTGTGGAACATCGGGCGGTGGAATGGGGAAAGTACCCATTAACGAGGAGTCCTTGAGAAGGCCTACACCGACGTTCTCATAACCCAGTGGGGTTTTAGCAATAAACAATACGTTTCTAGTACGGGTATCAGAATTGAAGAAGGCAAGTTGGTCGACGGTAACAACCTTTTCTTGATAAGGGAAACGTACTATACAGAAAAGTGTCGACGCAACAACGCGCATGGAATTGATCCAGTTGCGGCCAAGCAAAAGATTATAATCAAGGGGAGCGTCAAAGACTTCCATTTCAACTTGGACCGTCTTACCTTCTAACGTGATGGGCAACGAAGGAAGAACACCGTAGGGCTTAAAACCAAAGCCATTTAAGAATTTAAGAGTGTTCTGGGATTCATTCAAAGAAGGAGAGCCAATGGCTTTCCAAAAAGCAAAATACATAACACAAGTCGAGACACCCTCGTCGATAACGGTTCGGCAAATGTTCTTGTCAGAGACAACAACTTGTATCTGGAACGCGAGTTGAGGGGGTAACCTTGGAATGTGATCTTCCAAGTCAAAGATTATTAAATTCGTGTCTGTCGGGTCAATTCCACCGATATCTTTCAACAAAGCCTTCTGTTGTGCGGGAAAAGTTTGAAGGACTTCAAGGGCTTACATCGCAAAAGGTTCTTGGGCCAGATCTTCAACAGTGCTGTAGTTCTAGGCCGCATGAGCATGAGGATTGAAAGCCGATTTTCGAATGACACCCTTTGCGGGGGGTCGTAGAATTGTGTCGAGCCCCGGTCCTTTGAGATGAAGAGGACCGTTAGTAGGCGGAGTCACTGGAGAGAGTTGTACCAAAGAAGGGGGTAAATCGTCAACCTTCTCCTTAGAGAGAGAATAATCTTTGGCTCGAGTAGTGAGTGCAACGTTGTTCTGCTTAGAATCACCAGTACACATCAAAACATATGAAGTGGTAGAAGAGGAGGGTTGGTCGTGAATGACCAACTGAGCCTGTTGTTGAGATGGGAAGGGTTGGGACAAGACAGCCGGTGCAGGTGGTTTGGGGGCTCCTTGAAGGAATTTAATGACCTCGACACGTTGTGGAAAATCCTTCGTGTAGTGATCATCACCACAGATAAGGCAAGGGTATCGTGGTTTGCGCTTATCCCGATCGTCAACAGGGGTAGTTTTGGTTTGCTCTGCTTGAGAATTATTTTTGCCCTCCTTATTCTTGCCTCTCTCCTTTTTAGATTTATTTTTACCGGTTGGGGTAGATTGGACGAAATTTACCTCAGAAGTCTTTCCAGTGGGAGTGGCAGGAGACGGAGCATTTTGAACATTAGAAGAAGTAGATTTAGGGTTTGTGCTTGAAGCAGAATGTGATTGGGCCTGGGCAATACCAATCACACCATCATCCATATACGAGGCAACTAGAGTAGTTGAAGTGCTGGAAGTATTAGGACGAGGTAAATCAGGTAGTAAATCATAAAGGGTTCCCGTTTGTGAATAAACGAGGTCAAGATATTGAGCACGACTTATAGCCTGCTCTTCCATGACTATGCCACCCATGGCAATGTCCTTACCGATTTCGTTCACAAATGATTTGGTAAACCATTTTGCCAGTAACTGATCGGGGAGCTCAAGTTTAATGAGACGTCGTCTCCTTCGCCACTCATGGATGTGATCAGATATATGAGTGCCTTTAGTTCGTTTGAAGGAAGTCAAAATCTCGGTCCCTATGTCATAACGGATCAGTAACTGGTAATGCGTAAGGAAAGCCATCGCTAGAGTGTTGAAGTCAGAGAAGAAACCTTGTGGAAATTCGATATACCACTTCGCAGCAGAACCGGTAAGGGTTCGTTGAAAAAGACGTAAACGAATAGAGTCGTCCATCAATGAGTTGGACAAACACCATAGGTGAAAAGTCATAACGTGATTATTTGGGTCCTCTCCCACCTTGCCGTCGAATTTAGGAATGTCCGGCGGAAGCTTGGTTGGTATAACAGACCATTGGGGAGAGTGATGAATAGGATCATTTAAAATCCTTGACAAATCTGGAAGATCCAAAGTGGAGAGAAAGGGTAACTGTCGATTCACCTGCGGGTACTGGTGGCTTTGGGGAGGAAGCCCTGTCGGCAAACCAGTAGGACCATAAGCAGTCTGCATATAATGTGAAGATCTAGGCACATTCGGTGGTGGTTGAACAAGATAGTAGCTCATTAGATTATACCCTGGAACAAGGGCTTGAGTTTGAGCATTCGCCCCCCCAAATGGGATTGAATGAACTTGGATATGGTTGGCCCATGCTGGGGGTGTTACTGACGCAGCTAGAAACTACTAGCCCCCAGTCGATCGAGGAGGATTTTGGATCAAATGATTCCAATACTGGGGCAAGGAAGGAGGTATGTTTTTCCCATAAGGTGGGGTTGGTCCTCCCATCGAAGGTGGTGTTCCAATTGGAAGTTGTCAATTGAGAGGAGGTTGAGTTATGCTACCTTGATGAGATTGGCTACCAACCAGAAATTGATAAGTTGGAGTGAATGGCGGAATAACGCCACTAGGATTAGGATTTCCAGTAGAGGATGAAGAAGGTCCTTCAAAAGGAATTGAGGTAGTGTTGGAACAAAACTGGGAAGAAAGTACCCAGAAGAAGAAGGACCACTAGAAGAGCCGGATGGAGTTTGCGCAGGAGTAAGAATGGAAGTATTCAATGCACGGTATCCAGGTGGTAATGTCAGAATGACGTTGGGCATTCGCGGTGTGTTGATAGGAGTAATACTAACCGCAGTAAACCCGGTTGGAACACTCGAAGTAGTTGTGAGATGGGTCATTTTGACAGGGATGGTAAAGTGATAAGCGGTAGTAACCAGTACTGTCTCTGTACTAGAGATTTCAGAAATCATTGGTGAGTTGATTTCGGAAATCACATGTGAACCTGGACCAAAAATGTCCCGTCGAAAAACGTCCGTAGACTAAAAAGGATCTTGGTCCCCAGGTCCAATCGGAGATCCGGAATACACAACAATTAAGTCTCCAGAAGAGTTTGCGCGCATAAAACGTCTCAAAATTAGGGTGAAGTCGAAAATCCTCTCGAGTATTAGTAATTGGAAAATGTTCTAGAGAGTCAGTGCGTTCCACTTGTGGGGTGGTGATGACTGGGAGTTGACGCTGCCGAGGAGAGCCTCGAGGTGTGCTTGTGGGCAAGGGTTGTGAACCTTCCAGATGCTCTAGAGATAAACCCTACATTCTACGTGAATGACGTGGAGGAGCTATTGTAAACGAGTGACAAACTTTGCAAAGAAAATCCTATGGTCGACTTCGATAAACAGACAACACGCGCTAGTAAACAAAATCTAGGAAGCAACTCCAAACAAACAAGACCTTCTAATTTCGAAGCCACTAGTTGGTGATGAAATCCAACGTCGCAACAACAAGATGAGAAGGGGCTAGACAAGGGTGGAAAAGTTACGCTGACGACCTTCTTAACGGACTTACACCCTAGTGAAAGCTCCCACAGATAATCGTGGGTATAACCTCCAAGGAGCTCGAGTGAGTTTGGTCAACGTCAATTCCAAGTACCGTGAATAATTTCCCCTCCACAGTCACCTCGAGTAAGAACCTAGAAAGATAGGCCACTAAGGTCACCACCAACAACAATAAATCCTGGGGGAACAATCGACAGTCTGATCCACACGCAAGGGCAGGGTATCTAGCCTGAAATCAACTCAAAAGGCTTCCACTCATCATTGTGGGTATACCTCTGAGTGATCTCTGTAATATGTGAAATCTCTACACTGATATCAACAAAGCAGGGTGAATAACTCTGTGAATATCAATGCGACCTCGTGCTTGACCCTTGTGTGAGAAGGGTTTCCCAGGACAAGATGTTGCAAATGGAATTTAACACTCCCTAACAAAAGATACTATTGTGTGTTTTGTGCTTTTGGAGAGTGTATCTCTCTTCCTACTCCAAAGCGCTAGCCTAGCTAAATGTTGGTGTAATAGAGCCCTAGAAAAGAGTTACTAGATAAATTTTATGATTACGCAGTGTTATTAAGAGCTGTTCTTTACTCAAAGGAAACATGAATGAAACTTATGTTGTATGACTCTAACCTAACAATGCATGGATGAGAATGAAATATATCACTTTTCGTTCAATGAATCCTATGTATGGGAGAGAGAGAAAATTTTCCAGATCAACCTTGAACTACAAGACAATTTCCTTTAAAATGCAAATGCAACAAATCACGCATCAATAACAATTCTCTATTGTGTCCTTTTCAACAATTTCAACAATTGATTTTCAATGTTTTCGAAGACGAAAATGATTTTTTGAAAGAAAAAAATTTTGTTCACTTTTAAAAAAGGACCCACACTATGATAGCGAGAGTACAGAAAATCAAAATCCTAATGAACAAGAAATGATAACAAACCCAATCCACTCTTTCAATGAAAACAAAAATAAAGAGCAAACCAATATAGTTTTTTCAATCGCATAATAAAAATTATCTTTCAAACAATAAACAAATGATAAAGACCAATAAAAATCAACTTTCAACTGATCACCGGTCCTTAACTAATCAAACACACTCAGATTCCGAAATCAGAGAGTATGGTGTTGCCAAGAAAAGTCAAGAAACGAAAGTCAAGACAAAAGTGACAAGAAGAGCCTTGAAATCCTAAGACTGTTCATGCACGCAAACGAAGACAACAAAGACATCAATCAATGGTCCAAGAAACTCTTATGAGACACCTAGACTGATCTGAGCAGTTGAAGATGCCAAAACTCAAATCCAAATTTTTGAAAAAATGAGTTCGCAGGCTGGCAATACTACACAGTGCGAGAATTAAGCATTCTCGCAGGTGACCTTGAGTAGGGTGCGAGAACCTCGCACTGAATCTAAAGGCAGAGTGCGAACTCTATAGATTCTCGCAGGCTACAGTGAAGTGCAGTGTGAGAACCTCTTAAACTAATCAAATTTTTGGAAAATGAAGCAAAATTTGAAAAGGCCTCTGGACCCAAAGGGTCTATCAGGATATCTTGAAGACTCAGAGATTGATAGGAAAGGAGAAAAGTAAAACCAGAGCAAATGGCCACTTTAAAACACCAAAAGCCACAAAGAAAATGGGATGATCCCCAGTGGAGTCGTCAATTTTGTTATCGGACTAATCGGTAGCGGACACTAACTGATCTCCCTAGATCCACTTGGATCTAGAACAAAACAGGATAGGACATGACTCTTTCCCTAAGTTTTAACCATTGAATTAACTAGGAGGAATGAACAAGTAACATACCTTATTATCGCTTCCTAGGGTCTTTCTTGTTCTTGCTTCGCTCCAGTGCTCTCATGAAGTCAAGACCAAGACAACACAAACCAACCAAAGTGAAGATATCACAATATATTCAACAGTCAACCTATGTGTATGATCAAGGAATTACACAATAAAGTGGAAATAACTTTATGGGAAAGGGACATGCCACTGTATCATATTAATGGAAAGTAAAGATTACAACCTGAACCTTGATGTCACAAACTTCCTTTTGATGACTCTTGGCTTTGACACACACACTTGTTCAATCCTTGTATGAAGAAGATCAAATCCTCTTGATAGACTTGCTAGAGTCTCCAAGCTGTTGTTCAGCTAAGTCCTTCACACAATTCTTTCACCAATTCTCCAATGAATCTTGCTTAATATTTTCCATGAGAATTATCTCAATATATAGGAAAGAATGAATTAGTTACTTGGATAAGAATGATCCCAAAATATCAGAGAATCCAGTACTAGGATAACCATTCGAATGCCAACCCATCCTTCTAGAAGATTCCCTTCTAGAAACATCGAGAATTTATCTTTTTCCATGTTTTAGGAAGAGTTCGCACCCTGTCTATTCAACACAGTGCGAGAAGTTCGCACCCTGGCTTAAAACAGTCTGCGAGAATGGGTCATTCTCGCACTCAAATGTACTAGCAGCCTGCGAACCTTCTTCAAAAATGAGTTTTCTGGGAAGAGATGAAAGTAACTTTTCTCAGGAGAAAGTTATTATGAAGAGCCTAAGTACACCATCATCAATACATCATCATGACGACCAAAATCATGGGTAACAGAGGGGAGAGAAAGAGAAAGAGCAGGAGAGAGATCTGCAATCTAAGAGCGTAGATAGAACTGTATGTTTTCCTATAATATGAAGAAACACATTTCTGTGGACGTAGCCCTAGGAAGAGGGTGAACCACGTATATCTTGTTTGATTTGTGGGATTGATGTTGTGTTCTTTTGCCTCCTGATTACTCTGTTATTGCATCATTGTGTTATATCTAAGATATAACTATGCGAAGTAGGTTTGAGTTGGTAAACGATATCTAGATGATGTGTTGTTGTTGTTTTGGACCCACTTTGCATTTCCTCTGGTTGTAGACATCTATCCTGCAACCCCCTATTGCTACTTCCGATGAGACTGCATCTACTTCGCAGGTGTTGTCGAAAGGTCCAGTAATTAGGGCTTGTTGATGTGTTGTTAGAGTTGAACCCTGGATCTGCCCCTGTGTCAACACTCCCAAACTAATTAGTTAAGTTAAATCAACTTAACTAAATAAATTAGTTGAACTACTTAAACTGATTGGAAAAGAATAAAAACTCAATGAAAAGAAGAGACAAATGGGGAATAGAAGGAGAAAACAAAACTAAGGTTTGTTATTTAGTTACATTGGATAATTTCAGTTTTCATTCATTTTTGAGTTATTCGAAAGTCTGATTCTCTTATTGGCAGCAAGTTCTTATTATAGACAGCAAGGTTCAAGACTGACCCACACTTTTCATACACTTGTTTTAAAAGTGTTGATCCATATTTGATAGTCTGTGTATTCTTGTATGTTTGTGAATTAATTTTCATGGCTGATAAAATATATCTTGTAGAGTCAAAATGGGAGTAGTTTGTGGCAAGTTGATCAAGATTATTAATTTTAGTTTTACTTCACTGTCAGAGACTTTTTGTATGGTGTTCATCGGGAATCTTTCAATCAGAATTTGGTCCATAACCTCACAGGGGTTTTGTAAATAGAAAAACACTTTTGGTATCTTAGAATGAAATAAAATTAGATTGATAGTCTGTCTCATACATGTGTTTACGTGACTTGGTTACTTTTTCTCTTTTGATCTCCATGTTTATTTTATCATAAAATCTATGTACATTCTGGTAGCTTTTATAAATTTTATTTTATATTGCAACATATTTAAATTATAAAATCAACCTCAGTCCTTGTAATTAATACTTACAGATTAAGTGAATATTTTGAGGCTATAAACCTCTGTTGACATTCTCAACTATCTTGTCCTAGCTAGGAAAGATCTGAAAATGATAGAGTAAGTTAATCCATACATTTTCCTCAACACCCACATAAGGAGTCTCACTCCCCAAATAAATTCATCCATAAAGAATCTCACCCTCCAAGGAGATTCTAGAAGTTTCGTCAAAGATCAGAAAAAGATTTATCATCTTATCAATGTTACCATTATGACAAAATGAGACATATTGCTAAGAATTGTTCATCTAGAAGAGAAGAATACAAGAACATAAAAAAAGGGCACCATGCCCACACAGTAAAATATTAAGAGCCACCCACAAAGATAATTAAAGAAAAGATTGAAGACTATGTCTTAATCTCTTGCCTCTTAGGATCAATGTCACCTAGTGAGGATACTTGGCTCATAGATAGTGGTGCTTCCAAGCACATGACAGATCAGAGAGAAATTCTTTCTAGCCTTACAGAAAAAAAACTTTCCCCAAAAAGTTACACTTGGAGATGATTACCAGTACTCTATCAAAGAAGTGGAAGAGTTCATTTAAAAAATTGATTCATAGACCACAATGAATATGAAGGATGTACTATATGCACCAGGTTTGACAAAGAATTTTCTTTCTATCTCAGCTTTAGATAAGAAAGGATTTAGAGTTTCATTCATAGATGGTGAAGTCCTTATTTGGCATAAAGGAAAAACCATAGAAGATGCAATTGTTATTAGAACAGAAGATGGTGGTGTGTATAAATTAAAAGGTCACTCAGATGCAGTCTTGATTCACTCCACTGAGAGTCTATGTGAACTTTGGCATATAAGACTAGCTCACATCAACTATAAGGCCTTACCATATGTGAGCAAGGCAGTTACAGGTCTACTAGATATCAAGGTTGACCACGAAGGTGTGTGCAAGGAATGTGCACAAGGAAAGAACATCAAAAATCATTTCTTGAAGAGCTATGGTAAAGCAGAAGGAGTCTTGGAGCTCATCCACTCAAATGTATGTGGCCCAATTCCATCCACCTCTCTTAGTGGGTATGTATACTATGTTCCATTTAATGATGACTATTCTCGCAAGACTTGGGTTTACTTATTTAAATCAAAAGATGAAGTGCTTGGCAAATTCAATGAATTCAAAGCCTTGATAGAGAATCTCTCTGAAAGAAAAATCATGATACTCGAGTCAGATAATGGAGGAGAATACACCTCAAAAGAGTTTGTACGTTTGTGCAAAGATGTCGAGATAAGAGGGAGCTCACCACTCCCTACAATCCTCTACAAAATTGATGCAGGAGCATCATTGGCAAGCACACAGAGGTGGGACCACTCAACACGTGAGAGTTCTTCCAGAACTTCAACGTTGACAATTGCAGCCGATTTTGAAGTCTGCCTTCACTCAGCGCTAGAATTCACCTTTTGGAGGCACGCTTGAACTGGTGCTGAATTTTACCCTTTGAGGCACATTTTGAAAATTGTAAACAGAGCAAGAGTTTCCACTTCGACTCTGGAATGCGACTGAACTAAGATAGCGTAGGATGAATTTTAGAGTAGGCAAGTAGCCAGGGGGAAAACCCTAGAAACATTTTTTGAGTTATGTAGAAGTTTGGACACCCAATTACAGAGGGCGGAATACAGAGAAAAAAAAAATTAGCTGCAAGAGAGAACTACGAGTTAGCAGGAGATCTAAATGTTTTGAGTTACTGTAATTTTGAATGTAATCTGTAGCCATTGGGAACTTGTGAATATAACAGAATGGAAAATTGATCCAACTGTGTGGTGTTTGGACTGTGTGCATTTTCCTGTTATTTTCTATTTCCGTGAACAAGTGGATGGAACTGTGAATTTTTCCAGTTTCAATTGTTTCTCTTTGTTGGAAGATCTACAAGGTGTGCATCGAGCCAGAGAGGAACACCGTGGATCTGAGTTATCGAAATCCCTCAGACGCAAGGAGAGCGCGGGAGATCGAAGTCTGAACCAAACAAAACTTAGGAGAAATAACACTTTGGAAGTGTTATCGAGATCTAGGAACTTATCCCCTAGAAGAGGTGAAGACTGAGTCTTCGAAAACTTAGAAAGCTTTCTAAGTCTGAAGCAAGTAAAATCTCAGTTGGAGGAACGTCGTCGAGCATTGGATCATGGTGGAAAACCCCACAAACCACAAACTTTAACGTTACGTAAATCCAGGAGGGGAGATCTTGGAGACCTGGACGGACGATGGAGAGTCCTCAAGGAGAAACGCCAAAACCCTGCAGGCCATTGGATAAGGTGGAGTTGCAAGGGGGTTAGCGGCGAGGACTTCTTGATGCCCAAAGCTTGAGAGGAGTAGTGACGGTTGATCACAAGCAGATATGGATTGTTGATCGATTTCGGGATTTCAGGTACCGCGAGTTGGAAAGACAGAGACTCTTGTCTTTCAGGATCCCGAACCGTGAAATCGTGAAGTCACGATTCGACTGGAATCGTCGATCCCAAGGATCATTGTGAGCCGTTCATCGAACGCCAGGATATTTTTGCGTTTTGGCGTTCCGACAACCGAGGGCTCGAAGAGTGAAGGGATGGGATGCTTGACTTGTGAAGTCCCGGTCCCCGGTATTTCGACATTTTGGGTTTCAAGAGTTTAAGAGTCAAGGAACTCGCATCAGGATCTGCGAAGTCGCGAAATCCGAAACTACTTTTCGATAAAAGTCTCAATCAGCCCTTTCGACACTTTGACATTTCGGCCACCGGGGGTTCCAAGGGGCAGATATATCCCTTGTAACCAGATTTCCCAAAATTGCGAAACCCGAAGTCGCGATTCACAAAAACCCGGAGGATAAGGCACTGGGACATTTCGGATTTTCGGTGACCGGAGACTCCGAGGAACAAGGATACTCTTTGTGTCCCGATTTCGCGAAACGCGAAATCTCGAAGGAACAAGCGCCGAGACATTTCGATATTTCGACCACCGGGGGTTCGAAAGGGAAAAGGAGGGACCCTTGCATCATGATTCCCCGAATCGCAAAACCCCGAAAGAGCGAACGCCAAACCCCTTTGGTATTTTGTGAACCGGGAGGTTGAAGGACCAAGAACCGTTTGTCGCCGGAATCGTAAAATCGCGAATTCTGAAATCCCGAAAAGCGGAATGTGGTCACGGGTAGATTTTGACATTTTGAGGTTTGGGGGTTTGAGAGACCAAGAGTCAGGAGACGTGGAGTACCGGCTCGCGAAATCGTGAAACCCCGAAACACGAAAAGGAGGCACGCGTAGGTTTTCTCAAGACCTGTACCAGAGAATGAAGGGACCTGTGGATCCGTCCAAACGATTCCAACAAGAGCCCGAAGGGCCATTTCGGCTCAGGGAAAAGAACGATCCAAATACCGAGAGGTCGCAGAACCCTGCTGAGGTAGCGGGTCTGCATAAAAAATGGTGTAGTAGAAAAAAGGAACAAAATTATAATGGAAGCAGTGAAGAGTATGATGAATGATCAAGATATTCCAATGCACTTATTGGCATAGGCAGTAAGAACAACAGTGTATATACAAAAGAAATTATTCCGTAGTGCACTTGGGTTCAAAACCCCCAAAGAAATGTTATTCAGAAATAACTCAGAAGCAAGCCATCTCAGAATATTTAGTTGTCCAAAGTTTGTACACATTCTGAAAGAGAAGAGAACCAAGTTGGACACTTCAGGAAAGAAGATAATATTTGTTGGATACTATGAAGTCTCTAAGGCCCTCAGAATTTAAATACCATGTTACCATCATATTGATATCAACAGAGATGTAACATTTGATGAAGATGCAACACTCAAGAAATCAAGAAGATGTCATCTTGAAGAAGTATATGAAGAACCTGTAGCTCCAAAGTTGCAGAACCAGTGAGGGAAGCCACAGTTTCCTCTAATGAGGGGATTCCAAAAGATCATGACATGATAAAATCTCAAGAAACTTCCCAAATGACAATCTCTCACAAGAGAAAGTCAAATCGAGTGAGGGAACTAATTCAAGATGTAGAGAAGTATGGTGCCCCAGAAGGAACCATGAGAAAAGTCAAAAAACCTAAACCATTCTCCAGTTATATGGCTTTGATGTGTGATCTCATAGAGAAGGAGCATGTTGAGAAAAAGGTTTGAGAGACCTTACTCAATAATTTTTTAATCTTATCTGGCTAGGAAAAAATAGTTGGGAATGTTACCTAGGGTTTGTAGCCTCAAAACATTCACCCAATCCAAGAGTATTAATTACAAAGGATCGAGGGTGATTTTTAAAAGTTTATATTTGAAACCACATAAATAAACTAAAATTTAAACTAGTTGTATGTCTTTAGGTTTTACAATTAAAATAGACATAGAGACATAAATGAAAATGAAGAACCAAGTCAATAAACACAAATATGAGATAGATCAATAATCGATTTTATTCAATTCTGAGATACAGAAAAATGTATTCCTTCTTTACAAACCCCTGCGAGGGTAGGGACTAAAGTCAGATTTAGAGATCTTCGATGGACACCATACAAAAAGACTCTGACATTGAAATGAAACTGAAATCTAATGATCTGAATCAGCTTGCCACAATATGCTACCACTTCAATCTGCAAAATATTCTTTATCAGATATGAAAATTAATTTATAAACAAACAAGAGTATACAGACTATCAAGAACAAGTTAAACACCTTAAAGACAAGTTGTTGAAAGATATAATTCAGCTTTGAATCTCGTTGTCTTCAATAAGACCCCATTGTCATCAAGAGGATTAGGCTTTCAAATATTTTAGAAGTGAAAGAAAACTGAAAGTATCTCAAACATTAGAGAGAAAACCTCAATACCGTGGTTTTCCTTTTATTTTTTATTTTTTTTTGTATTTCATTCAATTGAGCTTTTATTCTTTTCTCAATCAGTTGAAGTAGTTCAACTACTTTTGTTAGTTAAGTCAATTAACTTAAAAAATTGATTTAGGATAAATAAATAATAATAATATATAATTAAGGGTCTTAATTAATAATAACTAAAATAGGTGGGACCCCTTGTGACTCTCATCAATTCTTATTTCTTAATCATCAAATATAAAGCACCAAAGATAATCATTTAAACCATATGACACCCTTGTAACTCTCGTGAATTTTTAAACTGTATATTTAAATATCAACAATAATTTATATATATGTATATCCAGAAAATATTCAAAAATAAGACTTGTTGTCCAAAATATGATGAAAATCATTAAACATTGTCATTGTCACTGAAAATCATAAAAATAAACATTTAGAATCCATATTTGTTTATGTGAGAGACATATTTTCTCTTCTCATTGTTGTTCCCCAACTAACTTTTCTTGAGTGGTCTTTGGTTGGTTAGAGCTTTGAAGTTGTATTTCACTGATCACATGGGAGCAGTTATCCTTGAGGTGGAGCTGGGAAGACATAGATTTGGAGGAGTCAGTGGATGGACTAGAGGGGGAGGTCGTTGTTTTTACTTTGTCTTGAACTAGTTGTGGAATCTCGGTTTTTAATCTTTTGCTAGCATGTGAGGATTGTACTAACGAAACAACGGGAGCAATTTGAACATTGGGGTTAATTAGTGGTGGTAAAGACAATGAAATAGTGGGCCAACCAAGATGGTGAGAGACAGGCTGGTGAAAAATTTCTTATCAACCGTCATTTGTGGAGACTTTGAATCGCAAAGAAACATGTGGAGGAACTAAAATGCCGGAAATATTCTTAGGAGGCTGGAAAGGGGCTCTTTAGGGTTGAGGGTGCAGTATCTCATGGCCAACCCAATTAAAGAACCTACCTTGAAACAGTTGGTTCAATTCTTGCGGGTCAGTGTCAAAATTGATAGAAAATATAGGTCTCTTATGGCCTCAATTTCAATTTCCACCGTCTCTGTTATTTCGACCAATGTTGTCTCTACTGAAAAAGTTTATCGTGTAGCAATTGTTTGTCGGTAATGAAACTCTTAATTAAATTATACATGAAATTTTGCTTACATGAATCAAAATTTGGCGCTAAAATTATCACGAGATACATGCAAATACATCCATAACACATCATTTATTAATTACTACATGAATAGGGAATGATAGGGAAKAATGTATTCAAGAAGAATCAAGAGTCGTGAATCGAGAAGCAATAYTGTCAAGGGATGAAGATCAAGATCTAATTGTTCATACTAAAGGAGGAAAAAGAAGGTCTCACTTTAAGCAGAAGACACACCCTCTGTTGACGCTCAAAAAYGCAACAGTGGATACCATGCTCGCAAATGATTGTCAAGCTTTATTATTTAATTATATTAATAATATACTAATAGGTGGGACCTCTTGCTTGACATATGGAACTATGATGGAGAAACGACACTTTTTTTTTTTTTTCATCTGTATTGGTTGCGACACAATTTCTATAACTTATTCACTTCAAATCACAGTTAAAATGTTTGTGGTAAGAAGTTCTGATAATTAAAGCGGAAAATAATGTGATCTTCATTATCTCTTGCAAAATATGTCATGTTGTTTTAATGGATGAAGGAATAATATTCCAGTTTGAATTTGATTATATATGGATTATGTGATCACCTCAACCTTTGTTACAATTGTGATGTGCATTGGTTTGAATTGCAAATTGGTTGTGTTCCTAGCAAGTTGTCATATGAAAAATATGGATAGTGGCGAGGGGTAGCGCACATTGAAATATCGCACACTTTTGAAAATTATAACATGGAAAGTTTGGAATATTTGGTTGCATTAATTGTTTTGAATGTTAATGGTGTGGTGAGTTGGCTAGTGGGTTTGGCTCGTACTAAGCCATAAATGAAAATTTGAAGGAAGAAGCGACGTGCATTTATTGCACGTCACTCAATCTCACCTTGAGCCCGCCACCCTAGTCATTTTTGCATTTTTGTTATGCTAGTTTATGTTGCTCTGCCTTTCTCGGTCGTGGATGAAGTATACAACCTTGGTTTTCTCCTTACCCAATATGTTACAGGAATGGGGTTTCTTACTTTTACATCCATGAAATTTGTTCTGCCCTTAAATAAAAAATGTTAGCTCTGGTTGCTCGTGCTCTGTGTAATTCTCAAGCCATCATGTTGTTTTTTTGGAACTATGTATTTATGGTTGCATCCTTGGTTTCTTATGGTGGTTGTTCTGACACTATTGGCATTAAAAAATGGTCACGGTGTCCTTGATGTGTGTAATTGTTCGCAGGGATTTGTTGAGTAAAATTTGTGGTTGACCTTGCCTTGCCTATGGTTTTGTAGTGTGGGTTTCGCCTCTATTGAAATGCGTTATCTCAGTCAGCGTTACCTCTGGGTTTTGTGAATTCCCCAGCTATAGATTGACATTTTTGGTCTCTGTGGTTAGTATACCTGTGCCATAATTTCGACCATGTATATGTTTATGTGAACTATGATGAAGAAATAAAACATTTTATTCCTTGTCCAGGCCAAACTCTGAGTTGTTGGCCTGTTTTCTTATGACCTCGTTGTCACTGTTGCGTGGTGAACCTTATGCAAATATGAGGACATTGCGTACCTAGATTTTGGTCGGAGCATTATTTTTGTTATCTTGGTTTGGCCACAGATTTTTATTGGTCGCTTGTTATGTTGTGATAAAGGAAGTGCTAGATTCACTTATTCTTTGGAAGCTACAGTTTGTTTATATGAAGCTCGTGAAGTCGATAGAAACATTGTGAATTATTGTTATATTATCTGTGATCGATTATAATAATGAAAAGCTTTGTGGAGTAAGTTTTCTATGATATGCAACTGACAAAACCTCTGTTTTAATTGTTCAATTGTCTCTACCACTTACTGTCATTGACATATCTCGAACCCTAGAGTGAAAACGGTGCTTCCTCCAGTTTGAGTTGACGAGAGCATTGTTCTTTCTCCGTTACTTGGGAATGGGTTTAATTGGTCCCTTGCTTGGAAATTGTGAAAAGAGGTTGTTGAAGCTTGTGTTCCCGATAACAAATGTTATGTATATTGGTTAAATCACCATGTTTTATTGTTAAGAAAGAACATGTGTTTGAAATGTTTGATGTTCGAATTAAATAACACTGTCCAGAATGAAGTTAAAATAAGTTGCATTGAGCGGTGATTTGATTTAATGAATGATATGAGTCTTGTTTTGGAACCATTGTGTGTGACCCTGTGAGGTTTAAAGGAGCAGTGTTGGGATTAATGTTATGAATCGTGGCTCAAAGATTATTCCTGTAGCGATTATAATTATGTTCATCATTTCTGTTATATAATGATAATACTGTTACAATGGTTACTGTGGTTAAATAATTGTGGGCATATCAAATAGTTTGGATTATTATTTTGGAAACAAAATATTGTTTAAACTTCGAAATTGTAGACATAGATATATTTTAATTGCATCAGAGGTAACATCTTTGATTTTTTTTTCACTTCAACAATATCTGTAACGTTTTCCTATCATTCTACCATTTGTCGTTAATTACACTCCCTCAACGATCCTGATTTCACTTATTGCATCCATTTTCTTTGATATAAATTTTAAAAGAAAATTCTTTGTGGAAGCGAAAAAAAGATAACATAGCAAGGGTTGACGACTGATATTCTTGATATTTTTATACACATTTAATTGTTTGGTTAATTGTTGAACAATATTCGTATATTCATTCTATCATTCCATGTTCACATGACAATTAATGAATGATGTGTTATGGATGGATTTGCATGTATCTTGTGTCAATTTTGGAGCCAACTTTTGATTCATGTAAGTAGAGTGTCATGTATGGTTTATTAATAGCTTCATTACTGACAAACTGTTGCTACTGGATAACTTTTTTCAGTAGAAGCAACAATGGTCGAAATAATAAAGGCGAGAGAAATTGGAATTGAGATCATAGGAGGCTTAGAATTTTTATCCATTTTGACAATGACCCGCAAAAATTGAACCAGAGGTTCCAAGCTAGTTTATTTAATTGAGTTAGCCATGGGATAATGCACCCTCGACCAAAAAGACCCCCTTTCTAGCCTCCTCCGCATATTCTCGTCATTCTCGTTCCACTACATGGATCCTTGCAGTCCAAAGTCCCCGCAAATGATGGTTGGCAAGAGATTGTCCACCAACCTATCTCTCACCATCGTGGTTGGCCCACTATGTCATTGTGTTTACCACTACATGTTAATCTCAATGTTTAAATTGGTCTTGTTGTTTCACCAGTTCAGTCTTCATACGCTAGTAAAAGATTGAAAATTGATATTCCTCGACCCGTGCAAGACAAAGCAAAAGTAGTTGTCTCCCCTTCTTCTCCCTCAACTAATTCCTCTAAATCTATTTCTTTTCATCTTCATTTAAAGGATAAATGATCCCATGTAATCAACGAGATACAACCCCAAGAGTCCAATCAACCACGCGCCACTTCAGAAAAGTTTAAGGAAAACAACAGTGAAAAAATAAAAATTGTTTAAGAAAGTGGCAAATATGGTTTTTAAATTATATTTTATGTGATTTGGTTGATGAGGACAGTTTTTAATGGTTTTCAACATATTTTGGACAACAATCCCTATTTTTTATATTTTGTGGATATATATTCTTTTTGGATATGATTTAAATTATTGTTGATATTTAAATATACAGTTTAAAAGATATTCAAAGGAGTTACAAAGGTGGCATATGTTCAAAATGATTATCTTTTGTGTGTTATATTTCATGATTTAAAAATAAGAAATGACGGAAGTCACAAGGGGCCCCACCTACCTAGATATTATTAATTAAGACTCTTAACTAGATTATTATTATTTATTTCTCATCAACTAATTAGTTAAGTTAAATCAATTTAACTAAATAAAGTAATTGAACTACTTCAACTGATTGGAAAATAATAAAATCTCAATGAGAAGAAGCGACAAAGGAGGAGTAGAAGAAAAAAACAAAACTAAAGTTTGTTATTTAGTTACACAGATAGTTTCAATTTTCATTCATTTATGAGTTATTCGAAAGCCTAATTCTCTTGTTGACAACAGGGTCTTATTGTAGACAGCAAGGTTCAAGACTGAACCACACTTTTCATACACTTATTTTAGAGATATTCATCCATTCTTGATAGTCTGTATATTCTTGTATGTTTGTGTATTAATTTTCATGGCAGATAAATGATATCTTGTAGAGTCAAAATGGTAGCAGTTTGTAGCATGCTGATCCAGATTATTAATTTCAGTTCTACTTTACTGTCAGAGTATTTTTTTTTTTATGTTTATCAGGGATCTCTAAATCAAACTTTAGTCCATACCCTCGCAGGGGTTTTGTAAAGATAAAAACACTTTTGGTATTTCAAAATGAATTAAAATCAGATTGTTATTCTGTCTCATACATGTGTTTACATGACTTGGTTACTTTTTCGCTTTTGACTAGTACCCTATCAAAGGAGTGGGAGAGTCTAATTACAAAATTGATTTAGGGACCCCCAATGAAGATAAAGGATGTACTATATGTATCAGATTTGACAAATAATTTGATTTCTATCTCATCTTTAGATAAGAAAAGCTTCAGGGTTGCATTCATAGATGGTGAAGTCCTTATCTGGCTTAAAGGAAAAAGCATAGAATATGTAATTATTATTGGAATAGAAGAAGGTGGCATGTATAAATTAAAAGGTCACTCAGATGCAACCTTGATTCACTCCACTGAGAGTCTGTGTGAACGTTGGCATATAAGACTAGTTCACATCAACTACAAAGCCTTACCATATGTGGGCAAGGTTGTTATAGGTCTACCATATTTCAAGGTTGACCATGAAGGTGTGTGCAAGAGATGTGCACAAGGAAAGAACATCAAAAATCATTTCCCGAAGAGCGACAGTAAAGCAAAACGAGTCTTGGAGTTCATCCACTCAGATGTATGTTGCTCAATTCCATCCACCCCTCTTAGTCGGTATGTATACTATGTGTTATTTATTGATGACTATTCTCGCAAGACTTGGGTTTACTTTTTGAAATCAAAAGATGAAGTTCTTGGGAAATTTATGGAATTCAAAGCCTTGATAGAGAATCTCTCTGAAAAAGAAATCAACATACTCAGTTCAGATAATGGAGCAGAATAAACCTAAAAGAGTTTGTAATTTTTTACAAAGACATCGAGATTAAGAAGGAGCTCACCACTCCGTACAATCCTCAACAAAATGGTGTAGCAGAAAGAAAGAACAGAACTATAATGGAAGCAATAAACACTATGATCCATGAACAAAATCTTCCATTGAAATTATGGGTATAAGCAGTACGAACAACAGTGTATGTACAAAACAGATTATCCCATAGTGCACTTGGGTTCAAAACCTCCAAACAATTGTTCTCTGGAAAAAAACAAAAAAAACCATCTCAAAATATTTGTCTATCCAGTGTTTGTAAACATTCTGAAAGATAAGAGAACGAAGTTGGACATTTTAGGAAAGAAGGGAATATTTGTTGGATACTGTTATCACTCCAGAAAAATCTCCTAGGCTGTAAGTCAAAGATGCATGGTAACTTACTCTTTTTGGAAACTATTTTCTCAATAATAGATGTGGGTTTGGATGAAGATGAATATCTTAATCTCTGGATTGTATCTTCAAGACAATGTAACTATATTCATGCAATAGCCTTCAAGAGTTATCTATCAGATAGATTTGTATAACAAATGGATAAGAAAACCAATCAGTTAACCAAAACATACATAAACCATATATATGATGGGTCAACAAACTAGCCAAAGATGATTATGATTCTTGTTTAACAGTCAAAAGTAAGATGACAGTTACCATAGGACCATTAAACAAAAACAAAAGAACGAATTCAACTCATATGCATAGACAAAGATGAAGGAGGGTCTGACAATAACAAATGAAAGAAGCTTGCAGGCTTGATATATAAAAGAAAATGTCTTTCATACAAAAACAATAGAATATAGAACTCAAAATCGAACCTGGCGTTCTTCAAAAGTTTTTGGCTTTATAGCCTTTTACAAAACAGTTTTCAGATCCTAGATTACTAGATCAAATCTTTCCAAATATAGAAAATCGAATATTGGCCTCAGTAAATCAGATCAATTAAACTTCTCAATTGTTCTTTAAGTCTTCAGATTCTGGGTAGGTGTAATAAGCCTTCTGATGCTGATTGATGACTCTTCCAAGAGAGATAATTTGAATTTGCTAAGTTGTGCAAAAATCCTAATTTGTTGCCACCAAAATAGGTACCAAAACCAACTTGGATACCTTTTCTAATGCTTATACACCAAAAATGGATCTTGAATCTGACTCTATAATTCAACATCTATCCATTACAAGTGTTTTCAAATGATTCAAATTAGTAAAACCTCGATCTGTGCAAAATTTATCTTTCTCTGACCAGTGACAGGTTTCAGTGGTTAACGCGGAGGAATTCTAGGTGTATTAACCACCGAAAAGCTCTACTTTCAGTGGTTAATGAACAATCATCCTGTTCGCCTAAACCACCGAAAGCTTAGCTTTGTCCAAAACTTCAAAATTGCAAAAATTGATTACCTTAATGCTTTGTTGAGTGTTCATGGTTCTTTTGGTGATGTTCATCCTCCTTTTACAGGGCTGCAAACCTCAATTTGCTGTGTAGGAGGCTCTATTTCCTTCTCTATTGAAGTAGCCAATTCTGCTAAGGTTTCTAACCCTGAATGATCTTGAGCTGAAGGTTGGGATTCTTTTATCTTTATCCTCAGAAGTCTAAGTTGCCTGTACAACTTCATATTCTCTCTTATCAACACCTTGTTTATGTCATTGATTTTATCATGCTTTTCCTTAATATTTTGGTTAATGTTATAAAGTTCTGCATTTTTTTCAGTTAACTCTACATTTGTCTTTTTAATGACTCTTTCTAAAACTTCCATCTCATAGATCTGTTTCAGAAGTTTATTGATTTTCCGAGTCTTGGAAGCTTTAGGTTTGCTTGAAGAAGCTTCTACTAATGGTTGACTGTGTTCACCTGGAGGAGTTGGTGAGGGCAAGTTGGGATAATCTTCTGCAACTTGATCAGCTTGTTCGTCACCCTGTGTCTCAGCTGACTCGTGCTTGAGATCTGAGTCACTATATGGTAAGCTCAGAGGGTTATTCCCTTCAGCAAGATCATCGGTCTGCTCACCTTCTTCGCCAAAATTTAATTTCATTTTGGCTCTTTTGATCTTGACAAATGATGTCTCTGTTTCGACTTGAGGAGGTGAGATAGCCTTCATTTTCCTTCTGCTGCTCCTAGGAGTGGATGATTTCCTTGAGGTAGGTTTCTTCTCTTTTTTTTCTGGCTGTAAGTCAGTATGGAACTCATTCCAAAATAGAAAGAAATTCCAATCGACATCTTTCTTCTTCAAGGACTCTCTAATGATTAGGGTAATTAGACCTTGGTGTGAGAGTCTATTGGCTACCTTATTGGGTTTGACCTTCACTTGTCGAGCCATCTTGGTAAGGGCCTTATGAAGGTAATAAGGGAGATTGACAGGGGTCCTTATAGTAAAATGATTGAGCAATTTAAAGTGATAAAACATGACTCGATTATACCTACTTTCACACATTATGTAGGCAAAAATAGCTTTGAGTAGGGACTGCCATTTGGTCTCCAAATAAGACATAGGAATGTCTTTTTTCCATATCAGAGTTTTGTGCTATGGTTGAACGTATGACCTGAACTCTATATCGACTGGAACAATGGTTTTAAACCAACATTCACCGGTTCTTTCCAAACCAGTGGCCTCTGCAATCGATGCTTCATCAACAATGAACTCTTCTTTGCCAATAATGACCTTCCTACCATCATAAAATAGAGCAAAGACCTCTGATACCTGTTGGTGAAAACTCTGTAACTTCTCACAATAGGTGAAACACCCTTCTTGTTTGAAGAAATCGCATATCTCAGGATGAGCCTCTAGATACCAAGTTCCATCTAGTTCAGACCGAAGAGTTGGTCCTGCTTTCGGCATTTGATTGTATTAGTTGACCTCTTCCTGCAATTTAGCAGAACCCGTGAGCTAGGGGAGACAACACACCTAAATTCAGGAGAAAATAGTGAATCTGTGGCGAATTGATAGGCACAAGAATATGGATGACTTGGCTTCTGTGAGATAGACCGAATCTTAATAAATCATAACTAGAAACTTGGGCTTGATATAATGAAAATAACTTGAAGACTTGGGTTTGATGAAATAGAGATAAGGAATAACAGAGAGCTCAGTTTTGATTCCTATATCAAAGAGATTTTGAATAATAAACATGAATGGGAAATCATCATGTAGATATCTCTTGGGACTTGAAAATATGAGAGCCACGTGAACATCAAACAGTTAGACAAAACAATCATTTCATAGATTTCTGCGTATGCGAGGATATAACTCGAAATGACAAGTGGGGCTCTTGGAAGTACTACAAAGCAACAAACCTTGATCAGATGTAACAATACCACCTTACAACACCGATTCTTTCAATTTTCGGCAGTTATCACTTCATGATTGCGCCAGCTGACAACTAGATCATGCGAAAGCACGGGCCTTCCTTTTTCCACCTTGAAACATTTTCGGTAGTTAACTGGACTTTATGTTTCCCTTTTTTTAACACCGAAAACCAAGGCTTTCGGTGGTTAATGAACGCTTCACAAGTTCGCCTGAACCACCGAAACCTGAAATTCTCCATTTGCTTAAGAATATCAAATCCAATGTTTGTTTCAAGTTTATTTACAAACAATAGGCTGTCTAACAAGCCTATAAAAATTTAGAAATAATTTTTTGGACATCTCCCTATCACCTAAAAATGACAATTTTGACTATGCTTGTTTAGGAGATAATAACTGGCTCTTACTAGGGGATGGAATCTCCCAGTGAGGTTCCAAGAACACGCAGATCTGTGCCTGTCCATTTAACCTAAAAATTCTGCCACTTGCTCAACAATCATTCACAATTTGTTTATTGTGTCTAGTCCATTGGGCTATGGAGTCATCTGGCCTGAGCAACTTATCTTCCGACAACCTGTAGCCTGCTGTTCTTATTCAACCAATAACTGAAAACAATCTAAGTGCTCACATGAGTGAGCTTATTCTTCTGTCTATCCCTACTCTAACTGGGTCTGCATTCGGGTTAGGTAAACGTTGATTTCCATAACAACTATCCAAACAATTCTAATACTGAAGAAATCTCATCTTTATCACTGATCAGTAAATGATGTCTGGAAAGTAACAATCATAATAAGAACTCTTTTCGGAAATCATACTCGCCTAAAAACATGGGCAAGCTGAAGAAATATGAAAAGTATAACTCCATGAATACTGCCACAGGGTCTTTGAAGCCAAGATCAGAAAAATGTTGATCCACAGAGAACTCTTGCTCAGCCATGACTGTTTCTATGCTAGGAGACTGCTCATCCTTTTGTTCCCTTGAAATGGGATCTTTTTTATCAATCATAATAATTTTCTCTTCAGAAAAGTTCTTAGAAGACGATGATACATCAATGTTTAAGTCATGTGAATAACAATCAACAGAAAATATATAATTGTTCATGAAATCATCAGTTATCTTAGGATCCACTTGGATTTCAAACAACTTATAGACTTCAGACTCATATTTGTCTTTAAGGAATTCTGCAAATATTGAAAAATCTGATTCACAATCTGAAATAAATTTACCTACTTCTTGTTGTTCCAAAACTGCCTCATAGTCATAGCCTTCCTGCTTAAAATCTTAACTATGTTTCCATTCTTCCTGCTATCTTAGATCTGCTTAATACTCACTGTCTTTTTGCTGCAACTCTGGAGTATATTCACAATCCTCTTGATGCTCATCATGTGCATGTAGATCTTCAAAATATGCTTGCTTTCGAATCTTATTGCTAGCACAGATGTTCTCCTCCACCTCTTGGGCGTCTTCAAACAAGTTCCTTAACAATGAAGACTTCCTTTCTAGCAGGAGAAGGACAAGTTCATTATGCTGAGCCATAAGATAGTATACCATGGAAACAATCTCAGTAGGCCAAATCTTCAATGACATCTCATAATATGTCCTATAGAACTTTTTGTTGAAAACAGTCAAAGATTCTTCCTTCTCTCTCTTCAAAGAAAAAAAATCATCAAGGTACTGATCAAGACATTTATTTTCACCCCAATGTTTTGAAAAAACATAATAGAAATCAGTCCACAAACCGATTGAAACAAGTTCCAAAAGTCTAAACCATAAAGCAACCTCTCTGGTTAGAGATTTAGAAAATAATCTCATCACAATATCTTCATGAACGATTTCCAAATTATCAATAAAATTTTCAAAAGCCTCCAAATGTTTTTCAGCTAAAATATGATTCTCTCTAGTAAAATGAGGAAGGTACTCAACAAAATATGGAGGATAAAGATGAATATGAGCTGGTAGCTTGAGAGGTTTAAACACCCTTTGTCTAATCTTAGACTGAAATTATGTGGGCTAAAAACAAGGTTTAACGAGCTGATGACAAGGTTCAAGAGAAATAGGTGAAAAAAATGAAATTTGAGATGATTTAGATTCAAATTCATCATTCTCATGGTTACAAGGCTGATCAGTTTCAAGAGAGATTTGTATGCAAAGCTCATCTTTATGGACAGGTTGAGGGAAAGAAAAATGATCAACATCAACAACATAAGGAGGCTGCAAGCTTTCCTCTTTTAAAGATGGATTTATAAAAGATGGTTGATAATCTTCGGAGTATACAAAATGTTGTTCCAGACTCTGTAATTAAGGCTTAGAAGTACAGTGTCTAGGCATCCGAAAGTGGGTAAAGGGTAGAAAAGAGAGAAACGTCAACCTTCAACAAGGGAAACTAGGCAAGATTTCTGCGTTGGCGTTGTCTAGCTTCCAACTGTTTCTGGATGTTTATATCATGTTCAATCGTTTCCCATGAACGTTAGAGTTCAACCCGGGTAGTGGCCGTTTTAAGAATAGTATCGAAAAGGTTTAATGCAATGTGTGTTTGATTTGATAATCTAGGCTCGATATTGGGCTGAGTTGGTACAGGGACAGTCATGGAGGAACAGTAAAATAAGAAAACATCAAAGGGAAATTAAGTGTTATCTCAATTCGGTCGTATAAAAGAGAGTTTACAGTTTCAGGAATAAAACGGGGTGCAAATCAAAGGCTTTTTCCCGTAACTAGGTTATATTTTAATAAAGTGTATGAGGTGGGAGAAAACATTTAACTGTCTATCGAGTGAGGCTCATATCAAGGGAGAATCTCACGTATAAACAGAAGAAGAAAAATGTAAAGAAATCACCCGATGAAGCATAAAATAGATATAGAATTTTGAAAGTGTTGACTGGTCTTATACCTGCCGATAGTTGGTACAGAGGAAAGACAATAAATAATATAGAAAACCAAAATTCATTCACTATAGTAGAGGTTGTACTAAATTATAGCGAAACATTCATTAAATGCGAATATGAATTGAAACGAAAAATGAGATACAAGAAAAAAAACTCATAACACAGTCGTGACGGAATTGAGAATCTTCACATTTGTTTTGTATTAACTCTCAAAATGTAAAAACTCTGTTACAATTGACACAAAAAGGTCCAACCTCTTTTCTTTCTTTCTATGATATATTTATACAGTTTTACAATAAGATGGAATCTCAATCGTTACAAAATTTTCAGTTATAATAGGGAGGAGAGCAATAGCTCCATTTATTCTTCTCTTTCTTCATTTGGTGCCAAAAGCTTGTCCTCGCACGTGCTCGGTACAGGTGACACATATTTCAACCAGCCGAGATATCAGCCTTGACAGTTCTGCTTGACAATTGGCTTCAAAAGAGTAACAATCTCGGGCTAATTGTGGAAGCCTGTCTTCCACCTGTCTGTCTATGATGTCGATAGCGCATAATTGCACACTTGGTTTAATCATACATTTATCTATTTTTCCATAGTCACTTGTGAGATCTTGGCTGAATCTCTTTCATCTTTTTCCTTTAAATCAAGCGAGATTTTTGCCATATTTATTTGAATCAATGCCTCGAAATTACCTTCGCTATCAATGCCTAGCAGATTACCATCTATAGAACTAAAGGTCTCTTATAAGGAATTCGTTACCCTTTTGGCTTGCAACTTGCCTTCCGAGATGCTGTGATCCGATTTTTTCAATAGAATGTTTCCTCTGGTCTGCTCCAAAATGGCGAACATGGGAGTACTTCCCGAATCCCTGTTGTTTCTGGCTATTACAGCCTCTTGGAAGACGACCCGTGTTGCTCTAGCTTCCCTTTCTCTAGCAGTTAAATTCTCCAAAACTTGATTTACAAGCAAGAAGTTGTCCCGAATCACCTCTACCTTGGCGAGTAAATTTCGTTGGGCTGCAGAGACTCTACTCCAAATCTCCATCGCTTGGGATTGGAACATCCCGATATTTATCACTTTGATTTCGGTGATTTCCACCCTAGCCTCAAGCTGTTCGATCAAATATTTTTTCTAGATCGTTTGCATCTGACCATCCCGAATCACCAGTTGTGCTTGTTTGAGCTTAGTCTTAAGCAACTCTATCTCACTTTTATCGGCCAACCTTGCTTGCTCTATACCTACACTCGCTTGGTCTTTGGCAGTCTTCGTTGTTGTGGCTGGTCTGGCTTCTAGGGTCTTGATGAGGCGATTTTTTCGTTTAAGTTGGTTTTACAAAACCCCGATTGAAAATTGGTTCGCTGTGGCATATGCACCTAATGTCCCAACTATTTTTGTTGCGAACTGTTCATTCTTCTTGTCCTTCCCATCAGTCATAACTTTATATTTCTTCACTGTCGATTCCCCTTCCTAGTAAAACTCTCTCTTTACCACTGTCTTTCTTTTCTTATCGAAGAATAACTCATTTGAAGGGAGCTCTTCCACCCTTATAAGCCTCAACTCTTCATTGAAGATCCACCCTGCGTCAATATTTCCCTGAGTCGACTGCAAGGGAGTAACCGATGTGATAGGATCTCCGATTTGTTTTGCTGATGGTCCTGGAGTAGTAACCAGACTCTGCTTCTTTGGCTGGTCAGGAGTCTTTGTCTCTGCTTTTGGACTCTTAGTTTGTTCTTCCCCGTCCTGGTGTTTTTCTTGACCCGGGGTCGCATCCTTGGAGCCTTCAACATGTTTTTGTTTCACCTCCGCTGTACTTAGATTCTCACCCCGTAATACTGAGGGAAGACAACTCCGTCGATGTTCATGGAATTTCAGAACATCGGCCCTCTCTTTAGGTGCCAATGTTTGGATCTGAGATAAAATCTTGACATAAGATCTTGCAGCTTGGAAAATGTCATCCGAGCGCGAATTTTTGTGCTCAAATCTCTTGAGCCCACAACTGGCCAAATGATTACTCACGACCCTTTGCGGATCGTGCTTCTTGTATTCAATAAGGACCAACTTTAGGTCTTCCAGGGCTGCTGCCTCAACATTAGCATGCCCGAAATCTAATAAAGAATATGAAATTAAATGAACAGGAAAATGTGGCCATACCTTTTTTGAGTATCCCTTAAGCTCCTTGTTTATACCACCGATCAATGTTTGTCTAGCAACCTCACGACAAGCCAGCTTGTCGAGAATGAATAATAGCAATGCATGTGGGGGGACAGAAGCCCCGAAAACTCTAAGATATGAGAATTCGGCTTCTACATACCAGTCAGCTATGCTGCTCAAATTCGTCACTATACTATCCGAGATCCTGGGTGGCGGGTGGCCGAAAATAGTGACATGTAGCGGTACCATTACCCAGTTGAAGATTTCATATACGAAATATGTCGCTTTGTTTTCCCACATTTTCGCATGATAGACGTGGATGGGCTCGTCCTTTGCTGGAGTCCAATTCCATCTCATTACGGGAAATGGTGTTAGAAAACACACAACGTCCATAATGTATGCATACATAAAAAATGAAGAAACTTTTCTGCTCTCTTTCTGCGCCCGATACTCCGGAATTCGATTGGTCAAGCTATCGGACAACATTTTCGCCCAGTCGAAGGAACAACCTTCGACGACGTGAAATATTAGAGGCACACATTGAAGAAAGAAATGTTAGGTGTTCTCTCTCCTGTATAATCTGCATGTCATCATAGCTACATACTTGTACTGTGGTTCTAAGGAAGCTATTGAATATATACCATGATTGTCTGCCCTGAACATCACAGGGTGTGAAACTCAATCTCTTATTAAGCTAGACATGGTTTTATCATACTGCACACATTCCTTCTGTTTGAACTCGTTCAAGAATTCAACACCATATGTAAGGTTAGACGCTGTGGACAACTTGTACATGGCTTGCAGATGTTCATGCCTGAAAGTCCCGATGGTGACCTTCTGCTCATTCATGATTGTTCTGGTTGGTATGTCCACATGGTCCCGATGGTGACCTTCTGCTCATTCATGATTGTTCTGGTTGGTATGTCCACATGGTCTAATGCCCATCAGACCATATCATAATAGGGGAGTAGTCGTGGCCTGGCCACTACTTTATGCATTCTCGATTGAATGACGATCTTATACTTGGTGGTTATGTCGTCTTTTTCATTGTCGCTGGAATCATCAGAATAGTCCACTAATTCTTTTTTGCATAATCATCAGAATAGTCCACTAATTCGTTTTTTATGTTCTGCAAAAACGAATTAGTGGACTATTCTGATGATTCCAGCGACAATGAAAAAGACGACATAACCACCAAGTATAAGATCGTCATTCAATCGAGAATGCATAAAGTAGCGGCCAGGCCACGAATACTCCCCTATTATGATATGGTCTGATGGGCATTAGACCATGTGGACATACCAACCAGAACAATCATGAATGAGCAGAAGGTCACCATCGGGAATTTTAGGCCTGAACATCTGCAAGCCATGTACAAGTTGTCCACAATGTCTGGCCTTACATATGGTGCTGAATTCTTAGACAAGTTCAAACAGAAGGAATGTGTGCAGTATGATAAAACCATGTCTAGCTTAATAAGAGATTGGGATTCGCACCCTGTGAAGTTCAGGGCAGACAGGCATGGTATATATTCAATAACTTCCTTAGAACCACAGTACAAGTATGTAGCTATGATGACATGCAGATTATACGGGAGAGAGGACACCTCACATTTATTTCTTCAATGGGTGCCTCTAATATTTCGTGTCGCTGAAGGCTGTTCCTTCGACTGAGCGAAAATGTTGTCTGATAGCTTGACCAGTCGGGTTACGGAGTATCGGGCGCAGAAAGAGAGCGGAAAAGTTTCTTCAGTTTTTATGTCTGCATACATTATGGACGCTGTGTGCTTTCTAACACCATTTCCATTAATGAGCTGGAGTTGGACTCCAGCAGAGGATGAACCCATCCATGTCTATCATGCGAAATTATGGGAAAACAAAGCAACATATTTCGTATATGAAATCTTCAACTGGGAGATGGTACCACTGCATGTCACTATTTTTGGCCACCCGCCACCCAGGATCTTGGATAGTATAGTAACGAATTTGAGCAGCATAGCTGACTGGTATGTAGAAGCCAAATTCTCATATCTCAGAGTTTTTGGGGCTTCTATCCCTCCGCATGCATTGCCATTATTCATTCCCGACAAGCTAACTTGTCGTGAGGTTGCTAGACAAACATTGATCGGTGATATAAGCAAGGAGCTTAAGGGATACTCAAAAAAGATATGGCCACATTTTCCTATTCATTTAAATTCATATTCTTTATTATATTTCGGGCATGCTAAAGCTGAGGCAACAACCCTGGAAGACCTAAAGTTGGTCCTTCTTGAATACAAGAAGCACGATCCGCAAAGGGTCGTGAGTAATCATTTGGCCAGTTGCGGGCTCAAGAGATTTGAGCACGAAAATTCACCCTCGGATGACATTTTCCGAGGCGCAATATCTTACGCCGAGATTTTAGCTCGGATCCAAACATTGGCACCTGAAGAGAGGGCCGATGTTCTAAAATTCCAAGAACATCGACGCAGTTGTCTTCCCGCAGTATTATGGGATGAGAATCCAAGTACAGTGGAGGTGAAACAAAAACATACTGAAGGCTCCAAGGATGCGACCCCCGGTCAAGAAAAACACTAAGATGGGGAAGAGAAAACTAAGAGTCCAAAAGCAGAGATAAAGACTCCTGACCCGCCGAAGAAGCAGAGTCCGGTTACTACTCCGGGACCATCAACGAAACAAATCGGAGATCCTATCACATCGGTTACTCCCTTGCAGTCGACTCAGGGAAATATTGACGCAGGGTGGATCTTCAATGAAGAGTTGAGGCCTATAAGGGTGGAAGAGCTCCCTCCAAATGAGTTCTTCTTTGATAAGAAAAGAAAGGCAGTGGTAAAGAGAGAGTTCTACTAGGAAGGGGAATCGACAGTCAAGAAATATAAAGTTATGACTGATGGGAAGGACAAGAAGAATGAACAGTTCGCAACAGAAATAGCTGGGACATTAGGTGCATATGCCACAGTGAACCAATTTTCAGTCGGGGTTTTAAAAAACCAGCTTAAACGAAAAAATCGCCTCATCAAGACCCTAGAAGCCAGACTAGCCACAACAGCGGAGACTGTCAAAGACCAGGCGAGTGTAGGTATAGAGCAAGCGAGGTTGGTCGATAAAAGTGAGATAGAGATGCTCAAGACTAAGCTCGAACAAGCACAACTGGTGGTTCGGGATGGTCAGATGCAAGCGAACCAGGAAAAAGATTTGATCGAACAGCTGCAGGCTAGGGTGGAAATCACCGAAAGAAAAGTGATAAATATCAAGATGTTCCAATCCCAGGAGATGGATATTCGGAGCAGAGTCTCTGTGGCCCAATGAAATTTACTCGCCAAGGTAGAGGTGACTCGGAACAACTGCTTGCTTGTAAATCAAGTTTTGGAGAATTTAACTGCTAGAGAAAGGGAAGCTGGAGCAGCACGGGTCGCCTTCCAAGAGGCTGTGATAGCCACAAACAACATGGATTCGGGAAGTACTCCCAGGTTCGCCATTTTGGAACAGACCAGAAGAAACATTCTATTGAAATAATGGGAGCACAACATCTCGAAAGGCAAGCTACAAGCCAAAAGGGTAACGAATTCCTTAGAAGAGGTCTTTAGTTCTATAGATGGTAATCTGCTAGGCATTGATAGCGGAGGTAATGCCGAGTCATTGATTCAAATGAATATGGAAAAAATCTCGCTTGATTTAAAGGAAAAAGAGGAAAGAGATTCAGCCGAGATCTCACAAGTGACTATGGCAGACATAGTCTAAATAGATAAATGTATGATTAAACCAAGTGCGCAATTATGCGCTATCGACATCATAGATAGACAGATGGAAGGTAGGCTGCCACAATTAGCCCGAGATTGTTACTCTTTTGAAGCCAATTGTCAAGCAGAACCGTCAAGGCTGATATCTCGGCTGGTTGAAATATGTCACCTGTACCAAGCATGCGCGAGGACAAGCTTCTGGCACCAAATGAAGACAGAGAAGAAGAAATGGAGCAATTGCTCTCCTCCCTATCATAACTGAAAATTTTGCAACGGTTGAGATTCCATATTATTGTGAAACTGTATAAATATACCATAGAAAGAAAGAAAAGAGGCTGGACCTTTTTGTGTCGATTGTAACAGAGTTTTTACATTTTGAGAGTTAATACAAAGCAAATATGAAGATTCTCAATTCCGTCACGACTGTGTTATGAGTTTGTTTTCTTGTATCTCATTTTTCGTTTCAATTCATATTCGCATCTGATGAATGCTTCGCTATAATTTAGTACAACCTCTACTATAGTGAATGAATTTTGGTTTTCTATATTGTTTACTGTCTTTCCTCTGTACCAGCTATCGGCAGGTATAAGACCAATCAACACTTTCAGAATTATATATATATTTTATGCTTCATTGGGTGATTTATTTACATTTTTCTTCTTGTGTCTATACATGAGATTCTCCCTTGATAGGAGCCTTACTCAATAGACAGCTAAATGTTTTCTCTCACCTCATACACTTTATTAAAATATAACCCAGTTACAGGAAAAAGCCTTTGATTTGCACCCCGTTTTATTCCTGAAACCATAAACTTTCTTTTATACGACCGAATTGAGACAACACTTAATTTCCCTCTGAAGTTTTCTTACTTTACTGCTCTTCCATGACTGCCCCTGTACCAACTCAGCACAATATCGAGCCTGGATTATCAAATCAAACACACATTGCATTAAACCTTTTCGATACTATTCTTAAAAAGGCCACTACCCAGGTTGAACTCGAATGTTCATGGGCAGCGATTGAACATGATATAAACATCCAGGAACAGTTGGAAGCTAGACAACGCCAACGCAAAAATATTCCCTAGTTTTCCTTTCCAAAGGTTGACGTTTCTCTCTTCTCTACCCTTTACCCACTTTCGGATGCCTAGACACTGTACTTCTAAGCCTTACGTATAGACTCTGGAGTAGTATTTATAACTAAGAAAGGATTAGCTGAGTTGAATTTCAGAGCCCTAGTTAAGGCGGCTCACATAAATTTATCTGTCTTCATAGAGATAGAGACTCTGCTCCGAATCTCCATCGCCTGGGATTGGAATATCCCGATATTTATCACTTTGCTTTCGGAGATTTCCACCCTAGCTTGCAGCGGTTCTATCAAATCTTTTTGCTGGTTCGCTTGCATCTGACCATCCCGAACCAAAAAGATGTTGTTCCAGAGTCTGTACTTAAGGCTTAGAAAATGTCCTTGTACCAACTCAACCCAAAAGGCCTCGGTGTTCTAGAGTTCGTACTTAAATCTTATAAGTACATAGTCACTTGTGAGATCTCAGCTGTACCATGGCTCAGTTTATGGGAGCCGCTGTCAAGAAATATAAATTTTGGTGGTTCGAAATGTCAGTTGGTGTAAGGAAGGATTAAGACTGCTTCGTAAACTGTGCAAGCATCAAAACACGAGAGATATTGATTTAGCTGAATTAATCCGATTTTACCAAAGTCAATTTAACCTTTCGATATTTTTTGTATCGGGAATTTTTGCTTTAACCTTTTGAACCTCTAACCCCTGAAATTGCGATGATTGATTTTGGTTAATAAAAACGTAATTGTGATTAGGCACTTAATTAATTATGTAATTATTTGTATTCGCCATATCGCGACTCAGAGATTTGAAGGTAAGTTTTCGGGAAGTTTGCATGCCGAGCTGCAAAACCGCGAGATCGCAATAAGACATTTTAATTAAAAGGGAAGATAAACTCGGATTAAGTGTTTAATTAATTATGTTTGTATCTTTATCGCGACTTCGCAACTCGGGCTTAGACAATGTAGTTTTTTAAAAGAGAACACCCCGAGTGGAGAATTGCCGATGGAACTTAACCATGGCTCAGTTTTTTACTTTAACTTTGACACAGGTTACTAACATACGGACCTCGTGGTTTCAGCTATCGGGGATACGATAATGAGAGTTTTGGATTTAGTGAACGCTGAGGCGTGAAAACCCGATAATGTTCAATCGTGATTTAGGAAAACTTTACTCCTGTTATTGACCTGGGGTAAAATTTTAAAACAATTTCGTTGTTTCGTTGCTCGGGACTTGTGAACTACGTGATCTATAACATCCAACATGCAAAATCCTGAGGTAGAACAAAAGGGAGAAAATTTTTGACGAAAAGTATAATTCACCTCGAGAGTACAATAATCATTGCTACGGTGTGATAAGACTTCAGAAATTTTGAAACCAGAGACGGAAAATATGAAAACCATCTTTCGATTTCGAGCATTAAGACATGAAATTTGAGACAGGCTAGAAAAAACAAAGGTGGCTCCAACACAAAAAAAAGGAGAATTCTTTCAACCTGTGAAGGGAAAAGTATAAAGGAGCTGATAAAGAATAACATCAGTTTGTACAGTAAACTAATGAAATGGTACCTGGATTTTGAATTCAGCCTCTTCATCTTCTATCAGTCGGATCCTCCCTAGTGGAGTCGTCAGGCAAATGATTACAGTCGATTCTAATGTCTATCTCTTGTTTGCCATCAAGAAACAAATCTATGTCGTTCTCCCAGGGAAACTCTACTTTCACTTTTGTATCCCCGACAATGGCGCCAATTTGTTATCTCCTAAACTAGCACAGTCAAAATTGTCATTTTTAGGTGATAGGGAGATGTCCAAAAAATTATTTCTAAATTTTTATAGGCTTGTTAGACAACCTATTGTTTGTAAATAAACTTGAAATAAACATTGGATTTGATTTTCTTAAGCAAAGGGAGAATTTCAGGTTTCGGTGGTTTAGGCGAACCTGTGAGGCGTTTATTAACCACCAAAAGCCTTGGTTTTCGGTGTTTAAAAAGGGAAACATAAAGTCCAGTTAACTACCAAAAATGTTTTAAGGTGGAAAAAAGAAGGCACGTGCTTTCGCACGATCTAGCTGTCAGCTGGCGCAATCATGAAGTGATAATCACCGAAAATTGAAAGAATCGATGATGTAAGGTGGTATTGTTACATCTGATCAAGGTTTGTTGCTCTGTAGTACTTCCAAGAGCCCCACTTGTCATTTCAAGTTATATCCTCGCATACACAGAAATCTATGAAATGATTGTTTCGTCTAACTATTTGATGTTCAAGTGGCTCTCATATCTTCAAGTCCTAAGAGATATCTACATGATAATTTTCCATTCATGTTTATTATTCAAAATCTCTTTGATATAGGAATCAAAACCGAGCTCTCTGTTATTCCTTATCTTTGTTTCATCAAACCCGAGTCTTCAAGTTATTTTCATTATATCAAGCCCGAGTTTCTAGTTATGATTTATTAAGATTTGGTCTATCTCACAGAAGCCAAGTCATCCCTATTCCTGTGCCTATCAATTTGCCACAGATTCATTGTTTTCTCCTGAATTTAGGTGTGTTGTCTCCCCTAGCTCGCAGGTTATGCTAAATTGCAAGAACAGGTCAACTAATACAATCAAATGCTGAAAGCAGGACCAATTCTCAGGTTCGAGCTAGATGGAACTTGGTATCTCAAGGCACATCCCGAGATATGCGATTTCTTCAAACAAGCAGGGTGTTTCACCTATTGTGAGAAGTTATAGAGTTTTCACCAACAGGTATCATATCTCTTTGCTCTATCTTATGATGGTAGGAAGTCCATTATTGGCAAAGAAGAGTTCATTGTTGATGAAGCATTGATTGCAGAGGCCACTGGTTTGCCAAGAACTGGTGAATGTTGGTTTAAAACCACTGTTCCAGTTGATATAGAGTTCAGGTCATACCTTCAACCACAACACAAAACTCTGATATGGAAAAAAAACATTCCTATGTCTTCTTTGGAGACCAAATGGCAGTCCCTACTCAAAGCTATTTTTGCCTACATAACGTGTGAAGGTAGGTATAATTGAATCATGTTTTATCACTTTAAATTGCTCAATCATTTTACTGGAAGGACCCATGTCAATATCCCTTATTACCTTCATAAGTCCCTTACCAAGATGTCTTGACAAGTGAAGGTCAAACCCAATAAAGTAGCCAGTAGAGTCTCACACCAATGTCTAATGACCCTAATCGTTAGAGAGTCCTTGAAGAAGAAAGATGTTGATTGGAATTTCTTTATGTTTTGGAAAGAGTTCCATACTGACTTACAACCAGAAAACAAAGAGAAGAAACCTACCTCAAGGAAATCATCCACTCCTAGTAGCAGAAGAAGGAAAAGGAGGGCTATCTCACCTCCTCAGGCCAAAACAGAGACATCATCTATCAAGATCAAAAGAGCCAAAAGGAAATTAAATTTTGGCAAAGAAGGTGAGCAGACTTAGGATCTTGCTGAAGGGGATAACTCTCTGAACTTACCATACAGTGACTCAGAGCTAGAGCACGAGTCAGCTGAGACACAAGGTGACGAACAGGCTGAGAAAGTTGCAAAAGATTATCCTAACAACTTACCCTCACCAACTCCTTTAGGTGAACACAGTCAACCATTAGCAGGAGCTTCTTCAGGCAAATCTAAAGCTTCCAAGACTCGAAAAATCAATAAACTTCTGAAACAGATCTATGAGATGGAAGTTTTAGAAAGAGTCATTAAAATAAAAAATGCAGAGTTAATTGAAAAAAATGCAGAACTTTATAACATTAACCAAAATATCAAGGAAAAGCATGATAAAATCAAGGACAGAAGCAAGGTGCCGATAAGAGATAATATGAAGCCGTACATGCAGCTTAGACTTCTGAGGCTAAAGATAAAAGAATCCCAACCTCCAACTCAAGATCATTCAGGGTTAGAAACCCTAGAAGAATTGGCTACTTCAATAGAGAAGGAAACATAGCCTCCTACACAGCAGATTGAGGTTTCCAGCCCTGTAAAAGGAGGAGGAGCATCACCAAAAGAACCATGAACACTCAGCAAAGCATTAAGGTAATCAATTTTTTAATTTTGATGTTTTGGACAAAGATAAGCTTTCGGTGGTTTAGGCGAATATGACGACTGTTCATTAACCACCGAAAGCGAAGATTTTCAGTGGTTAATACACCCAAAATTCCTCTGCGTTAACCACAGAAACCTATCACTGGCCAGAGAAAGATAAATTTTGAATAGATCGAGGTTTTACTAATCTGAATCATTTGAAAACCCTTGTAATGGATAGATGTTGAATTATAGAGTCAGATTCAAGATCCATTTTTGGTGTATAAGGATTAGAAAAGGTATCAAAGTTGGTTTTGGTACCTATTTTGGTGGCAACAAATTAGGATTTTTGCACAACTCAACAAATTCGAATTCGATCTCTTGGAAGAGTCATCAATCAACCTCGGAAGGCTTATTACACCTGACCAGAATCTGAAGACTTAAAGAACAATTGAGAAGTTTAATTGATCTAGTTTACTGAGACCAATATTTGATTTTCTATATTTGGAAATATTTGATCCAATAATTTAGGCTCTGAAAACTGTTTTGTAAAAGGCTATAAAGATGAAAACTTTTGAAGAATGTCAGGTTCGATTTTGAGTTTTATATTCTATTGTTTTTGTATGAAAGACATTTTCTTTTATATATCAAGCCTGCAAGCTTCTTTCATTTGTTATTGTCAGACCCTCCTTCATCTTTGTCTATGCATATGAGTTGAATTCGTTCTTTTGTCTCTATTTAATGATCCTATGGTAACTGTCATCTTACTTTTGACTGTTAAGAAAGAATCATAAGCATCTTTGGCTAGTTTGTTGACCCATCATATATATGGTTTATGTATGTTTTGGTTAACCGATTGGTTTTCTTATCCATTTGTTATACAAATCTATCTGATAAATAGCTCTTGAAGGCCTTGTATTGCATGAATATAGTTAGACTGTCTTGAAGATACAATTCAGAGATTAAGATATTCATCTTGATCCAAACCCACACCTATTATTGAGAAAATAGTTTCCAAAAAGATTAAGTTACCAGGGATCTCTGACTTACAGCCTAGGAGATTTTTCTGGAGTGATAACAGATACTATGAGGTCTCTAAGGCCCTCAGAATTTACATACAAAGTTACCATCATATTGCGATCAACAAAGATGTAACCTTCAATGAAAATGCAACACTCAAGAAATCAAGGAGATGTCATCTTGAAAAAATATGTGAAGAAAAACATGTAGCTCTCATAGTTGCAGAACCAATGAGGGAAGCCACAATTTCCCCTAATGAGGAGATTCCAGAAGATCTTGACATGATAAAATCTCAAGAACCTCCCCAAATGACGGATCTCTCACAAGATAAAGTCAGCTTGGACAAGGGAACTAATTCAAGATGCAAGGAAGCATGGTGCCCAGAAGGAACCGTGAGAAAAGTCAAGAAACCTAAACCATTCCCTAGTTATATGGATTTGATGCAGGGATGATTTTAAGAATGGAAATTTATTTTAAAATGTAAAAACCTTGGCGAATCTTACTAATCTTTCATATGCCAACTATAAATGATTGGCGATATTTTTGTAAAAATATTCAAATTTCTAAGAATTTTATATAGTTTTTATAAAATTTTGGCAATTTTTAAGGTAAAATAATTTTATCCTATAGAATTTGGGCGAATAATTTTTAAAATAACGAATCTCACTTTTGGAAAAACCATGGAAAATTAGCCCATGAGAAAAATTTAGCCCCTAAAATCATCCCTGAAATTTTGATGTGTGATCTCATAGAGAAGGTGCACGTTGAGGAAAAGATATGCGAGACCTTACTTGATCATTTTTTAATCTTATCTGGCTAGGACAAGATAGTTGGGAATGTTACCCAGGGTTTATAGCCTCAAAACATTCACCAAATCCAAGAGTATTAATTACCGAGGATCGAGGCTAATTTTTAAAAATTCATATTTGAAACCACATAAATAAACTGAAATTTAAACTAGCAATATGTCTACAGGTTTTAGAATTAGAATAGACATATTGACAGAAATGAAAATGAAGAACCAAGTCAATAAACACAAATACGAGACATGAAAATAATCGATTTTATTCAATTATGAGATACAAAAAAAGTATTCGTTCTTTACAAACCCCTGCGAGGGTAGGGACCAAAGTCAGATTTAGAGATCTTCGATGGACACCATACCTCTAGGTTTTGTGAATAACCTACCTATAGATTGACATTGCTGATATCTATGGTTAGTATACCTGCGCCATAATTTCGACCTTGTGAATGTTTATGTGAACTATGATGAAGAATTAAAACATTTTGTGCCTTGTCCTGGCCAAACTCTCAGTTGTTAGCATGTATTCTTACGACCTCGATGTCATTGTTGAGTGTTGAACCTTATGCAAATATGAGGGCATTTCTTACCCAAATTTTAGTGGGAGAATTATTCGTGTTATCTTGGTTTGGGAATGGGTTTTTTATTGGTCATTTGTTATGTTGTGGTAAAGAAAACGTTGGATTCACTTATTCTTTGGAAGCTACAATTTTTTTATAAGAAGCTCATTAAGTCGATATCAATATTGCGAATTATTGTTGTATTATCAATGATCGATTATAATAATGAAAATATCTATGGAGTAAGATTTCTATGTTATGCAACTGTCAAACCCTCTGTTTGAATTGTCATGTTGTCTCTACCACTTACTGTCATTGACATATCTCGAACTCTATAGTGAAAGTGTTGCTTCCTCTAGTTTGAGTTGATGAAAGCATTGTTCTTGTTCGATTACCTGGGCACGAGTTTAATTGATTATTTGCTTGGCAATTGTGGAAAGAGTCTGTCCACACCTATTCATTGAAAATTACAGTTGTTGAAGCTTGTGTTCCTGATAATAAATGTTATTTATCTTGGTTAAATCACCATGTTTTACTATTAAGAAAGCACATGTGTTTGAAATGTCTGATGTTCGAATTAAGTAATATTGCCTAGAATGAAGTTAAAAGATATTGCACTGAACGGTGATTTGATTTAATGATGGATATGAGTCTTGTTTTGGGAGCATTGTGCGTGACCCTATGAGGTTTAAAGGACCATTGTTGGGGTTAATGTTATGAATCATGGCTCAAAGATTATTCCTGTAGCGATTATGATGATGTTTATCGTTTATGTTATATAATGATAATATTGTTACAATGGTTATTGTGGTTAAATAATTGTGGAAATATCAAATAGTTTACTGTGTAAAATAATTTGAAGGTCAACGAACAATTTTGTTAAAGAAGACATCAATTTGGATTATTTTCTTGGAAACAGAGAACTATTTAAAAATCAAAATTTTGGACAGTGACATATTTTGTTTGTTTCAGAGGTAGCATGTTTGATTTTTTTTTCACGTCAACAGTACTTGTAAAGTTTCCCTGTCATTTTACCATTTTGTGCTAATTACACTCCATCCACGATCCCGATTTCACTTATTGCATCCATGTTATGTGATATAAATTTTAAATGAAAAGTTTGAATGGAAGCGAAAAAAAGATAACATAACAAGGGTTGATGACTGATATTCTTGATATTTTTATACACAATTAATTGTTTGGTTAATTATTGAATAGTATTCGTATATTCATTCCCTATCGTTCTATCATTTTTCTCTAATTACAATCCCTCATATTTTCCATGAACCCTATCATTCCCTGTTCACATGGCAATAAATGAATGATGTGTTATAGATGGATTTGCATATATTTCGTGTTAATTTTGAAGAGCCAAATTTTGATTCATGTAAGAAGAGTGTCATGTTTGGTTTATTCAGAGTTTCATAACTGAAAAATTGTTGCTACAAGATGAACTTTTTCAGTAGAGACAACAATGGTTGAAATAATAAAGGCAAGGAAAAATTGAACAGAGACCATAGGAGACCTATATTTTCTATCAATTTTGATGTTGACCAACAACAATAGAATCATTTGTTCCAATTTGGGTTATTTGATTGGGTTGGCCATGGGATAATGCACCCTCGACTAGAAAGACCCTATTTCCAGCCTCCTCAAAATATTATTGACATTCTCGTTCCTCCACATGGGTCATTGTAGCCCAAAGTCCCTGCAAATTATGGTTAACAAGAGATTGTCCACCAACCTGTCTCTCACCATCGTGGTTGATCCACTATGTCATTGTCTTTACCACTACCTGTTAATCTCAATGTTCAAATTGGTTGTGTTGTTTAGCCAGTTCAGTATTCACACGTCAGTAAGAGATTGAAAATTGATGTTCTTCAACATGTGAAAAACAAAAGAAAAGCAATTTCTTCCCCTTCTTCTCCCTCCATTGATTTCTTTAAATCTGTGTCTTCTCACCTTCATTTAAAGGATGAACGATCCCATGTAATCAGTGAGATACAACCCCAACGGTCCAATCAACCACGAACTACTTCAAAAAAGTCTAAGGGAAACAATAGTGGAAAAAAAAATTGTCTCACAAAGTGGAAAATAAGGTTTTTAAATTATGTTTTATGTGATTCGGTTGATGAGGACAATGTTTAATTGTTTTCAACATATTTTGGACAACAAGCTCTGTTTTTTATATTTTGTCGATAATGTGGAGAATGTGAATATATATAATTTTTGGACAAAATGGAACATACTGCTAAGAATTGTCTAGCTAGAAGAGAAGAATACAAAAAGATAAACAAAAGGAATCATGCCCACATAGTTGAAGATTTAGAGCCACCCACAAAGATGATTAAAGAAAAGATTGAACACGGTCTTAATATCTTCCCTCTTATTATCAGTGTCACATGGTGAGAATACTTGTCTCATAGATAGTGGTTCTTCCAAACACATGACACATCAGAGAGAAATTCTCTCTAGCCTTACAGAACATAACTTTCCCCAGAAAGTTACACTTGGAGATGATTACCAGTGATTTATCAAAGGCATGGGAGAGTCCAAATACAAAATTGATTCAGGGACCCCAATGAATATGAAGGATGTACTATATGCATCAGGTTTGATTAAGAATTTTATTTCTATCTAAGCTTTAGATAAGAAAGGATTCATGGTTGCATTCATAGATGGTGAAGTCCTTATCTGTCTTAAAGGAAAAACCATAGAAGATGCAATTRTTTTTGGAATAGAAGAAGGTGTCATGTATAAATTAAAAGGTCACTCAGATGTGGGCTTGATTCACTCCACTGAAAGTCTGTGTGAACTTTGGCATAGAAGACTAATTCAAAACAACTACAGGGCCTTACCATATGTGAGAAAGRCACTTACAGGTTTACCAGATTTCAAGGTTGACTATGAAGGTTTGTGCAAGGGATGTGCACAAGGAAAAAACATCAAAAATCATTTCCCAAAGAGCGACAATAAAGCAAGAGGTGTCTYGGAGCTTGTCCACTCAGATGTTCCAAAATAATGTTYCCAATCAAAATATATCTCTGCTCAAAATTTTAAAGTTTAAACAATATTATGTTTCAAAAACAATAACTCAAACTGATGCTTTCTTTAACAAAATTGTTTGTTGGCCTCCTAACTGTATTACACAATAAAATATTTGATATGCCCAGAATTACTTAACCAAAGTAACCATGATAACAATACTGTCATTATATAACAGAATCAATGAACATCATAATCGCTACAAGAATACAACATAACATAATTCATAACATAAACCCCACCAAAAGTCCTTAGAATCCCACAGGGTCAAGCACAAATCTCCCAAAACAAAACTCATAGCCATCATTAAATAGAACCATCATTCAATAAACCCTTTTTAATTTTGTTCTGAACAATATTATTCAATTCGAGCATCATACATTTCAAACACAGGTGTTTTCTCAAACATTAAAACATGATGATTTAACCAAGATAAGTAACATTTGCTATCGGAAACACAAGCTTCAACAGACTGTAACTTCGAGTGAATAGGTGAATACAAGACTCTTTCCACAATTGTCAAGCAAGAGACCAATTAAACCTATGTCCAAGTAACCGATCAAGAACAATGCTCTCATCAAACTCAAACTAGAGTAAGCAATGCCTTCACTGTAATACATAGGGTTTGATATATATCAATGATAGTAAGTGGTAGACACAGTGGGGCAATTAAACATAGGGTTTGGTAGTTGCATAGCACAGAAAGTTCACTCCACAAGTGCTCCACCTCAATAGTCACAGGGTCAAGGTTATGGTGCGGGTATATTAACCACAAAGACCAACAATGTTAATTTATAGGTGGAATATTCACAAAACCCACAGGTAAGGCAAAGATGACCCATTTCAACAGGGAGACCAAACCCACAATAAAGAACCATAGGCAAGGTAGGCCCAACCAAAATTTTTTTACTCAACAACTATTTGCGAATAGTTACACACAACAAATACACCACGGCCATTTTTTTAATGTAAATAGTCAAATAACAACCACGACCGGAAACCAAGAATGAAACCATAAATACACAGTCCCAAAAAAACATTGTGACAACTTAAGAATTGCATAGACCATGAGCAACCAAAGCCAACAATTTGATTTAAGAGAAAAGCGTATTTCATGGATGGCGAAATAAGAGAAACCCCATACCTGTAGAAGATGGCGCAAGAAGAAATGACTAGGAGGTATACCTCTTCCACAACCGAGCAAGGAGGATCAACAAATACTAACAAAGGGAAATGCAGATGGCTAGGGTTGAGGGCTTGAGAAGAGAAGAGTGTCGTGCATTTACTGCATGTCGCTTTTCCATTGGATTTCATTCATGGCTAGTACGAGCCAAATGAGCTATCCATCTCACATTCCATTACCATTTCCAATTAAAAATACAAACCCAATAATCCGAAGTTTGCATACGATCAAATTCTAAAATGCGCAAACCCTTGCCCCCATTCCAATTAACATATGACTAGTTGCTTAGGGATGACACTAACATTGCAATCAAACAATGCATGCCACAATTGTAACAAGGTTTGGGGTGGTCACCCATAATCCATATAAAATAAAGTTCAAACTCGAGTATCATTTTTTCACCCATTAAGCAGCATAACACATTTTTCAAGAGATAATCAAAAACACTTTTTCCATTGTTTTAACCATCTTGCCCAGAAAGTATTATCAGAAGTATTTTATCTACGATTCAAAGTGAATGAGATACATTTGTGATGCATTCAACACATAGGTAAACAAAATATAAGTGTTGTTTCTTTGCCATAGTGTCATTAGTCAAACAAGGGGTCCCACCTACTTGTGTGTTATTAAAATATAATTTAAATAATAAGGCTTGGCGATCATTTGTGATTACATGGTACCCAACATTGCGATTTTAAGCATCAACATAACCTACTGCATTTAAAGAAGCCATTTAAAATAAAGAACGGGTAGATGCCATGACGGAAAAATACCAATCAATTATAAAGAATGATGTATGTGAAATAGTTCCCAGACCGAAAAGCAAAGATGTGGTATCTTCCAAAGCTATACAAGATAAAACATGTTTCTGATGGAAGTATTGAGAAATATGAAGCAAGGTTTGTAGCTCATGGGTTTCTCAAAATGAAGACATTGACTATGAATGGATGTTTGCTCCTGTAGCCAGATACACTTCTATCAGAACCATCATAGCTCTTGTTGCTAAGATGAAGTGGAAGTTACACCATATGGATGTGAAAACAACATTCTTAAATGGTGTCATTGAAGAAGAAGTGTATATAGAACAACCTCAAGGGTTTTAAGTTGAACACATAAAGACACATATCTGCGGGTTGAAAAGGGTATGTACGAATTGAAGCAAGCTCCTAGAGCTTGGTATGGAAGAATTGACGGTTTCCTAACGAGTTTAGGCTTTACCAAGAGTAAAGTTGATTCTAACATTTACTTGAAGGTTAAGAATGATGAACTTTTTATATTGTTGTTGTATATAGATGACTTATTCTTAATTAGAGAAGAAAATCTCGTCATTGATTATAAGAAGAAGCTTGTTGCAGAATTTCTTAAACCACTTTCATTATTTTAGAGCTAACCCACTTCTAACCACTTGTCAACTTAGTAATTTCTCCATTAACTTTATTATTTCAATAATTTATTTTGTATTCAATTTAACTTATAATACACTCATCACTTCACTTTATTATTTACCTTCTAAAATCTCTTAAACTACTTTGATCTTTTGGGGCTTTTAGATGACTCATGAGGGTTCTCCAACTTCACATGGCCATAACTCTCTAATCGTGAGGAGATATGTCGCGTTCCACATACCATCGGAAATGGAATGACATGTATTATCCATCTAGAATATTATTACCTGCAAATATATCAAAACTCATACCATTATCCATCAAGCAAACATGGGTCCATTACCCAAACCTGGGTTCTCCAACTTCACATGGTCATAACTCTCTAATCGTGAGGAGTTATGTAACGTTCCACATACCACCAAAAATGACATGACATGTACTACCCATCTAGAATAGCCTTACATTCAAATATATTAAAACTCATACCATTATACATAAAACAAACTCGGGTCCATTACCCCAACAGTTGTGCTACCAAAATTCGTTACCGGACTTTCTCCAAGGGTTGACATCAATCACTAAGTGTTTACATAAATATACAATCACTCTCCAATGGTTGACATCAATGACAACCAACAATCCATATCAATAGTCCATCAACCTAAGTTAATTGTCAGACAAAGACTTCGATGGTAAAGTAAAACTAAAATTAATAATCTAGATGAGCTTGCCACAAATTGTTTCCATTTTGACTCGGCAAGATATCGTTTATTACCCATGAAACTTAAATCACAAACATACAAGAATACACAGACTATCAAGGATGAATCAACACCTCTACAACAAGCGTCTGAAAAGTGTGGTTCTGTCTTGAACCTTGTTGTCTACAATAAGACCCTGATGTCAACAAGATAATTAAGCTTTGAATAAACTCGAAAATGAATGAAAACTGAAACTATCTCATGTAACTAAAGAGAAAACTTTAGTCTTGTTTTCTCTTTCTATTCCCCCTTGTTTATTTTTTCCATTGAGTTTTTGTTCTTTCCAAATAAGTTGAAGTAGTTCAACTACTTTCTTTAGTTAAGTTGATTTAACTTAATTAATTAGTTTGGTAGAAATAAATAGTAATAATATAATTAAGGGTCTTAATTAATAATAACTAGATAGGTGGAACCCCTTGTGACTAGTCAGTTCTTCCTTTTAAACCATGAAATACAACACACAAAAAATATTCATTTTGACCATATGCCACCTTTGTAACTCCATCGAATATCTTCTAAACTGAATATTTAAATATCAAAAGTAATTTATATCATATCCAATATATATATATATATATATATATATATATATATATATATATATATCCACATTATTTGCATTATCCACAAAATATCAAAAAACATGGTTTGTTGTCAAAAAAATGTTGAAAACCATTAAGCATTGTCCTCTTCAACTGAAATCATATAAAACATAATTTAAAAACCATATAAGCTACTCTTTGAGACAATTTTCTTCTTTTCACTGTTGTTTCCCTTAGACTTTTCTGAAGTAGCATGTTGTTAATTGGACCCTTGAAGTTGTATCTCGTTGATCATATGGGAGCAATCATCTTTTAAATGAAGGCGGTAGACACAGATTTTGAGGAATCAGTGGAGGTAGAAGAAGAGGAGGCAATTGTTTTTCCCTTGGCTTGCATATGTTGAGAAAATCAATTTTCAATCTCTCACTGGCGTGTGAAGACTGAATTGATGAAACAACACGAGCAATTTAGACATTGGGATTAACAAGTGGTGGTAAAGGAAATAACATAGTGGGCCAACCACGGTGGTGAGAGACATGTTGGTTGACGATCTCTTGCCAACCGTCATTTGCGGGGACTTTGGGCTTCAAAGACATGTGGAGGAATGAGAATATCAGAGATATTCGGAGAGGCTGGAAAGGGGGTCTTTTTGGTCGAGGGTGAAATATACCATGGCCAAACCAATTAAAAAACCTATCTTGGAACATTTGATTCAATTCTTGTGGGTCAGCGTTAAAATTGATAGAAAATTTAAGTCTCTTATGGCCTCGATTATAATTTATCCTACTTATGTTATTTCAACCATTGTTGTCTCTACTGAAAAGGTTCATTATGTAACAACAATTTGTCAATAATGAAGCTATTAATAAACCATACATGACACTTTACTTACATGAATCAAAAGTTGGTTAAAAAATTGACACAAAATACATGCAAATCCATCCATAACACACCATTCACTAATTTTCGTGTGATCAGGTAATGATAGGGTTCATGGAAAATATGGAGAGAGTGTAATTAGCAAAAAATGGTAGAATGATGGAGAATAAATATACAAATATTGTTCAACAATTAAATAAACAATTTAAATGTGTATAAAAATATCAAGAATATCAATCACCAACTCTTGCTATGTTATCTTTATTTCGCTTCCACACTAAATTTTATTTTTAAATTTATATCACAAAACAGAGATGCAATAAATGAAATCGGGATAGTAAGGGGAATGTAATTAACAAAAAATGATAGAATAATAAGGAATCAATATGGATATTGTTCAGGTGAAACAAATCAAAGCATGCTACCTTAGATGCAATCAAAATTTATCTTTGTCTACAATTTCTAAGTTAACTAGTATTTTGTTTTTAAAACAACTGTCCAAATTGATGTTGTCTTTGACAAATTTGTTTGTTAGTGTCTGAATTATTTTACACAATAAACTATTTGATATGCCCATAATTATTTAATCAAAGTAATCATTGTAACTATATTATCATTATATGATAGACATGGCAAACAACATCATAATCGCTACAAAAATACAACAATAGTATTTGAGCCACGATTCATAACATCAATCTCAGTAATAATCATTTAAATCCAACAGGGTCACGCACAATCTTCCCAAACAAACTCATATCCATCATTAATCTAACCATCATTCAATGCTACTTCTTCTAAGTTTATTCTGGACATTATTACTCTATTCGAGCCTTCGACATTTCGAACACAAGTGCCCCCTTTTTTTTACAATCAACATAATGATTGAACCAAGAAAAATAATCATTCATTATTTGGAACACAAGATTCAACGGGGTGTAACTTTGAATGAATAGGTGAGTACAGACTTCTTTACACAATTGTCAAGCAAATAAACAACTAAAATCGTGCCCAAATAACCGAGCAAGAACAATGCTCACATCAACTCAAACCGGAGTAAACAACTTTTTTACTGTAATGTGTAGGGTTCAAGAAATGTCTATGACAGTAAGGGTAGAGACAACGGGGCAGTTCAATCAGAGGGTTTGGAATTTGCATAGCATCAAAAGCTTACTCCATAGAGTGTTTTTCATAGTATAAAAATAATTTGCAACGCTGCTATTGACTTCATGAACTTCGTATAACAAACTGTGATTTCCAAAAAATAAGTGAACCCAACACTTCCCTCAACACAACATAATGAGCGACTAAATAAAAATTCATGCCCAACCAAAACGATATGAATAGTGCTCCTATCAAAATCTGGGTAAGAAATGTCAAGATATATGTATGTTGTTCACCACGCAACAATGACAGTGAAGTCATAAGAAGACAGGCTAACAACTGAGGGTTTTTCTAGGAAAAGCCACAAAATGTTTTAATTCTTCATCATAGTTCACATAAACATCCACCAGGTCAAGATATGGCATGGGTATACTAGCCACAGAAACCAGTAATATTAATCTATAGGTGGGGTATTCGCAAAACCCATAGATTAGGCAGACTAGAATAACACATTTCAATAGAGAGGCCAAACCCGAAACAGAACAATGGTAATGCAGGCTAAACCACAACTTTTACTCAGCATTTCCTTGCGAACAATTACACATAACAAAGACACGACCAACATTATAATGTCAATAGTCATAGAACAACCACCACAGGAAACCAAGGATGCAACCATAAATAAATAGTTCCAAAAACATCATAACAACCTGAGAATCACATAGACCACGAGCAACCAGGGCCAACATTTGATTTAAGGGAAGAACAATTTTCATGGATGGAAAAGTAAGAAAACCCCATACCTATAAAATATTTTGCGAGGTGAAACACTAAGGTTGTATACTTCGTCCATGAGCGAGTGAGGCGGAGCAGCAGCAACTAACAGAGAAAAATGCGAGAGTGACTAGGGTGGCAGGCTCGAGGGGAGTTTGAGTGACTTGCATTTACTGCACATCGCTCCTTTCTTCACATACTCATTCAATTCTTAGTATGAGCCAAGCCACTAGCCAACTCACCATAGCACTACATTCAAAACCATTAATACAACCAAATATCCAAACTTGTCATATTACACTTTGCAAAGTGTGTGGTAGTCCAAAATGAGACACCCCTTGCCACTATCAAATTTTCTCAAATGACAACTTGTTAGGAACACAACCCAATTGCAACTCAACCAATGCGCATAAAAATAGTAGTAAGGGTCGAGATCACCCAAAATTTTGCCATGAAAAATACACAATATCAAAACTAAAACTAAAGTATAATTCTTTCATCCAAAAGACAAACATAATCATATTTCATGAGAGATCATCAAACCCATTTAGCTCCATGTTTTAATCACCCAACCACCACATATTAACATAAATATTTTAACAATGATTTGAAGCAAATGAGTTGTAGAAAACTATGTTGCTACCAACACATAGGCAAACAAAATATAAACGTTGTTTATCCATCATAGTGTCATAAATTAAACAAGGGGGTCTCACCTACTAGTATTTTATCAATATATTTAAATAATAAAGTTTGTCAATCATTTGGGAGCATAATATTCATTGTTGCGCTTTCAAGCGTCAACAAACTGGCGACTCCATAGGGAAATCTGTTTCCAACAGATTCAGAACTCAGAATGTCAGGTTTTGCAGACCAGATGAATCGTAGATCAAAGAATTATTTACCAGAATGATTATGCAACAGGGGGGTGAGGCCGTTTAAGGGAAAAAATGATCCAGAACTTTGCGAATAGCTCATGAAAAGTGTTACGTATGAGGGGGTTTGTTCATGTATGCATAACATTTGATTGGTCACAATAAAAGTGTTTCTTGTTTTAAAGAGAAAATGTTTTGGTATGCTCTTTTGAATCTCAGGGTGGAGGAAAGAAAGGGATAGCAGAAAGTAGGGATGAAAATCCAATCATCTATCTAACAACAGTACTGGAAGCATAAATCAATTTCAGCGATGTCTACAAGGGGGACATCATGACAAATGTGTAACTTGATTGTTATTGATCAACAATGCTTATAGAATAACATTGTTGTGGTGAAATTGATCCAAAGTTTATTTCTGATAAAAAAACAACAACAAAGGATTATATTAAGAAGGTGGACTGGCCACAGATTCGATTACAAAAGGGCCTCGAATTTCTTTGGGCCTTCCTTTTTGAAACCATTCTACTTCTATAGCTATAGACTTTGAATTTGATCTAGTTTCTGTACGCCTTCAAAAGGTACTGGATTATTTACAGCAATGGCTTCTATACAAAATGCCATTTTGCTGATCAGATCTTGCTGACAGACTGCTAGTGAGATGGATTAGTTCTTAGGGTCTTGATTCCAGTCGTTGTTCAACTGAGCCATCTTGGCTTCCAGCTGATCTATTCTTTCTTCGAATTCCAGTTGAGGATTTTTTAGTTCCTTATGCAGCTTATCTAGCTCCTCCGAAAATCCAAGCTTTGTAGTGATGATATCCGCCTCAAGCTGCTCCATTCTTCGACCAGCTTCTGAGTCCAAGTTCTCAAGGAAGTCCAGCTGATGCTGGAGCAATTGCTTCAGATTTTCCAAAGCTTTATCCATTTCCTTTAACCTCTCTTCCGTGCTCGGCTTGCCTGTCGATGATGAAGCCATTTCCAAATGCGCCTCTCCCTGCTTGCGTCTTGCCCTTCTCTGATGGATGCTTCACGCTCTCTATGTCCCTGGATGACTTGCAAGATCACCTTGAAACTGGATTGGGAAGGGAGATTTCTCCCTTTATTTCTTCTTCACGCCTTCTCATCATTGCACTTAGATTTACAGGATTTGTGGGGGAAGGGCGCGCAGATCACTTGTCTCCCCCATATCTGAAGTGCCCTTTCTTATGGTACTGAGATGACTCTTTCGACCAACCAGAACCTCTGTCGCGTACTGGTCTTA
>ML794034.1:383805-394834 GCA_009831015.1 Picea engelmannii
TAATTTGCATAAGTAATCCTTTAATTTATGTGTTGCAAACTGATCCTTTTGCTTTAAACACATAACATTCACTTGCAATAAGTTTTCAAGTTTTTCAAGTCTTCTTCATTTTTAGATCAATTACATAAGCCAAAACTCATGCGCTCATAAGCAAATTTTCTCCAACGTTTAGTGAAAGTTTTTTTGTATCTATCAGTCCTTTTTACCTTGATCTGATTATAACCAAAGAAACCATCAAGTAAGGACATCATTTGCGACCCTGCAACTTGCTACAAAATCATTTCCATGTTTGGGAGAGGAAAATGGTCTTTTACGCTCACTCTATTCAATGCGCGGAAGTCAATGCACAATCGGATCTGACCAGTTTTCTTCCAAACGGGGACCAGATTGGAAACCCACTGAGAATACTTAATCGGGAAAACTATATCAACTTTCAAAAGTTTTTCCAACTCCTTCCTAATAGTAGCTTCAAGTCCGGGGTTAATGGATCTTTGTTTTTGACTCACTGGTTTTATCCCTTCCTTGATGGGAATGACATGTTGTATGAGAGCATGATCAAAACCATGAGGATCCCCATATGACTAAGCAAAAACATCTTGAAATTAACTAAGTAAATCAATGAATTTCAACTTTTCTTCATGAGTACATTGGGCACCTATCTTAACATTCTTGGGGGAATCGGGTGTTCCAATGTTCAAGGAAATGGTTTCATCCACTTTCCTTTTTGACTCCTCTTTTGTATGCATTTCTTTGTTGCCTACATCACTCGATGAAAATGAACTTTCGAGAGGAGTCCAACCTTTCGAAATTTTGTTGTTTTCCATGGATATAATCTCCTTGGGCTTAAATGGTTCATTTTGTATGAAAGCACAGATGCCTTAATCACTAGGGAAGACTTTCCATGACTCTACATTGTCAAGAATGTGAGGACAATATAAAGATTGAAAAGTACAATCAGGTCTTTGAGGCAGAAGTTGTTGATTGGAAAATGTAGCAAATACAGCTAACCTATCAGCCATTGAATTAAGTTCTCTTTTAACATGAGTGATGTTAAATGATAATAAGATCAAGATAAGTATCCAAACAACTTGGGTGTAGGATTTCATCAACTTATTGCTAGGAGAGTAGATTTTATGTACAAGGTTCACAACAAGTTCAAAGTCCTTAAAAACTATAAAGTGTCCACAACCTCAATTATAATGTTTCAAACTCAGTAACATTATTTGCGCAAGCAAATTCTAACCTATAAGAAAAGTTGCAAATTTTACCTACAAGTGAGTATAATATTATGCCAACTCCATTAACTTCGTTGGAGCATGAGCCATCAAAGTGCATGTGTCACATACCATCTTCCAAGTCAATTTGTTCCAGGGTAGTTTCACCCTCATCCGCAAAGATGGAGTACACTCCTAAGTCTTCCTCGACATAGTTTACGTTAGGCTATGGAATGCTCTCTATGTACGATGAGATTATTCCTTCCTTTGGGACTATAATATTATTTCCATTCTGAGAAACGAATAAGTGTATCTCGTCAAGTGAAAGATATCCACCTGTCAAGGCTTGCTAGTCTCTTCCTAAGATGATAGAATAGTTACTTGCTGGCATCTCAATTACCTGGATGTTGAGGGTTTTCCTTATTTCAAGATGTTCGCACAGAACTAAAGTCACGTCTTTTATTTCACCTATAGTTGACTATTGTAGACTGTTATAGGAGAGCATGCTTCTAGAATTTTCATTAGTACATGATAAGTCTAGCTCTTCCATTATGATTTTCGACATTACACTTGGATCCCAACTGCCGTCAATTAGGCAACAATGGGCTATTTTATCCATAATTTTTACAGAAATTAAAAATGGAGAGTTTTTTATAGGGTGTCTAAAATTATTTACACCGAATTTATTTACAATAGAATCCTCTTTTTTAGCCTCTTCAAAAAGATTGGCTATGGTGGAAGTTTTTCCTTCCATAAAATTCTTGAGATGATTTTGTTGTTCAGGGACGACAACCATGTCAAAAAGAGTAACATCAACCTTGATATTAGCTAATTGGTTGAGAATGTTATACTTGGAAGAGGGAACTCCTTGACTGTCGTGATTTTTAGTAGCTTGCAAAGATGAACTTGGAATAGAATAAGTATGAGGGGGATCATATTTTCCTTTTGAAGCATAGGATTTGTTCCTAGTGCTTATGATCATGACATCTTCCAATTCTGCCCAATCTAGAACAACAATGGTGGTTTCGGGATTTTTGCCAAGGATCTTATCTCCAACACTCTTCTTAACCTCACAAGTACTTTCTTCGTGATTTTCCTTGCAAAAGTTACACCAACTGCGAGACATGATGACTTTATGCTGAAAGTTGTTTTCATTGATATTCCTAAAAGGTGTTGAGAAAGAAGATGATTCCCCAGGAGTAAGTGAAGGGACATTTCCCTTTCGTTCGTATGCTATCATCTGGTTGTTCGTATCCTTTACAAGTTGTAGGAAGGAAGACATGTTCGTTTGTTTACCCGAGTACCCCTTGGCGAAACCTGTTCTTTGTAGTTGTTCTTAAGATTATACACATGTATCAAGAGCTGAACCAAGATTATCAATAGATGTTTCTTCAAGCCTATGTCGATAAGGGGAAGGTAGAGCATTATAGTAATGTATAAAAGAAGCTTGATTCTAGGGGCGAATAAGTTCGTGAATTTGATTATACAACTTGGTGAAACGAAAGTTGAAAGATTTAATAGTGTCACTGTCCTTGTACGCAATGTTATTATATTCTTGTAATTGTTCGACTGGTCTCTTAGACTACCCATAAGTGGGCTTGAACCAATAAACTAACTCTTCCCAAGTGTAAGGAATCTTGGGAGGGAGATCAAAAAAATCTTCCGTTGCTTTCCCTTCGAGAGAGTTGACAAATAAGTGCATGCAAGTATCATTATCATTAGCTCTTATATTGTGACAGGCATTAGAAAATGCTACCAAGTGTTCATTTGTAGTGACTATTATTTTATGAAAACCTAGGTAAATGCTCTTTAAATTTTGGTAATGGACGAGTAGTAGGTGTTAGGTTCAAGGGAGACGATACGCGCCATAGGGGTGGTAGTAGCATCTTCCTCGAATTGAAAGAGCCCATACTTCTTGATGATCTTAGCAGGGTTGGTAGTAGATTGGAAAACAACATGATGGTTATATAAACTACCAATTACCGATGAGATTGAAGCTTGAGATGATGAGGCACCTCCAATGCCACCAGAGCCAGTCGCAGATATCATTTTGTAAATGATGGGTGAGAGTGAAAAAGGTGAAATAGTTGACTCAGACAAAGCCCTCCTTAGAGTACCTTGTTGGGTTGACAGAATAGCTTTCCTCCTTCATATTTCAATGATAGGAGTGATTTCAGGAGACAATCATCTTCTTCACTAGCCATTTATTAATTTTAAGAAGATCAATCTGGCTCATTTCCTGAATGGCTGCCAGAGTTTCTTCTTTGTTCTTTCTAGAAATATGTTGCTTCATTTCAATATCGATTTTCCCCAGGGCCTCCGCGATGTTGCTTCCCTCAAAATCAATTAGTCTTTTGTCTAATGATGATAACGCTTCTTGGCAAGCATCCTTTACCTCCCAGGCTAGTCTCTTGCTCTCTGCCAGATTCGTTTCCCACACCTTCAGAGCCATATCACCTCGTAATTGCTTAGAACGAGAAAGTAGAGGAAAATGAGGGGCATTATTTTTATGTGCCAATATAAAGAAACGTTTCTGACAGCAAACGAAGAGATTGAGGAGAACGCCAACAGAGCTCATCATATTTCACATTATGTTCTCTTACTCAAATATATGTTATTTTTATTATGAGTAGTCCAACCATTTGAGTTGTGATAGTTTTTGTATAAATACATATATCCAATATCTATTCAAGGTTGCTTCTCGCTGGATGTAATATAGAAAACTCTCATTTTGAGTATTAATACAAGTGCAAACAAAGATTCCAATTTTCGCTCAATTTGAGTCATGTGTTTCCATATCTTCATATTTCCTTATGCAATTCCTTGATAAATGTTTGATTGCATTTAGTATTACAACTACTGTAATCGTATTAAATCAGTAATTCGTTAAGTGAGTAGTTTTTCCTCTATATTTACTGTGAGAAAAACAAAACTTGCAAGCTATGTGAATTATAGTACTTTATATTTTGTTCAAAGGTGCACTATCTATTTTTCTTCTACTGCAACAAGGTGAGACTCTGCAGTAATTGATGCCTTATTTTTTTTAACAGTTTTGTAAGTTTCGTTCACATCATTTGATATTACAATTGTGACTCAAACAACGAAATACGGCCTTTGTACCGTCATATTGTTAATTTCATTTAAGGATCTTTTCTTATATAACTAAAGGTAGAAAAAACACTCTTTTAAAATATTCTCTTTAAATTTTCCTAATGGCTGACATTACTCTTTGAGCCTTAAGTTTTATCTCATGAACAACAGTCGGGGGGGATTTATCCAGGGTCATGTTGACCAAAAATATATGTGTTCAATCTCATGTGTGTTAGAGGGTATAACCACTGTATTTTTAGCTGTAAAGATATTTAAGTGTGTTACATTTATTTTAGTATGCATGTACTAACCCTTGGTGACTAAAACTACATGCTAGAGCACCTAAAATTGTGAATGTAACCGTAACAAATCAGCAAAAAGTTCACGAACAGTTGGCTGTCCTAAAACAACAACAAAACCTTCATTGACAGTTGAAACTTAGAGACAACTTGAGGTCAAAGACAGACCTAGTTGGCAGCTTGATAGGACCTGGAAAATCTTCACTAGCAATAGAGACTGGTAATATTAATCTATAGGTGGGGTATTCGCAAAGCTCAAAGGTTAGGCAGACTGGGATAACCCATTTCAACAGAGAGGACAAACCCAAAACAAAACAATGGCAATGCAGGCTAAACCACAACTTTTACTCAGCATTTCCCTGTGAACATTTACACACAACAAGGACACTGCAACCAACCTTCTAATGCCAACAGTCTTAGAACAATCACCACAAGAAACCAAGGACGCAACCATAAATATGCAGTTCCAAAAACATCATAACATCTTGAGAATCACACAGACCACAAGCAACCAAAGCCAACATTTGATTTAAGGGCAAAGCAATTATCATGGATGGAAAAGTAAGAAAACCCCTTACCTATAAAAGATTGTGCGAGGAGAAAAACCAAGCTTGTATACTTCCTCCACGAACGGGCGAGGCGGAGCAATGTCAACTATCAGAGAAAAATGAAAGAATGACTAGGGAGGCAGGCTCGAGGGGAGTTTGAGTGACGTGCATTTACTATACGTCGCTTCTTCCTTCAGATCCTCATTTAATTCTTAATATCAGCCAAGCCCAATAACCAACTCACTATTGACGATTACATCTGCGTGAGACATCCTTCGGGTCACAGACTGAGTGAGGCAGCATGTGAGAGAGCCCATGAGTTGGGTGTGTCCATGAGATGGATCTGTTGTTCCTCTCTGAGACGGAGATGGACCGTTGTGAGCCCCTGTGTAGGGAATATTCCCATGAGATGGGTGTGTCGTTCTCTCTAAGACAAAAATGGAACATTGTGTACCCCTAAAAACAGGAGATGCCCATGAGATGGGTGTGTCATTTGAGATGAAATGATGTGTACACCTGTGAGGGGTGAAGGTGCCCATGTGACGGGTTTATTGTTCTCCTCTATGTAGAGATTTGAGACGATGTGGTACTCTAGATTATTCTCTTGTGAGACGTAGTAAGATAGAGATCTGTTGATTAGCACGTCCTTGTGGCTAAGCACAAGTGGACGTGATCCTAGTGGCTGAGCACTAGTGAGTGTGTGTCCAAACGATTCTCCTGTGAGACACAGTGAGATAGAGATCTGTTCACTTGGACGTCCCAGTGGCTGAGCACTAGTGGGTGTGTGAGATCCCTTGCTATATTGTCTAAGAGTTAGATTTACTTGTAACCCTAATTGTGATGTAAAGTGTACATGTCGACCCCACCATAAAGTGGAAGATAATTAATATTGTAATTATTAATTATATTTTGAGTTATTGAGGTCAACCCTATTGTACCAATAGACACATCATTTGATGTGATAAGTCTTGTATAAATAAAGGTGAATCCCCATTGAGGAAACACACTTATCATTGTGTCATCTCATGGTTTCATAAGTTGAGGTCTGCAATTATGAGAACTACATCACCCTTTTGTATGCTAGGTTTGGTGGTGGTTGGGGGATCTTCTCTTAAGAATATAGAAAAGGATTGGCTGGGTTTTCTTCCCTTATGTAGAAGGATTTCCCATAATAATTCTTGTCTTCTTGTGCATGGTTATTCTTTTTGTGATCTTGGTTTATTGCAACCATTTTGTTGCTACAAAATGGTTATGGTTCAGTTTATGCTAAACAGTAAGAAAATTAAAAGGACATGCATCAAGATTAACCATAGTGAAAATTCAACATGCTATCAGAGCAGACCTGAAGATGACCATGTGCACAGTCAAAAAGAAAAGAACCTCTATGGTGAAATAACCCCTCTCAATGTTTGCATACCTCTTGAACATAGAATTAATCTAAGTACCCTTGTTGTGAATGCGAACCTCTGCGGTGGTGTTTACACTTAACAATTATGTGGTTCTTCTGTGGTGAATGTCTAATTTCAATGGTGAACCCTATAATACGAACTTGCAGTCTGTGTATTGTTGAGATGGACTACGGTGAGTCCTACAGTGATTTTCTGGTTTATGGAGGACAAAGCTCGAAGGCTGATTGAATCCTAAAGTGGATTTTTTTTATTGATGTCGTGTTGAAGTATATTTGAGCTCCATCCCAGTTGTTTGCTGCATTCAAACCCTACAGTAAGTCAGTTCTACCTTTTGTACATGCCATTACTCAAATGTGGCCTAGTTCTGACCGGAATGAATGAAATAGTTAGAGTAGCCAGAGCTCCAAGTGGCGTTTGCCCCTCTCCTTTTAGGAGAATATTTGAAATGGGACCCAAGAATAATTTTGAAGTACAACATTAGTGCATACTAGGTTCGTGGTATCTGTTGCGATGATCTACCCATAATCTCTTTGTTCACATCTTGGTAAAATAGATAAATATATGAGGGAATACAAAACAGTGTAATGGATCATGCACTGTGGGATCACTTGCCAGTGTCGGTGAGAGCCAATTCAAATGAATCATTGGAACACATTCTTCAGTCCCTCTGGAGAACTCGTAAAACAAGCCTTGATGCACCAGAGAAAGCTTACATTCAATATCTCCTTTAGCTCCCCACCGAGAAAGACCTGGACCCTCTTTTGGTATGCCTTCGTATACTGATTCGAAGGTGTGTTTATGAGAACTTTAACAAAGATCAGATTCAAAATTTGTTCCTTCCTGAGGTTCCTTATGAGTTGCAAAGATTGCTTGTCCTATTATCAATGAAATTTCAAAGGGAAGGGCGAGAGCATGAAGTTAAAAATCAGTGGGCACTGATCAAATGGAGGTCTCAAGTGCTTCTTCCTCCGCCACAATAGCATGACAAACATGGAAGCTTGAGAACAACATGCATGGATGGCCCTTCTGCAGAGTCTGACTCAATATATTACGATGATGAAGTTACTCAAAGAAAATTCACCATGGCATAAGGCAAGATGAGCTAAGTCAAAATTGAAGAGGACAAGTCAAGGGTAGACCAAGTGGCAGTAATCATAGTTGTGAGTGAAAATCTGAGGATTGCATGAAGTGAAGATCATTCAAGGACGAGTTTACAAGTGTGTGTGCAATAGTGAACAATGGATTGAAGCGAAGGGTTCAAGCCCTTGTCACTATGATACTAGGCTTGCAACTAGTGATGTGTAAGGGAAGCAACATTAGACACCTCAAAAGAAGCCAAAGAATGCAAGCAGGAACAACGAGGAATTATTCTCTATCTCAGCTTTCTTAATAGGATTGAAAGTAAGATTGAGCATGCTTGCAAAATAAGGTAAGTTTGTCCTACTTCTCTTATTTGATTTTCATCATTACTCTGTAGTAGCTTCCAATTGATAATGAAGGGTATTATCCCTGGTGTGGGAGCCCTCATGGCTTGGACCATTATCCCTGGTACGAGAATCCATATTTTTTCTTGGTTGGTTATTATCCCAGTAGAGGAGGCCATTCTGATTGTTATCCCTATGGGAGGTCATCTTGGTTATTATCCAAGTATGGAAGGCCATGAAAGTACTGTAGAGTTAGTAGAGGACCTCAGAAGACATGGGATGTCTCCAAGTTAACAACACCAGAAAAGGAAGATGTTTTATCCTTCCAAACTTCAGAGGGAGTCACTTGACTCAAAGGGAGTCAAACAGGGAGAAGAAGAAAGAGACAGTACCTTCTCCCCCTTCAATAGTTCAAAGGGAGACAGTTACCGATGCAGTTGAACCAGTTGATCCTGTAGTTGCAGCTATTGGTTCCTAGAAACATTGCAGTAGGCTAGGAAGAGGCCTACATTGTTTGACAGACTCTACTAGAGGTAGAGGGAAATACAACTCCTTGTGGTACGAGAAGATTGATGGATACCGAATGAAGTTTGGGCTTCATCAAGAGTGGTTTTGACCCCAACCTATATTATCACATTGTTGGTGACAAGTGCCTGATTTTGGTGAATTATTTAGGAATCCTTATTGTTGGATGCAAGCGTGCATTAACTTCTGAATTCGAGATGAAGGACCTTCGTATGATGCACTACTTCTTGGGACTAGAAGTATGGCAAGGGACCGTTGAGATTTTTCCAAAGTCAAGGAAAATATACAGTTGAAATATTGAAGAGATTTGGGATGATGGGCTGCAAATCCATGCCTACACCGATGATGATGAATTTGAAGAAGATGAATGAGGCTTCTTCTTAGTCAGTTGAGACAGAGATAGTGAAGCATATGCTGAGATACTTACGTAGCACAGTTAAGTATGGGTTGAGATATCCTTATTCTTGTTTAAATAAGGATAAATGCGTACTTGGATACCACCGTCGATGAAGTCTTCCGATTAATCCAGTGATATGAAATCCTTAAAAGTTATGGAGCCGCCCTTTCATTAAAAAGTCAATTCACTAAGACGGTGTTCAAAGTGTCAGGTATCGGGGTTTCACAATACTAACAGTTAAACATATAAAGAACCCCAAGGTCTGATATGCGAAGTCGTTAAACTAGCTTAAGTTAAATTGGGTTAATTAAACAATTAAAATTATTAATGATAATTAATCCTTATCGCAACTTCGCGTTTCGGGAATCTTGCCTCGAATGATAACTTAAAATCTCGATACCTGAAGTCCCGAAACCCTTAAATAATCGCGATTATTTACAAAAATTAAACATGATTAATATTAATTAATCAATCGTGATTTCGCGATTCGGGGATCATAGCCTGAATTGAAATAGATTAACCTGGGACCCGAAACCCCGAAAAGGATTAAGGTTAAACATAATTAATTAACGATGTAAACTCGATTTATTAACAAAATAAAGCATTCTTATTTAACCGTTGAGTTTATGTCGATTTGTGTTACAGGGGATTTCAAATTTCTTTCATACTTTCACGGTCACGAAATATTGATCATTAATGACATTAAAAGGCCAGCGTGCAGAAATGATCTCAAATAAGATCTTGCTTTAACGCACAAATCTTTTTATTAAAAGAATTAAACACATTGTCAGTGAAGGTATATGTAGGTCGATGCGTCTAAGGCAAGAAAGACTTTCTCATTTTTAATTACATTCACGTTTTGGTAGAACTTGCTTAGCGAGATACTTAATCCTGTGCATTTTCTGTGACAAATAACAGGTTTCTGAGAACTACTAGAATGCTGCCACGAAAAGCAACTAAAGCAACTGGTGAGAGTTCAAGAAAGAGTTCAGAGGTTTTCTACGACACCTCGCCCATAAGTGTAGATGCAATTAAAACCTGGACGCATGTTTTCAATGTCTTATAATATGAACTGGTAAATTGCCCTGATGATTCAAGCGACAACAAAAAATAAGACTTATCTACCAAATACAAGATTATTGCTCAGTTAGAGATGCATAAGGTAGCAACAAGGCTAAGGCTTTTACCCTAGAATGACATGATTGGATGGGCATTGGATCATGTGGATATCCCAACTAGAACTATATTCAATTCTCAGAAGGTAGTTGTTGGGTCATTTCGACCGGAACACATACAAGTGATTTATAAACTGTCTTTAACACCAAACCTCATTTACACTGTCAGTTTTCTAATGAATTTTAACGAGTGTCATCAATATGGAAAGAGTATTTCCGACTTGATCACGGACTGGTGTTCATCCCCCGAAAAATTCAGAGCCGATTCTCACAGCATATACTCAATCTCATCGCTAGAACCGCAGTTCATGTATGTTGTTCCTGAGTTTATGTTTTAAGGCTATAAAACATACCGTCAAGGCATCCGAAAATGATTTTTATAAGAAGACTTTAAAATAAAGAAACAAAGAAAGACTAGATCAGATTCAGTTTCTCAACTGTCTTTGTCTTGCTTCCCGTTGCTCTTGGATGCTAATGTCACGTTCAATAGCAGCCCACGATCTTTCTAACTCAGCCCTATTGGTCGTTGTTTGTAGAATAGTATTAAATAAGTTTAGGGCAATGCTGGTTTGATCCTGAAGACCAGGTTCTACGTTTGGTTGCCTGCCACTAGGGACTGTCATGGGTGATAGGGTTTTAAAGGTTTGTAAATGGGTTTTTTATCAATTGGTTACTTCAGATTTTCAGAGACAATATTAATGAGAACAACTTTGAAATCTAAAATAGTAATGTAAAAACACATTCAAGGCCGTTTCCTGGTTTTGTGACAACTTTGAAATTGTAAACAACGAAACACAATACAGAGAAATATAAGGCTTTTATCAAGAAAGAATCTTATATTTCAATTAACAATGATGAAAGAAAAACAAGATTTCTAACAGAGTTAAATATTAAGGAACATAAGGTTTTATAGGTCTTAAAATTACTAAAGTAATTTCAGAGGAAAGA
>ML794034.1:432058-455916 GCA_009831015.1 Picea engelmannii
CATCTGAGATGACTTGGCACTGTGACTTTAAGTAATCTCCGGTACACTTCATCCATGTCTGTATATTTAGCAAATGTAGGCTTAATGAGGAATATATGTTTAATCTCGTGTTGGATACTAATATCCAACTGCAGGGCCTCCATAAATGATTTACCTGTGATGCTCCTTTGTACCCGGACAAACTTGGAACTGTCCTTAGACACTTCATTCAACCTCTTCTTGTAATCAGGGAGTGTCATTATTTTGTCATTAATGACCTTCAGACCAGGTAGGTCTTTCTTTTGAAGAACATCTATCTTATTGAAAAACTTTTGTACTCCCTGATCCATGACTTGAATTTTTTCCTCAAGCTGAAGCATTAGACCTCTCTTGGTTAAGACCCTTTTAACCTCCAGTATAGTTTTTGTTCTGTCCTCAATCTTTAGTTCTTCTAGTTCCTCTCTGGTCTTGGAATTCAAGAACCTGATGATCTCATTTGCTTGTGCTGGCATGTCTCCCAGCTCCACTCTGATTTTCTCAATCGCATGTTTGCTCCTCTGAAGAAACTCATTTTGTTCAAACATGATTTGAATCATTGGCCAGATTTTATTTATAGACTTGGTAATATATGTCCATACAATCTCTTTGACCTCAGCCAAAATCTTCCCTGCCATTGTTTGCTTTTGGAGCTGCTGTAACTCCTTCCTTATATGCTCATTTACCTGTTTTTCTTTGGATAGGCTTGTTTGGAAAGAAGTCTTGAGCTCTTGGAGGTTCTCCACTTATTTCTTAAGCCTGTTGATTTTTGTCTCTTGCAGGTTCATCTTCTCCATGGACTTGGCAAGGTCTGTTGTTTCTTCGGGCAGTGACACGGGTGTAGCAGACGAAATGGTTGTCACTGTTGTTGTGCTCAATCCTGCAATTGGGATAGCACTCAATGGAATGCCTTCCATTGGTTTCGCCTGTTCTTTCTCTTTTAATAATTTTTCCATCTTAGCTTCCATCTCTTTGAGCTGAGCGTTCTGCTCCATGATCAACCTTAGCATCTCGTCCTTCTCACCATCATTTTCTGCTATCTCCTTCGCCTGTGAATCCTCTGTGGACGGGATTTTTAACTGTTTTCTTAATGATGCGATGTCAGCATTTTTCTTTTTTATCATCTCTTCTGCAGCCTTGACATTCGCAGGGTCATAACCGATCTTGAGGACCAGCTCCTCCAGCGTCTTGATCCTGTTGTTTTTCGCAAAAGACGATATTTTCTCCAGCTTGAGTTGTGTCTGAGCATTGTTCAAAGACGACTGAAACTTTGTCGCAGAAGCTGAAGCGTGAGCCAATGTGTGAAAAACCATCTCCCCTGTTTGTTTATGCAGATCCATCTGATCTGCTGGATGCACGTCCTTCGCGTGGAATTCGAACATGGCCCTTTTGTAATCTGAGATCACCTTGGGATCCGGTACCTGTGCTTGGAGGTAGGCCATGTGCATCCTACCATTTTCTGTGTCAAATGTTGAAAGAAGCCTATGCTGAGTTGTGGAAGACTGCTTCCGAAACTGGGCATAAGTGTTGCTAGTGAGAGTCTGGTTCTTTTTCTTGATTAATTCATATTTTTCGAAAATGCCCAACTTGGTCCCAGTTTTGCTTCGCTGAGTATCCAAGGGAGAATCTGTGGATTTTTTCGGTATTTTTGTTGTGATTGCTTTATGCTAGCTCGAATCGAAAGGCAGAATGACTGGCTTGACCCCTATGGTAGCTACTGGGGTAGGTGGGACCTCTTGTTCTACTGTAGCGCTAGGTGTTGAAACTGTTTTTGGTCTCTTGGTGTGCATCTGGAACTCTTCTGATGATACCTCTGTTACAGGGGGAGATGACTCTTGTCGAGGCCTCTTCTCCTTGGGGACCTGAGGTGTGGTAGTGGGTGGCACACTCGTCGAGGGCACCTGAGATTCCATTTCAACTTGTTGTTCCACGTCCATTAGAGTGTCAGGCACCCATACCGTCTGATTTGCAAATTTCTCGATCTCTGGCTTAGACTCATGAGCGTACGGGACACTCTTATTTTTCACCCTCATTTTCGAAATGATCCCGCATGGATCATAGTGCCAGGTGAAACTTGTAAAGAATTTCATCTCTTTCAACATTCTATCTGCTTCTTCCCCTACACCTCGACTATTGCAGATGAAAGAACCAATCTGCCCCTTGATTCGCAATTGCTGCTTCTTCTTCAAGGAAACAAAGTGAATGTCATCTGAATTCATTATCTGCCTAATATATTCTAATGCAAAAATTCTTACCGGTACATATTTCGGCAGCTTGTAGGGTGCCAATTCGCACCCGAAAACTCGGATCTCAGTGTGATTCTGATACAAGAACCAGTCTCTTGTCTTCGCATTTATTCATGGCTCAGGCCCGCCGCTCAGCATGCTTACCACCGGGTGATAGAACAGATCAATGAAAATCTTGAAGCTATACTCAATGGAGTTATGCTTCAGGAGAGAAGTCCATGCGATGACTGGCTGAGGACTTCCATCTACGTCCATCTTCTGCATGGAGAAACTGAATTTGTCGGCTTGGAAGTAAACGAACATGTACGCCAGTATGGAAGAATATCTGAACATACCCTCTATGCCAAAATTCACGAATTGTTCATGAATATTATCGGCCAAGAAGGTGCTGTAGTCGAATTGCGTTGTGGGCTTTTCATCGTTTGAGAAGATGGACAAAAAACCCAGGATGGGATCATCTACCCATTGGTCAGAATAGTAACCAAGCAGGGCACAAAGAGAAGAAATTATTTGATTTCTTTTGGTGGAATAAAGCGAAGAAGGGTAAGGGGGGTTGGTGGAAGGGAGTTGAGCGGAAGTGGGGAGGAAAAACTCAAATATATGAGCTCTTTGAGGGAAGGTCATTTTCTGGTACAAATCATTGAGGATTTCTAAATTGAATGGGGACGCTGATTCAGCACGAGGAATTTGCATCATCTGGTCAATATCTTCGGGAGTGATAAAGAAGATAACATCTCCAGATGAAGAGATGATGTCCTCCTGGTCAGGAATGTAATGGGCTTGGCACTTGAGGGCGAATTCGAGGAAATGATGAATCTGGGGAAGGAGATACAGGGGCAAATTGGACTCCCAGAGTCCAATTTCGTCGCTCTGGTCCAGGAACACCTCCCAGAGCCATGACTGAAGATCCGAAAATTCGAAGTCGGAAATGGTGTCTGCGATCAATCGATCTTTATCAACCAAGGGAATTTTGTCCAGGTCGACGAAAGGAGGAAGGAAATGATTCTCTTCTTCTTCCGCTTGTCCTGGCTTTGACACCATTTCAGCAACAATACCTGCAATAAACACGATGTTAGAGGGTAGAGTGGACTGTGGATGAAGGTGGCGACTGTGGATGAAGGTGGCGGAAGAGTAAAAATTTCTAGCGCGATGGACGAATAGTGAATGAAGAGGTTAAACGATAATTTTATTTAAAACTAGGGTCGGTTGGACGCGGGAAAACGGTCAGCGTGACAATGGGTAGATTATCCAGTCTTTAATGGACAACGGGCCACTTGGGGGTGATATGGCAGGTGACGGTGGCAAAAACATACGGTTAGTTGACATGGCTGCTAGGGATTGGAGGCGATGGGAAGTGAAAGTCGCCATAAGGGGCTGGTCATGAGTGGAAAGGGTAAATGACTGACAACAGGGACTGAAAACAGTTATGAGATGGGACACAACCCCGAAAACAAGTGGGACAAGTGGACTTAGTGGAGGATGACGTCCTTGAGAGATGGAGCTGTCAGATAGCATGTGTGGGATGGGACTTGAGGGCCAATGGGACAATGCCACATGTAACAAGGGGCACGTCGAAGGGAATATTCATTGCAGACCTCCCCCTTTGGTTAAAGGTAGAACAATAGGGGGGGGGGGGAAATCCATTGTGAGCCATAGATCAACGCGCTTATTTCCTTGCCGCAGATCTTACCGCGCTCCTTAATACCCATTCCGGACCTCCCCCCCCTCGGTTAAAAGTAGAACGGAGGGGGGGGTCCGGAATCCATTGTGGACCGTAGATCTGAGCGCTCTATTCTGGGCCGTATAGAGTTGCGCCCACGTTATTATCGATTCCGGACCCCCCTCATTGGTTAAAAGCAGAATGGTCGGGGGGGGGGGTCCGGAATATGCTGGGAGCCGTAGATCTCAGCGTCGTGATCGGGACCTTAGATAAGTGCAAAAAACATATGTCACGAGCCAATGATGTATGCACTTGGGAAAAACTTAGGATAAAATCCATTTCATGGGTTTTTCTTTCTTCAATTTTGCAAAGGAACACCACCATGGGACTGTGAAAAACTATTTTTTAAGCATTTGGAACATGGTGTAGCCTTGATTTCAAGCTAGTTTTATTGGACTTTGAACCATAAAGAAACTGACCTACATGCTAACCTATCTTTGTAGGACAATTAACCCAGATTAAACTGTTGGGTTAAGGAATTACTCTACCTAAGGGCTATCTGACCAAGATTAGACAGTCTGGTCAGATTTATTCACTAATCTAACATAAGGGCTATCTGACCAGGATTAGACAGTCTGGTCAGATTTATTCACTAATCTAACCTAAGGGCTATCTGACCAGGATTAGACAGTCTGGTAAGATTTATTCACTAATCTAGCAACATTAAATTTAAAAGAACTTGGCCATGCTTGAAAGGTATGGCCAAGTTACTATTTTTGCATGGGGCTTTTCTTTTCAATTCTTTTATGCCCTCCTTTCTTTTCTTTTCTTTCTACAAATTATTTGAAGAATGAGATATCATTTGTCAACAAAATCACTAGATATAGATCATATCCAAGTCATCATTTGATTCCCATAATTTATGGGGTGATAACCGGATCTCTCTTGGTTAAGACCCTTTTAACCTCCAGTATAGTTTATGTTCTGTCCTCAATCTTTAGTTCTTCTAGTTCCTCTCTGGTCTTGGAATTCAGGAACCTGATGATCTCATTTGCTTGTGCTGGCATGTCTCCCAGACCCACTCTGATTTTCTCAATCGCCTATTTGCTCCTCTGAAGCAACTCATTTTGTTCAAACATGATTTGAATCATTGGCCAGATTTCATTTATAGACTTGGTAATATCTGTCCATACAATCTCTTTGACCTCAGCCAAAGTCTTCCCTGCCATTGTCTGCTTTTGGACATGGATTTTGAAAATCCGAGAGAGGTTTTTTCTCAAAACGGGCTGGAGAACAAAAACCTCTCTCATTTTTTGCAGCAGAGTTACGAGAAGGGAGAATCAAAGACATCTTCGGGGCCTATTTTTCCAGATTTTCAGTTTTTCGTTTCAGTCTCGATCTTGCAGGAGCTATTACGGCCAGCTGGGGACGAATTTGGTGAAACCGAAGGAGGTTTTTGCTCATCACATGCCCATATACAATAACCTCCTTCAGTTTGCCCAGGTGTAATCATCAAAGAGAAAATCACGTCTGTTCGGACCCCTTTTTCGCAGACAACCGGTCCGTCTTTCATGGCAGACTGTTCCAAATTTTGTGGGAATGGTGGCTATTTTTGGCCGAGGCAGTTAAACAGACTTCCGAAACTTATTGGGATGATCTATCCTATTTATTCAGAGGATTTTGATGTAAAATGGTTCGACCTGTGAGGTTCCTGGACTGGACTGTGGGTTATGTATGACCAGAAGACCTTTTTCTTCTCTGTAATTTTGAGATGAGCAATCAGCAATGAACATGTTTTCTTTTACGGGATTCCTGTGTGGTGATATTGGTGGTGTTTTTCTTTGTTTAATGTTTTTCCTGTGATCATTATGCTTATTTTCAGTTCTTATCATCAGAAGGAAAGTAATAGAAGCAGAATTTATCAGCAGATACTCTGCCTCTGAGCTTTTGATGATCTTTATGTTTTCTACTAAAGCTTAGTTAAGGAATTCTTAGCTTCTCCTGTGCCTGGCTTTTACCTCACCTATTTCTTCCTCAAATCAATGCCATCCATACTTAATTCGATCCAATTTTGCCACTACCTTGTCCTGTGAAAGAACTTTGTCCAAAGCTGAGAGTGAATCTCCTTGTTTAAAGCGCAGACCCCATTTGCCCAATGGTCCTCCTTGCTATTCCAAATCAACCATTTAAAAACCCCAACCCATGTTTTTCATAACTAGCCTAATACCTCTTCAAACAAAGCTATATCAGACAGAGAGATTCCTCTCTGAGTCTTGGAGGGCTAGATCCAAGACTCGAAGTGGTTTTGATGTTGCCTCTGTGACTGCCTCACAGCCTTGGGCAAATTACAGAGTGCTAACATAATGGTGACTCCACTGGGGTAAATTAGAGTGGAATGTGAGTTTTCTTCAGGGAAACAAAGTGAATGTCATCTGAATTCATTATCTGCCTAATATATTCTAATGCAAAAATTCTTACCGGTATCAGACTAATCATATCTTTTGATTACTTAAAGTCACAGTGCCAAGTCATCTCAGATGGGAAGAACTTTGTGACCTACTAGATTAACAGATGAGTTGTCACTATCCAGTCACCTGTCCAGTCAGAAGAGGTTGCGAAGGCACCTCGCCAACGGCCTACCCCAAGATTTCCGCATGCAGTTGTACTGAGTCATCAAACAATTTTTTATTAGTTAAAGCAGTGAGACTAAAAATAGAATGTGGACATCCTGATCAGTGATGACAAGAACGTTTGTAATTTGAATTATAAATACTTCAACTCTTGAAGTATTTGGGGTTGTTGATTCGCATACCCTATTGCTATCATACTGTACTATTTTTGAAGAGATCTGCCATTAATAAAGAAGAGACACTTTTACAGGATTCTTGCGTATGTTCACTGGTGATGTTGATCTTCTAAGTTGAATGTTTTCTTTATCTGTAATCATTTTGTTTTCTCTAACTAATCTTTATGAATAGCGTAACGTTGCAGTATTTATCTTTGATACCCTGTTTCCGATTCTAAAGATTTAAATGTTTATCTTCTAATATCTTCAATTAAGAAATTCTTAACTGCTTGTTAGTTGAAGTTATTTCCTTATCTTCTCTTCTGTCCATCATTTTAATTACTAAAGATCGAGTGAGTGTATTATCTCTCGCTGTGAATATCTTCTTTGGCATTTCTGGTTGTATCTCATATCCAATTAATCACAGACCCCATAGCCCAATGGATGTATAGTTTGTCTCAACCAATTTAAAAACTCTTTGACAACAAAACCAACAGTTTCTTTACCTAGCCTAATAGTTGAAATTAAAACAAAGCTAAATCATATAGAGAGATCCCTCTATGAAGCTGGAAGGTCTAGATCCCAGCTTTAAAAGCGGTTGGATAAGGTTACCTTTGTAGATTTCTTCTTCTTCAACCTCTAGGAAATTTACAGAGTGCTAACATAATTGGCGACTCCACTGGGGAAGAACTAAAAATTGATAATTTCGCATTTTCTTTCCCCTAGAAGAACGATAAAACTTTGAGAATAAAATAATGTTAGAGGTTGATTAGACTTTATGCATATTATTTTCAGACTTGCAAAATTAAAAAATATATATTATAAAAACCCAAAAATAGTTCTGGCTTCCAAGAAAGTTCATACTCGATCTCATCCAAACCCGAAACACGCGATAATGTTGGATAACCCGGAGCAGTTGCTCAGGCGAAAAACCTTAGCAGTCGATTTAGTGAGTCTTACCTCCCGACATAAGTGTCCTCCTTTTTCCGGAAAACCAGATATCTCTCAAAACCCTGATCTTGACACCTTTCCACCCCGAAGCCTGGTTAGAACACGGTCTGAAACTTTCGTGTCTGGACTCATTTTTTATCCAACTGTGTTGCAACCTCGAACCCCTGAAGTTTTGTCTCCCATGACTAAATTACAAATCACTACCTCAGTACCGTACAGTCCCTCCTCACCTTCATCTTCAGTCGCTACATTGCCTACCATCCAGGTTACTCTTCAACCTCCTCCACCCATGATGGCAGCTCGATATGCTCCGTTGGTGTTGACTGCGTCGTTACATGCTATGCCCCAAGATTACCAAACAATACTTCCATAGTTCGATGCGACCGGACCGTTAAACGCCCAACAACATGTAGACAAAATGAATGATTACTTTGACTTACAAGAAGTTGATGAGGTGGATGTGCAAATGCGATTGTTTGCCCAGAGTCTGACGGGAGACGTCAAGAAATGGTTCAAAGATTTACTCGCCGCCTCAGTTCTTGACCTTGTTGCGTTCCAAAGAAGTTTCCTTGACAGATGGGAGGTAAAGAAAAACCCTCTCCAGATACTGTCAGAATACGAGAATATAAAAAGAAACCAAGGTGAGACAGTACAAGATTATTGCACCTGCTTTAATAACCTGTACAATGCAATTCCCACTGAAATCAAACCTCCCCGGGGTTTGGCATTGATTAAATTCCCTGATGGATTTGATGCTGACATGTCTTACCAATTAAGAGAGAGAAATGCCGCCACCCTTGAAGACATGCAGAAAAGTGCTATTAGTGTGGAGGCTAATCTGTTGGCGAAAAGGGCACGCCAAAGGACAGAAAGGAGAGTCACGATCAAAGAAGAACCTTCCACGTCGACCACAGATTCCAGATTAGATTCTTTGGCCAGAACAGTGGAATTAATGATGGAAAGAATGAATTTATCCGACAGAAATCCTTCAAGGGACAACGCACCTGCCCCCCGGATTCGGAACCCCAATTTTAGGAGAAACCCTTCTCAAATAAAACAGAGAGATCAAAGAGATCAAAGAGATCAGAGAGGTCCTGATCAGCCGATCAGGCCTCCTCTACAAGAAAACTACGCTGATGAAGGGGGTGAAATGAATGAAGAGCTGGAAGACACACACATCAACCTCATGGGCATTCATGACAATGAGACCATTTTCCTCACCCAAGAAGAGCAGGAACTCTTTCTGCTAAATCAAACTAAGGTAAGTGAGGAAGCCGAAGATGCGGAACAACAGGCCTTTGAAAACGCTATTTTGGAGGTGCACCGCCAATATAATCTGCGGAGTAAGAAGACAGAAGGAAATTCCTCGAAAAAGATGACCGAAGCACCGAAGGTAGCTAAGACCGAAAAAACCCTTGAAACAACTACTGCTGAGAAAACTCCCGAGAAGACTACTGCCGATAAATCTTCTGAGAAGAATAAAGCCAACACTCCTGTGAGGAAAAACATCACCATTCTGAAAAGACCAGTACATCCCGAAGTTTCACTTATTAATCCACCCATCACTTCTGAGTGGAAGAATATAGTGGACCAACCAGAATCAATAAGTCAGGCCCGAGCTCCGACACCTTTTAGCCTGGAGGGAGAATTGGCCAAAATAAAAATTTCTATTCCACTTACAGAGTTGATGAACAGAGGTGGTTATCGTTCACAGGTACTAAAAGCATTATCCATTGAACCTGACATAGGCACCAAGGCCTTGACTATTGGATCAATGACTCATTCAGACACTGTGAACCTTACAGATGATTATCCCGAACTCCTTTTCGGACCTGAAGTAAATGGTCGAGATGATACCGGTGATGTAGCCCTCTTTTACATCAGCTTGAACATCCACGACTTGATATTACACAACGCCATGCTAGATTCAGGTGCCTCACACAATATGATGCCCAAAGCAGTAATGGAAAAACTGGGATTTGAGGTCACTAGGCCTTACAAAGATCTACACTCGTTTGACTCCAGCAAAGTCAAATGTATTGGTTTAATTAAAGATTTGTGCATCACCCTGGTTCAGATTCCTTCAAAAAGCATGGTAATGGACGTGGTGGTTGCAGACATCCCGCCAAAGTATGGTATGTTACTATCCCGGTCTTGGGGAGCTAAGTTGAATGGAACCCTGCAGCTGGATATGTCTTACGCCACTATCCCAGTGTTTGGGCAACAAAGAAGGTTATATAGAGAAACACTGATGAAGTATATGGTCAGTAGCCAAGAGAAACCTCACAATTATCCCTTTTACTCTGCTCATTCTGATTTAGATTCGTTCATCTTGTACAATGATGATGATACTGGAGAGTCAAATATTCAGCTGATGGAAGATGTATCTGGCCAAGATGAAGGTCCAGAAAGCGGTGAGGCAGCAAAGATGGAAAATGTAATCATTGAAGATTTCCTCGCTGATTTTTGGAGTATGGATTTTGATGGAGCCATGAGTAAAGAAGGAGCAGGAGCTGGAGTCTGGTTGCATAATCATCAAAAAAGGTATTCAGAAAATCACTCCTACAAGTTAAATTTCCAGTGCACTAACAATGTTACAGAATATGAAGCTTTAATCCTCGGTCTGAAGCTGTTGAAAAAAGTTGGTGCTAAGAAAATAATGGTAAGGGGTGACTCTGAATTAATAATCAAACAAATTAAAGGTGAGTATGCCTCTAAACACCCGCGCCTTAGAGCCTACATAAATGTTGTTCTTGATGCTTTGAAGTGTTTTAATGAGGTTGACTTGCAGGTAATGCCTAGAGGACAGAATATTCTAGCCGACGGATTGGCTACGTCAACAGCTTCCTGCAAGATTCCTTTCCGTCAAACTCGCCCATACACTGTCGAAGTGAAATGCAGACTGACGGTTCCCGATAATATTAGGTACTGGCAAGTCTTTGGAAATGATGATCATATAGAGGACTTTCTACAATGCAAGAATGATTTTGAATGTATAAACATAGATTTAGAAAATGAAGACGAGAATGTAAATAATTCTGAGTTTGAAATAGATAGTGTAAATACTGTAGATACAGTAGATACCATAGATTCAGGAGTTAGGGGATGACGAAATGAACGTCGATGTTTTACAATTGAAAACAATGTTTTTCCTAGAGGGCTTGTTCCTTTAGAAGATCTGTTTGACAGTGACGATGTAGCTAAGAGACCAAAAATAGAAGCCCATGGTCAAGAGGTAGATGACTGCAATATAGGGTCTGACGAGAAGCCTAGGATGGTCAAACTATCCAAATCATTACCCCCAGAACAAAAGCTTAAATACATTGAGCTATTCAAAGAATATTCAGACGTTTTTGCCTGGGGCTATGAAGATTTGAAAGCCTATGACACCAGCATCATACAACACAGGATTCCCATAAATGAAGACCAGAAACCGTTTAGGCAAAAAACTTAGGAGGATAAATCCCAAGTTGCTTTCGCTGATAGAAAAAGAGATTAACAAAATGTACGATGCCAAGATCATAGTCCCACTACGTTTCTCTAAGTGGGTTTCTAATTTAGTCCCTACACGTAAGAAAACCGGGGAAATCAAACTCTGCATAGATTTTTGAAATCTGAACAAAGCATCCTTGAAGGATAATCACCCCTTGCCTAAAATGGATCACCTCCTGCAAAGAGTGGTCGGGTCCAGTCGAATTTCTCTGTTAGATGGTTTCTCGGGCTACAATCAAGTCCTAGTTCACCCAGACAACCAAGAAAAAACCGCTTCCACCACACCCTGGGGCACTTTTATGTATGTGAAGATGCCTTTTGGATTGATGAACGAAGGAGCCACCTTCCAGAGGGCAATGGATATCGCCTTCGTAGAAGAGTTGGGTAAGTTCATTGTCGTTTATCTAGATGATGTGACGGTGTTTTCTCAATCTGATGATGAACACCTGCGACACCTTAGACGAGTTTTCGAAAAGTGTAGGAGATTCGGGATTTCTTTAAATCCCAAGAAGTGTCTCTTCGGGTTAGAAGAAGTCAAACTGCTGGGACACATCATCTCTAAAGAGGGAATCAGAATTGACCCGAGCAGAATCGAGGCCATACTAAAGATAGAACACCCAAGAAACCTCAAAGAACTACAGTCTTTTATAGGGCAAATTAACTTTCTTCGAAGATTCATTCCTAATCTGGCCGAGCTCCTCCGAAACATTACAAACATGCTAAAAAAGGACATAAAAATAAAATGGGACTCTGAGTCCAGACAATCCTTCGAACAAGTAAAACAAGCACTCACAGAAGCCCCAGTTTTGATTAGTCCCGACTTCACTAAAGATTTCTCTCTCTTTTCTTTCACCTTTGAACATACTATAACATCGGTATTACTGCAGAAAAACAGTGAAGGGTATGAACAACCCATGGCTTTCTTCAGCAAAGCTTTAAGAGACGCTGCATTGAACTACAATATCATGGAGAAGCAAGCTTTTGCTTTGGTAAAGGCTATAAAGGACTTCAGGGTCTATATTCTCCATTCCCACATCATAGCTTATGTTCCAAATGCAGTAGTAAAAGATATCTTGACCCAAGACAACCCTGATGGGAGAAAGGGTAAATGGATTCCAGTTATTCTAGAATATGACATAGAGATTAAGCCCACAAAACTGATCAAAGGCCAAGGCCTTGCTAAACTGATGGTTGAATCTAACTTCCAGGCTCTTGACATTAATTTTATAGATGTAGCAGATGAACAGGGTGAGATGGTGACTCCAAAAGTTAGAGAGGTATTTCTCAACTCTCCATGGTATGCAGACCTTATATTCGTCTTACAAAATTTACAAGCTCCCCCTGGTTTAACTAAGACTAAAGCTAGATTTTTAAAGTTGAAGGCATTGAAATTCTGTATTCTAGAAGGAATTTTGTATTGGAAAGACCCTGCAGGTATTCTTTTAAATTGTTTACTGAAAGATGAGGCTGATAAAGTGTTGCAGGAGTTTCATGTAGGAGAATGTGGTGGCCATTTGAACTGGAAGGTTACAACCAACAAAATACTCAGAGCTGGATTTTACTGGCCCACCCTGTTGGCAGATGTACATCAGAAAGTGACAGCGTGTCACCAGTGTCAATTATTTGAGGGTAAGAGGAAACTCCTTCCTCTACCTCTTAAACCGATTTCAGTTGAGTCTCCTTTTCAGCAATGGGGACTCGATTTCGTTGGAGAAATACACCCTCCATCTTTAGGCCAACATAGGTGGATTCTTACTGCCACTGATTATTTTACCAAATGGATCGAGGATGTACCAAGCAGGCAAACAACTGACTCTGTTATTATCAAATTTCTTGAAAATAATATTTTGTCTCGTTTTGTTTGTCCTAGAAAGATCATTACTGACAATGAAACTGCCTTTCAGTCGAAGAAACTCATAGACTTCTACAACCGTTACCACATTGGCTTGGGGCATTCCACCGCCTACTACCCTCAGGGGGATGGGTTGGCAGAGTCCTCAAACAAAACTTTGGTAAATATCATCAAGAAAACACTACAGGAAAAAAAAAAAGTCATGGCATGATAAGTTGGTATTTGCTTTACGGGCAGATAGACTCACCACCAAAAGGTCGATTGGTATGTAACCATACTAGTTGGTCTATGGTATCGAGGCTATTTTCCCAACTTCTTTGGGAGTTCCTGTCATGAAATTACTTCAGGAGGTACAAGCTGAGCCAAATGACTCCCAGAGAAGAATAAATCAGATGATTCATTTGCAACAGACTATAGAAGATGTCTTCAATAAAACACAGGTCGTCCAAGAGAACATCAAGAATATCTTTGACAAACGAACAAAGGAGGATGATTTAGAACTGGGAGATCTGGTGTTGAGATGGGATGCCAGGAATGAGGACAAGGGAAAGCATGAGAAATTTGACAATCTGTGGACAGGGCCATACATGATCCATGCTTTTAGAGGAAACAATGCCTTTTTCCTAAACAATGTTGATGGGTCAGATCTGCCAGGAGCACCTGTGAATGGCAGAACGCTGAAACATTATGTCCCACCTCAGTAAAATATTTGAAGAACTCACTCTCCATTGTACATACCAGTTTTAATTTTCAGTTTTTACTTGCATTTTCTGAGTGAAGAACATTAGTCAGTTGGTTGAAGCCCGAAGAGAAGGCCCTAAGTTGCTGATCACTGTTTCTCAAAATTTTCCTAAAAATAAGACCAACGAAGGCTACTAGGCAGATATGTTCAGGATGACAGGAAACTGGATTCTTGGCCCTTAACAGGGCAAGTACCATCCCCAGGTGGAGCCACTGTTATCACCCCATAAATTATGGGAATCAATTGATGACTTGGATATGATCTGTATCTAGTGATTTTGTTGACAAATGATATTTCATTCTTCAAATAATTTGCAGAAAGAAAAGAAAAGAAAGGAGGGCATAAAAGAATTGAAAAGAAAAGCCCCATGCAAAAATAGTAACTTGGCCATACCTTTCAATTATGGCCAAGTTCTTTTAAATTTAATGTTGCTAGATTAGTGAATAAATCTGACCAGACTGTCTAATCCTGGTCAGATAGCCCTTAGGTTAGATTAGTGAATAAATCTGACCAGACTATCTAATCCTGGTCAGATAGCCCTTAGGTAGAGTAATTCCTTAACCCAACAGTTTAATCTGGGTTAATTGTCATACAAAGATAGGTTAGCATGTAGGTCAGTTGCTTTATTGTTCAAAGTCCAATAAAACTAGCTTGAAATCAAGGCTACACCATGTTCCAAATGCTTAAAAAATAGTTGTTCACAGTCCCATGGTGGTGTTCCTTTGCAAAATTGAAGAAAGAAAAACCCATGAAATGGTTTTTATCCTAAGTTTTTCCCAAGTGCATACATCATTCGCTCGTGACATATGTTTCTTGCACTTATCAACAGTCTCGATCATGGCGCTGAGATCTACGGCTCCCAGCATATTCCGGACCCCCCAAACCATTCTACTTTTAACTAGGGGGGGGTCCGGAATCGATAATAACATGGGCACACATCTATACGGCCCAGAATAGAGCGCTCAGATCTACAGTCCACAATGGATTCTAGACCGCCCCCTCCGTTCTACTTTTAACCGAGGGGGGGGGGTTCGGAATGGGTATTAAGGAGCGTGCTAAGATCTGCGGCCAGGGAATAAGTGCGCTGATCTATGGCTCACAATGGATTTCTCCCCCCCCTAGTGTTCTGCCTTTAACCAAAGGGGGGGGGGGGTCCGGAATGAATATTCCCTTCGGTGGGCCTCTTGTTACATGTGGTATTGTCCCATTGGCCCTCAAGTCCCATCCCACACATGATATCTGACAACGCCATCCCTCAAGGACGTCATCCTCCACTAAGTCCACTTGTCCCACTTGTTTCCGGGGTCGTGTCCCATCTCATAACTGATATCAGTCCCTGTTGTTAGTCCTTTACCCTTTCCACTCATGACCAGCCCCTTATGGCGACTTTCACTTCCCATCGCCTCCAATCCCTAGTAGCCACGTCAACCATCCGTATGTTTTCGCGACCGTCACCTGCCATATCACCCCCAAGTGGCACGTTGTCCATTAAAGACTGGATAATCTACCCGTTGTCACACTGACTGTTTTCCCACGTCCAACCGACCCTAGTTTTAAATAAAACTACCGTTTAACCTCTTTATTCACTATTCGTCCATCGCGCCAGAAATTTATGCTCTTCCGCCACCTTCATCCACAGTCACCACCTTTATCCACAGTCCAGTCTACCCGCTAACATCGTGTTTATTGCAGGTACTATTGCTGAAATCGTGTCAAAGCCAAGACAAGCGGAAGAAGAAGAGAATCCTTTCCTTCCTCCTCCCGTCGACCTAGACAAAATTCCCTTAGTTGATAAAGATCGATTGATCGCAGATACCATTTGCGACTTCGACTTTTCGGATCTTTAGTCATGGCTTCGGGAGCTGTTCCTGGACTAGAGCGACGAAATTGGACTCTGGGAGTCCAATTTTCCTCTGTATCTATTTCCCCAAATTCATCATTTCCTCGAATTCGCCCTCAAGAGCCAAGTCCATTACATCCCTGACCAGAAGGCCATCGTCTCTTCATCTGGAGACGTCCTCTTCTTCATCACTCCCGAAGATATTGACCAAATGATGCAAATTCCCCGTGCTGAATCAACGTCCCCATTCAATTTAGAAATCCTCACTAAGCTGTACCAGAAAATGACCTTCCCTCAGAGAGCTCAGATATTTGAGCTTTTCCTCTCCACTTCCACTCAACTCCCTTCCACCAACCCCCCTTACCCTTCTTCGCTTTTCTCCACCAAAGGAAATCAAATCATTTCTTCTTTTTGTGCCCTGCTTGGTTACTATTCTGACCAATGGGTAGATGAGCCCATCCTGCGTTTTCTGTCCATCTTTTCAAATGATGAAAAGCCCACAACGCAACTAGACTACTACACCTTCTTGGCCGATAATATTCATGAACAATTCGTGAATTTTGGCACAGAGGGTATGTTCAGATATTCGTCCATACTGGCGTACATGTTCATTTACTTCCAAGCCGACAGATTTAGTTTCTCCATGCAGAAGATGGACGCAGACGGAAGGCCTCAGCCAGTCACCGCATGGACTTCTCTCCTGAAGCATAACTCCACTGAGTATAGCTTCAAGGTTTTCATTTATCTGTTCTATCACCCGGTGGTAAGCATGCTGAGCGGCAGGCCTGAGCCACGAATAAATGAAGAAGTCCAGAGGATTCTACATCTCTCAGACAATGCGAAGACAGGAGACTGGTTCTTGTATCATAATCACACTGAGATCCGAGTTTTCTGGTGCGAATTGGCACCCTACAAGCTGCCGAAATATGTACCGGTAAGAATTTTCGCATTAGAATATATTAGGCAGATAATGAATTTAGATGACATTCACTTTGTTTCCCTGAAGAAGAAGCAACAATTGCGAATCAAGGGGCAGATTGGTTCTTTCATCTGCAATAGTCGAGGCGCAGGGGAAGAAACAGATAGAATGTTGAAGGAGATGAAATTCTTTACGAGTTTCACCTGGCACTATGATCCATGCGGGATCATTTCTAAAATTAGGGTGAAAAATAAGAGTGTCCCGTACGCTCATGATTCTAAGCCAAAGATCGAGAAATTTGCAAATCAAACGATATGGGTGTCGGGCACTCTGATGGACGTGTAACAACAAGTCGAAGTGGAAGCTCAGGTGCCCTTGACGAGTGTGCCACCCACTACCACACCTCAGGTCCCCAAGGAGAAGAGGCCCCGACATGAGTCATCTCCTCCTGTAACAGAGTTGTCATTAGAAGAGTTCCAGATGCACACCAAGAGACCAAAAACAATTTAAATGCCTGACGCTACAGTAGAACAAGAGGTCCCACATACCCCAGTAGATACCACAGGGGTCAAGCCAGTCATTCTGCGTTTTGGTTCGAGCCAGCATAAAGCAATCATAACAACAATACCGAAAAAATCCACAGATTCTCCCTTGGATACTCAGCCAAGCAAAACATGGACCAAGTTGGGCATTTTCGAAAAATATGAATCAATCAAGAAAAAGAACCAGACTCTCACTAGCAGCACTTATGCCCAGTTTCGGAAGAAGTCTTCCACAGCTCAGCATAGGCTTCTTTCATCATTTGACACATAAAAGGGTAGGATGCACATGGCCTACCTCCAAGCACAGGTACCAGATCCCAAGGTGATCTCAGATTACAAAAGGGCCACATTCGAATTCCAGGCGAAGGACGTGCATCTAGCAGATCAGATGGATCTGCATAAACAAATATGGGAGATGGTTTTTCACACATTGGCTCATGCTTCAGCTTCTGTAGCAAAGTTTCAGGTGTCTTTGAACAATGCTCAGACACAACTCAAGCTGGAGAAAATATCATCTTTCGCGAAAGACAGCAGGATCAAGACACTGGAGGAGCTGGTCCTCAAGATCGGTTATGACCCTGCGAATGTCAAGGCTGCAAAAGAGATGATAAAAAGGAAAAATGTTGACATCGCATCATTAAGAAAACAGTTAAACTCCCGCCCACAGAGGATTCACAGGCGAAGGAAATAGCAGAAAAAGAAGGTGAGAAGGACGAGATGCTAAGGTTGATCATGGAGCAGAACGCTCAGCTCAAAGAGATGGAAGCTGAGCTGGAAAAATTATTAAAAGAGAAAGAACAGGCGAAACCAATGGAAGGCATTCCATTGAGTGCTATCCCAATTGCAGGATTGAGCACAACAACAGTGACAACCATTCTGTATGCTACACCAGTGTCACTACCCGAAGGAACAACAGACCTTGCCAAGTCCATGGAGAAGATGAACCTGCAAGAGACAGAAATCAACAAGCTTAAGAAAGAAGTGGAGAACCTCCAAGAGCTCAAGAATTCTTTCCAAACAAGCCTATCCAAAGAAAAGCAGGTAAATGAGAATATAAGGAAGGAGTTACAACAGCTCCAAAAGCAGACAATGGCAGGGAAGACTTTGGCTAAGGTCAAAGAGATTGTATGGATAGATATTACCAAGTCTATAAATGAAATCTGACCAATGATTCAAATCATGTTTGAACAAAGTGAGTTTCTTCAGAGGATCAAACAAGCGATTGAGAAAATCAGAGTGGAGCTGGGAGACATGCCAGCGCAAGAAAATGAGATCATCAGGTTCCTGAATTCCAAGACCATAGAGGAACTAGATGAACTAAAGATTGAGGATAGAACATAAACTATACTGGAGGTTAAAAGGGTCTTAACCAAGAGAGGTCTAATGCTTCAGCTTGAGGAAAAAGTTCAAGTCATGGATCAGGGAGTACAAAAGTTTTTCAATAAGATAGATGTTCTCCAAAAGAAAGGTCTACCTGGTCTGAAGGTCATTAATGACAAACTAATGACACTCCCTGATTATAAGAAGAGGTTGACTGAAGTGTCTAAGGAGAGTTCCAAGTTTGCAGGGGTACAAGAGAGCATCACAGGTAAAGAATTCATGGAGACCCTGTAGTTGGATATTAGTATCCAACACGAGATTAAACATATATTCCTCATTAAGCCTACATTTGCTAAATATACAGACATGGATGAAGTGTACCGAAGATTACTTAAAGTCATAGTGCCAAGTCATCTCAGATGGGAAGAACTTTGTGACCTACTAGATTAGCAGATGAGCTGTCCAGCTTCAGAGAGGGATCTCTCTATATGATTTAGCTTTGTTCTAATTTCAAGTATTAGGCTAGGTAAAGAAACTGTTGGTTTTGTTGTCAAAGAGTTTTTGAAATTGGTTGAGACAATCTACACATCCGTTGGGCTATGGGGTCTGTGATTAATTGGATATGAGATACAACCAGAAACGCCAAAGAAGATTTTCACAGGGCGAGATAATACACTCACTGGATCTTTAGTAATTAAAATGATGGACAGAAGAGAAGATAAGGATACAACTTCAACTAACAAGCAGTTAAGAATTTCGTAATTGAAGATATTAGAAGATAAACATTTAAATCTTTAGAATCAGAAACATGATATCAAATATAAATCCTGCAACGTTACACTATTCATAAAGATTAGCTAGAGAAAACAATATGATTACAGAAAAATAAAACATTCAACTTAGAAGATCAACATCACCAGTGAGCATATGCAAGAATCCTGTAAAAGTGCCTCTTCTTTATTAATGGCAGATCTCTTCAAAAATAGTACAGTCTGATAGCAAGAGGGTATGCGAATTCCAGGTGAAGGACGTGCATCCAGCAGATCAAATGGATCTGCATAAACAAACATGGGAGATGGTTTTTCACACATTGGCTCACGCTTCAGCTTCTGTGTCAAAGTTTCAGGTGTCTTTGAACAATGCTCAGACACAACTCAAGATGGAGAAAATATTATCTTTCGCGAAAGACAACAGGATCAAGATGCTGGAGGAGCTGGTCCTCAAGATCGGTTATGACCCTGCGAATGTCAAGGTTGCAGAAGAGATGACAAAAAAGAAAAATACTGACATCGCATCATTAAGAAAACAGTTAAAACTCCCGCCCACAGAGGATTCACAGGCGAAGGAGATAGCAGAAAAGGAAGGTGAGAAGGACGAGATGCTAAGGTTGATCATGGAGCAGAACGCTCAGCTCAAAGAGATGGAAGCTGAGTTGGAAAAATTATTAAAAGAGAAAGAACAGGCGAAACCAATGGAAGACATTCTATTGAGATCTATCCCAACTGCAGGATTGAGCACAACAACAGTGACAACCATTCCGTCTGCTACACCAATGTCACTACCCGAAGGAACAACAGACCTTGTCAAGTCCATGGAGAAGATGAACCTGCAAGAGACAGAAATCAACGGGCTTAAGAAAGAAGTGGAGAACCTCCAAGAGCTCAATACTTCTTTCCAAACAAGCCTATCCAAAGAAAAGCAGTTAAATGAGCATATAAGGAAGGAGTTACAGCAGCTCCAAAAGCGTATGTTAGCACTCTGTAATTTGCCCAAGGATGTGAGACAGTCACAGAGGCAACATCAAAACCACTTCGAGTCTTAGATCTAGCCCTCCAAGACTCAGAGAGGGATCTCTCTGTCTGATATAGCTTTGTTTGAAGAGGTATTAGGCTAGTTATGAAGAACATGGGTTGGGGTTTTTAAATGGTTGATTTGGAACAACAAGGAGGGCCATTGGGCAAATTGGGTCTGCGCTTTAAACAAGGAGATTCACTCTCAGCTTTGGACAAATTTCTTTCACAGGGAAAGGTAGTGGGAAAATTGCATCGAATTAAGTATGGATGGCGTTGATTTGAGGAAGAAATAGGTGAGGTAAAAGCCAGGTACATGAGCAGCTAAGAATTCCTGAACTAAGCTTTAGTAGAAAACATAAAGATCATCAAAAGATCAGAGGCAGAGTATCTGCTGATAAATTCTGCTTCTATTACTTTCCTTCTGATGATAAGAACTGAAAACAAGCATAATGATCACAGGAAAAACATTAAACAAAGAAAAACACCACCAATATCACCACACAGGAATCCTGTAAAAGAAAACATGTTCATTGCTGATTGCTCATCTCAAAATTACAGAGAAGAAAAAAGTCTTTTGGTCATACATAAACCACAGTCCAGTCCAGGAACCTCACAGGTCGAACCATTTTACATCAAAATCCTATGAATAAATAGGATAGATCATCCCAATAAGTTTCGGAAGTCGGTTTAATTGCCTCGGCCAAAAATAGCCACCATTCCCACAAAATTTGGAACAGTCTGCCATGAAAGACGGACCAGTTGTCTGCGAAAAAGGGGTCCGAACAGACGTGATTTTCTCTTCGATGATTACACCTAGGAGAAAACTGAAGGAGGTTATTGTAGATGGGCATGTGATGAGCAAAAACCTCCTTCAGTTTTGCCAAATTCGTCCCCAGCTGGCCGTAATAGCTCCTGCAAGATCGAGACTGAAACGGAAAATTGAAAATCTGGAAAAATATGCCTCGAAGATGTCTTCGATTCTCCTTTCTCGTAACTCCGCTGCAAAAAATGAGAGAGGTTTTTGTTCTTCATCCCGTGCTGAGAAAAAACCGCTCTCGGATTTTAAAAATCCATCTCCGTTTGCTCAAAAATCGATCTGGAAGCGGACGTGGTAAAACAGACAAAAATGGTAAATTTTTGAAAAAAATGGTTTTTCTTTGGGGGAGCAGTATTCCGGACCCCCCCCCCCCCCCTCGTTAAATGTAGAATGCACGGGGGGGTCTGGAATTCAATCTATATCGTTGATCTAGGTGCTCACTCCGGGACCGTCCAAATCTGCACAATTGTTATTTCAAATTCTGGACCTCCCCCTCTCGTTAAACTTCGGAAGGTGAGGGGGGGTCCGGAATTTATGTTATCCGTTGATTAGAAGCGTGACGTATGATGGAGGGGCGCTGGTTGTTAAATGTGAGCAGGATTTTTGTAAGTGGAGTGTGACGTGAGCTAGGGGATGAGTGGAGGGTGACGTGAGGGGGTTGAGTGGAGTGTTGAGTTTTGGTAGGAGTGGAGGGTGACGTAGGGGTGAGGTGTGAGGGGTGGTGAGTGGAGGGTGATGTAAGAGGGATGGGGAGTGGAATGTGAGGTGGGGTAGGTGGGAGTGACGTGAGGTAGGTGTAAGGTATGAGGGGTGGGGGGTAGACTTAGGATAGGATGTTTGTTTGTTTTATATTTTATTTGTTTTATATTTTATTATTATATTTTTTTTTTTGTTTTTTATGTTGTGATTTAATATGTTTTGTATTTTATATGTTATTTAATGTTTTTTAATATATATGTTTTTTATATAGTTTTTGTATTTTCTTTTATTTAATTTTCAATTTTTTATGATTTGTTTTATTTAATTTAAATCTAACTCTAATTACTAACTTAGTTACTAACCTAGGTATTAAACTTAATTAATAATTAATTAATTATTTAACTAGTCATTTATTAATTATTTTAACCTATACTAACTATATTAATACTTAATATTATTTTAATCTAACTAACCTATTGTTCTTTTTGTTCATCGTAAGTCCATTTATTCATGGACGAAAGGCGGGAGATGCGTACTCAATGGGGCAACAGGACAAGGGAGTGAGGGCGCAGCGTGGATAAAGGATGCAATAGGGTGATGGGGGATTGAGCGACAAGAATGGAGTGAGGAAGCAGAATCACCTGAGCCAGGACTTCGTGATCACGAGAGAAACGCCAAATCAACAGTCGAAGAATCGATTCGCCTATAATTATAGGACCCCAACATAGGCTCCACTTGGGGATGGCAGCTTCTTTCAGGAGGTGTCAAGAACCATAGACTTCTGAGCATGCAGACTAGAGCTTTATCCATTTGGCTGATGCCAAAATCTTATTCTGTAACCTGTAATTGTTCTGATCTTGCAACTGAAACCAAATTAAGCTAAACACTGCTGAAAAAGAGATGCTCGGAATGTTGAGCTTATTCATTTTTTCCTACCTACCCTACTGCAATCATTGCTCAACTAGGTAATGGAAAAATGCCAATGGAGCCAATCCAACAGTTGATTTAGTCGCTCTATTCTTTCACTGTCTGTGATGAAACTCAGAAATAAGTCTGTTACTCGTGCTTGAGAGTAACTTCCACCGTGCTTTCCCTTGCATAAGATTTGATCAACTCAAACAATAGGAAAAACATCAGCAACGGAAAAATATCCTGTATTAAATAATTTCTCCATATAGATAGCTACAGGATCAATATAGGTTTGGCCCATCTTTTGATTTTCAACTTTAAACAACTCAGCCTCAAGACTCGATTTTTCAGCTATGCATTCTGTGTCTTTCAACACTTCCTCATCTGACTGTGGATGCTCTGATGGTTTGTGGAATGATGCCTCTACTGAACACACCCCTGTAACTGACTGCCTGATCATGTCAATATCATAACATCTTTTTATCTCATGACTGGAGAATGAAGAATGATTTTGGCCAGACAGGCCATCCAATCGATCAGCTATTGAATCCTGAAAAGACTGACAAGACTACTGCATTGATTCAAATGATATTTCCTGACCTTTTATGTATTTATCCTTCAACTCTTGTCCAAGAGTCTCCTTCAAAACTTGGAATGATTTAAAGCACAATGCCACAGAGTTCTTTTGGATTAAATCATGATTTGTCTCAGGATCTAAGCTTTCATCAAGAATTTGAAAATTGAAGGAGGTCAAGGGCTGCGATTCTGGGTTTAGAACAGCCTCCATATCCTTAATGGAATCTTCAACTGATTGCTTAGAGAAATTTTTGTCTTCACTATTTACAACTGACCTAGAGTTTCTTTTCAGAAATTGAAAAGATGAGCAACATAAGGGCAGAGTGTCTCCACTTACTCTAAGATTTTCTGCACATTCCTTATAGTTGTCATGACTGTTGTGTAAGGGCTGATTGTCATATATGAACCGTAAATTATCTTCTTCCTGCCAATCGCATGCTGTTGATTTCTCTGAACAAACAACCTCTATTTCAACTTCATGATCATCATCATATTGATCACACTTGGGTAAATCATCCATGGATGAAATGCCATCGAACATGCATATCATGTCAGTCGGTTGTTCCTCTACAAGTCGAGATGGAGCTTCATATTTGACTGTGCTGTGAATTGAATACATGAACGAATCATTATTCAAACCATGGTACCAAGGGTGTGCAGCAACATGTTTGGGAACTGTGATACTTTCTTTCTCTGAAAT
>ML794034.1:456016-486879 GCA_009831015.1 Picea engelmannii
TAGTGTTCTGCCTTTAACCAAAGGGGGGGGGTCCGGAACAAATATTCCCTTCGGCGGGCCCCTTGTTACATGTGGTATTGTCCCATTGGCCCTCAAGTCCCATCCCACACATGCTATCTGACATCTCCGTCTCTCAAGGATCTCATCCTCCACTAAGTCCACTTGTCCCACTTGTTTCAGAATCACAATCAGAATCACACTGAGATCTGAGTTTTCGGGTGCGAATTGACACCCTACAAGCTGCTGAAATATGTACCAGTAAGAATTTTTGCATTAGAATATATTAGGCAGATAATGAATTCAGATGACATTCACTTTGTTTCCCTGAAGAAGAAACAACAATTGCGAATCAAGGGGCAGATTGGTTCTTTCATCTGGAATAGTCGAGGCGCAGGGGAAGAAGTGGATAGAATGTTGAAGGAGATGAAATTCTTTACGAGTTTCATCTGGCACTATGATCCATGCGGAATCATTTCGGAAATGAGGGTGAAAAATAAGAGTGCCCCGTACGCTCATGAGTCTAAGCCAGAGATCGAGAAATTTGCAAATAAGACGGTATGGGTGCTCGACACTCTGATGGACGTGGAACAACAAGTCGAAGTGGAAGCTCAGGTGCCCTCAATGAGTGTGCCACCCACTACCACACCACGGGTCCCCAAGGAGAAGAGGCCCCGACAGGAGTCATCTCCTCCTGTAACAGAGGTGTCATCAGAAGAGTTCCAGATGCACACCACGAGACCAAAAACAGTTTCAACGCCTGGCGCTACTGTAGAACAAGAGGTCCCACCTACCCTAGTAGCTACCACATGGGTCAATCCATTCATTCTACCTTTCGGTTCAAGCTAGCATAAAGCAATCACAATAGCAATACTGGAAAAATCCACAGATTCTCCCTTGGATACTCAGCGAAACAAAACTGGGACCAAGTTGGGCATTTTCGAAAAATATGAATTAATCAAGAAAAAGAACCAGACTCTCACTAGCAACACTTATGCCCGGTTTCGGAAGCAATCTTCCACATCTCAGCATAGGTTCTTTCAGCATTTGACACAGAAAATGGTAGGATGCACATGGCCTACCTCCAAGCACAGATACCGGATCCCAAGGTGATATCAGATTACAAAAGGGCCACGTTCGAATTCCAGGCGAAGGATGTGCATCCAACAGATCAGATGGATCTGCATAAACAAACAAGGGAGATGGTTTTTCACACATTGGCTCATGCTTCAGCTTCTGCAGTAGAGTTTCAGGTGTCTTTGAACAATGCTCAAACACAACTCAAGCTGGAGAAAATATCATCTTTCGCAAAAGACAACATGATCAAGACGCTGGAGGAGCTGGTCCTCAAGATCGGTTATGACCCTGCGAATGTCAAGGCTGCAGAAGAGATGATAAAAAAGAAAAATGCTGACATCGCATCATTAAGAAAACAGTGAAAACTCCCGCCCACAGAGGATTCACAGGCGAAGGAGATAGCATAAAAGGAAGGTGATAAGTACGAGATGCTAAGGTTGATCATGGAGCAAAACGCTCAGCTCAAAGAGATGGAAGCTGAGCTAGAAAAATTATTAAAAGAGAAAGAACAGACGAAACCAATGGAAGACATTCCATTGAGTGCTATCCTAATTGCAGGATTGAACACAACAACAGTGACAACCATTCCATCTGCTACACCATTGTCACTACCTGAAGGAACAACAGACCTTGCCAAGTCCATGGAGAAGATGAACCTGCAAAAGACAGAAATCAACAGGCTTAAGAAAGAAGTGGAGAACCTCCAAGAGCTCAAGACTTCTTTCCAAACAAGCCTATCCAAAGAAAAACAGGTAAATGAGCATATAAGGAAGGAGTTACAGCAGCTCCAAAAGCAGACAATGGCAGGGAAATCTTTGGTTGAGGTTAAAGAGATTGTATGGACAGATATTACCAAGTCTATAAATGAAATCTAGCCAATGATTCAAATCATGTTTGAACAAAATGAGTTGCTTCAGAGGAGCAAACAGGGGATTGAGAAAATCAGAGTGGAGCTGGGAGACATGCCAACACAAGCAAATGAGATCATCAGGTTCCTGAGTTTCAAGACCAGAGAGGAACTAGAAGAACTAAAGATTGAGGACAGAACAAAAACTATACTGGAGGTTAAAAGGGTCTTAACCAAGAGAGGTCTAATGCTTCAACTTGAGGAAAAAGTTCAATTCATGGATCAGGGAGTACAAAAGTTTTTCAATAAGATAGATGTTCTCCAAAAGAAAGGCCTACCTGGTCTGAAGGTTATTAATGACAAACTAATGACACTTCCTGATTACAAGAAGAGGTTGACTGAAGTGTCTAAGGACAGTTCCAAGTTTGTAGGGGTACAAGGGAGCATCACAGGTAAAACATTCATGGAGGCCCTATAGTTGGATATTAGTATCCAACACGAGATTAAACATATATTCCTCATTAAGCCTACATTTGCTAAATATACAGACATGTATAAAGTGTACCGAAGATTACTTAAAGTCACAGTGCCAAGTCATCTCAGATGGGAAGAACTTTGTGACCTACTAGATTAGCAGATGAGCTGTCACTATCCAGTCACTTGTCCAGTCATAAGAGGTTGCGAAGACACCTCGCCAAGGCCTTACCCCAAGATATCCGCATGCAGTTGTACTGAGTCATCAAACAATTTTTTATTAGTTAAAGCAGTTAGACTAAAAATAAAATGAGCACATCCTGATCAGTGATGACAGGAACGTTTGTAATTTGAATTATAAATACTTCAACTCTCGAAGTATTTGAGGTTGTTGATTCGCATACCCTATTGGTATCAAACTGTACGATTTTTGAAGAGATCTGCCATTAATAAAGAAGAGACACTTTTACAGGATTCTTGTGTATGTTCACTGGTGATGTTGATATTCTAAGTTGAATGTTTTCTTTCTCTGTAATCATTTTGTTTTCTATAACTAATCTTTATGAATAGCGTAACGTTGCAGGATTTATCTTTGATACCCTGTTTCCGATTCTAAAGATTTAAATGTTTATCTTCTAATATATTCAATTAAGAAATTCTTAACTGCTTGTTAGTTGAAGTTATTTCCTTATCTTCTCTTCTGTCCATCATTTTAATTACTAAAGATCAAGTGAGTGTATTATCTCGCGCTGTGAAGATCTTCTTTGGCGTTTCTGGTTGTATCTCATATCCAATTAATCACAGACCCCATAGCCCAATGGATGTGTAGACTGTCCCAACCAATTTAAAAACTCTTTGACAACAAAACCAACAGTTTTTTTATGTAGCTTAATACTTGAAATTAAAACAAAGTTAAATCATATAGAGAGATTCCTCTCTGAAGCTGGAAGGGCTAGATCCCAGCTTTAAAAGCGGTTGGATAAGGTTACCTTTGTAGATTTCTTCTTTTTCAACCTCTAGGAAATTTACAGAAACCTCTCTCAGTTTTTGCAGCAGAGTTACGAGAAGGGAGAATCGAAGACATCTTCGAGGCCTATTGTTCTAGATTTTCAATTTTCCGTTTCAGTCCCGATCTTGCAGGAGCTATTACAGTCAACTGGGGACGAATTTGGCGAAACCGAAGGAGGTTTTTTCTCATCACATGCCCATCTACAATAACCTCCTTCAGTTTTTACCCAGGTGTAATCATCGAAGAGAAAATCACGTCTGTTCGGACCCCTTTTTTGCAGACAACCGGTCCGTCTTTCATGGCAGACTGTTTCAAATTTTGTGGGAATGGTGGCTATTTTTGGCCGAGGCAACTATACCGACTTCCGAAACTTATTGGGATGATCTATCCTATTTATTCAGAGGATTTTGATGTAAAATGGTTCGACCTGTGAGGTTCCTGGACTGGACTGTGGGTTATGTATGACTAGAAGACCTTTTTCTTCTCTGTAATTTTGAGATGAGCAATCAGCAATGAACATGTTTTCTTTTACATGATTCCTGTGTGGTGATATTGGTGGTGTTTTTCTCTGTTTGATGTTTTTCCTGTGATCATTATGCTTGTTTTCAGTTCTTATCATCAAAAGGAAAGTAGTAGAAGCAAAATTTATCAGCAGATACTCTGCCTCTAAGCTTTTGATGATCTTTATGTTTTCTACTAAAGCTTAGTTCAGGAATTCTTAGCTGCTCCTGTGCCTGGCTTTTACCTCACCTATTTTTTCCTCAAATCAACGCCATCCATACTTAATTCTATCCAATTTTGCCACTACCTTTCCCGGTGAAAGAACTTTGTCCAAAGCTGAGAGTGAATCTCCTTGTTTAAAACGCAGACCCCATTTGCCCAATGGTCCTCCTTGCTGTTCCAAATCAACCATTTAAAAACCCCAACCCATGTTCTTCATAACTAGCCTAATACCTCTTCAAACAAAGCTATATCAGATAGAGAGATCCCTCTCTGAGTCTTAGAGGGCTAGATCCAAGACTCGAAGTGGTTTTGATGTTGCCTCTGTGACTGCCTCACAGCCTTGGGTAAATTACAGAGTGCTAACATAATGGCGACTCCACTGGGGACGAACCCAGAATCTCCGGTTTCGCATACCCTATTGCTATCAGACTGTACTATTTTTTAAGAGATCTTCCATTAATAAAGAAGAGGCACTTTTACAGGATTCTTGCGTATGCTCACTGGTGATGTTGATCTTCTAAGTTGAATGTTTTCTTTCTCTGTAATCATTTTGTTTTCTCTAACTAATCTTTATGAATAACGTAACATTGCAGGATTTATCTTTGATACCCTGTTTCCGATTCTAAAGATTTAAATGTCTATCTTCTAATATCATCAATTAATAAATTCTTAACTGCTTGTTAGTTGAAGTTTTTTCCTTATCTTCTCTTCTGTCCATCATTTTAATTACTAAAGATCCAGCGAGTGTATTATCTCGCCCTGTGAAGATTTTCTTTGGTATTTCTGGTTGTATCTCATATCCAATTAATCACAGACCCCATAGCCCAATGGATGTGTAGACTGTCTCAACCAATTTCAAAACTCTTTGACAACAAAACCAACAGTTCATTTACCTAGCCTAATACTTGAAATTAAAACAAAGCTAAATCATATAGAGAGATTCCTCTCTGAAGCTGCTGTTATCACCCCATAAATTATGGGAATCAAATGATGACTTGGATATGATCTGTATCTAGTGATTTTGTTGATAAATGATATTTCATTCTTCAAATAATTTGCAGAAAGAAAAGAAAAGAAAGGAGGGCATAAAAGAATTGAAAAGAAAAGCCCCATGCAGAAATAGTAACTTGGCCATACCTTTCAAGCATGGCCAAGTTCTTTTAAATTTAATGTTGCTAGATTAGTGAATAAATCTGACCAGACTATCTAATCCTGGTCAGATAGCCCTTAAGTTAGATTAGTGAATAAATCTGACCAGACTGTCTAATCCTGGTCAGATAGCCCTTAGGTTAGATTAGTGAATAAATCTGACCAGACTGTCTAATTCTGGTCAGATAGCCCTTAGGTAGAGTAATTCTTTAACCCAATAGTTTAATCTGGGTTAATTGTCCTACAAAGATAGGTTAGCATGTAGGTCAGTTGCTTTATTGTTCAAAGTCCAATAAAACCAGCTTGAAATCAAGGCTACACCATGTTCCAAATGCTTAAAAAATAGTTGTTCACAGTCCCATGGTGGTGTTCCTTTGCAAAATTGAAGAAAGAAAAACCCATGAAATGGCTTTTATCCTAAGTTTTTCCCAAGTGCATACATCATTCGCTCGTGACATGTGTTTCTTGCACTTATCAACGATCCCGATCATAACGTTGAGATCTATGGCTCCCAGCGTATTCCGGACCCCCCCGACCATTCTTCTTTTAACCAGGGGGGTCCGAAATCGATAATAACGTGGGCGCACATCTATACGGCCCAGAATAGAGCGCTCAGATCTATGGTCCACAATGGATTTCAGACCCCCCCCCCCTCCGTTCTTCTTTTAACCGAGGGGGGGGGTCCGGAATGGGTATTAAGGAGCGAACTAAGATCTGCGGCCAGGAAATAAGTGCACTGATCTATGGCTCACAATGGATTTCTCCCCCCCCCTAGTGTTTTGCCTTTATCCAAAGGGGGGGGGTCTGGAATGAATATTCCCTTCGACGGGCCCCTTGTTACATGTGGCATTGTCCCATTGGCCCTCAAGTCCCATCCCACACATGCTATCTGACAGCTCCATCTCTCAAGGACGTCATCCTCCACTAAGTCCACTTGTCCCACTTATTTCCGGGGTCGTGTCCCATCTCATAACTGCTGTCAGTCCCTGTTGTCAGTCCTTTACCCTTTCCACTCATGACCAACCCCTTATGGCGACTTTCACTTCCCATCGCCTCCAATCCCTAGCAGCCACGTCAACCATCTGTATGTTCTCGCCATCGTCACCTGCCATATCACCCCCAAGTGGCCCATTTTCCATTAAAGACTGGATAATCTACCCGTTGTCACGCTGACCGTTTTCCCGCGTCCAACCGACCCTAGTTTTAAATAAAACTACCAGTTAACCTCTTCATTCACTATTCATCCATCGTGCCAGAAATTTTTACTCTTCCGCCACCTTCATCCACAGTCGCCACTTTCATCCACAGTCCAGTCTACCCACTAACATCGTGTTTATTGTAGGTATTGTTGCTGAAATGGTGTCAAAGACAAGACAAACGGAAGAAGAAGAGAATTCTTTCCTTCCTCCTCCCGTCGACCTGGACAAAATTCCCTTCGTTGATAAAGATCAATTGATCGCAGATACCATTTGCGACTTCGAATTTTCGGATCTTCAGTCATGGCTCCGGGAGGTGTTCCTGGACCAGAGCGATGAAATTGGACTCTGGGAGTCCAATTTGCCTCTGTATCTTTTTCCCCAGATTCATCATTTCCCCGAATTCGCCCTCAAGTGCCAAGCCCATTACATCCCTGAACAGAAGGCCATCGTCTCTTCATCTGGAGACATCCTCTTCTTCATCACTCCCGAAGATATTGACCAGATGATGCAAATTCCCCGTGCTGAATCAACATCCCCATTCAATTTAGAAATCCTCACTAAGTTGTACTAGAAAATGACCTTCCCTCAAAGAGCTCAGATATTTGAGTTTTTCCTCCCCGCTTCCGCTCAACTCCCTTCCACCAACCCCCCTTACCCTTCTTCGCTTTTCTCCACCAAAGGAAATCAAATCATTTCTTCTCTTTGTGCCCTGCTTGGTTACTATTCTGACCAATGGGTAGATGAGCCCATCCTGGGTTTTCTGTCCATCTTTTCAAACGATGAAAAGCCCACAACGCAATTCTACTACAACACCTTTTTGGCCGATAATATTCATGAACAATTCGTGAATTTTGGCACAGAGGATATGTTCAGATATTCTTCCATATTGGCGTACATGTTTGCTTACTTCCAAGCTGACAGATTCAGTTTCTCCATGCAGAAGATGGACACAGATGGAAGGCCTCAGCCAGTCACCGCATGGACTTCTCTCCTGAAGCATAACTTCACTGAGTATAGCTTCAAGGTTTTCATTGATCTGTTCTATCACCCGGTGGTAAGCATGCTGAGCGGCAGGCCCGAGCCATGAATAAATGAAGAAGTCCAGAGAATTCTACATCTCTCGGACAATGCGAAGACATGAGACTGGTTCTTGTATCAGGATCACACTGAGATCCGAGTTTTCGGGTGTGAATTGGCACCCTACAAGCTGTCGAAATATGTATTGGTAAGAATTTTTGCATTAGAATATATTTGGCAGATAATGAATTCAGATGACATTCACTTTGTTTCCCTGAAGAAGAAGCAGCAATTGCGAATCAAGGGGCAGATTGGTTCTTTCATCTGCAATAGTCGAGGCGCAGGGGAAGAAGCGGATAGAATGTTGAAGGAGATGAAATTCTTTACGAGTTTCACCTGGAACTATGATCCATGCGGGATCATTTCGGAAATGAGGGTGAAAAATAAGAGTGTCCCGTACGCTCATGAGTCTAAGCCAGAGATCGAGAAATTTGCAAATCAGACGGTATGGGTGCCCGACACTCTGATGGACGTGGAACAACAAGTCGAAGTGGAAGCTCAGGTGCCCTCGACGAGTGTGCCACCCACTACCACACCTCAGGTCCCCAAGGAGAAGAGGCCCGGACATGAGTCATCTCCTTCTGTAACAGAGGTGTCATCAGAAGAGTTCCATATGCACACCAAGAGACTAAAGACGGTTTCAACGCCTGGCGCTACAGTAGAACAAGAGGTCCCACCTACCCCAGTAGCTACCACAGGGGTCAAGCCAATCATTCTTCCTTTCGGTTCGAGCCAGCATAAAGCAATCACAACAGCAATACCGAAAAAATCCACAGATTCTCCCTTGGATACTCAGCCAAGCGAAACATGGACCAAGTTGGGCATTTTCGAAAAATATGAATTAATCAAGAAAAAGAACCAGACTCTCACTAGCAGCACTTATGCCCAGTTTCAGAAGCAGTTTTCCACAACTCAGCATAGGCTTCTTTCAGCATTTGACACAGAAAATGGTAGGATGCACATGGCCTACCTCCAAGCAGATCAGATGGATCTACATAAACAAACAGGGGAGATGGTTTTTCACACATTGGCTCATGCTTCAGCTTCTGCAGCAAAGTTTCATGTGTCTTTGAACAATGCTCAGACACATCTCAAGCTGGAGAAAATATCATCTTTCGCGAAAGACAACAGGATCAAGACGCTGGAGGAGCTGGTCCTCAAGATCGGTTATGACCCTGTGAATGTCAAGGCTGCAGAAGAGATGATAAAAAAGAAAAATGCTGACATCGCATCATTAAGAAAACAGTTAAAACTCCCGCCCACAGAGGATTCACAGGCGAAGGAGATAGCAGAAAAGGAAGATGAGAAGGACGAGATGCTAAGGTTGATCATGGAGCAGAACGCTCAGCTCAAAGAGATGGAAGCTGAGCTGGAAAAATTATTAAAAGAGAAAGAACAGGCGAAACCAATGGAAGGCATTCCATTGAGTGCTATCCCAATTGCATGATTGAGCACAGTAACAGTGACAGCCATTATGTCTGCTACACCAGTGTCACTACCCAAAGGAACAACAGAGCTTGCCAAGTCCATGGAGAAGATGAACCTGCAAAAGACAAAAATCAGCAGGCTTAAGAAAGAAGTGGAGAACCTCCAAGAGCTCAAGACTTCTTTCCAAACAAGCATATCCAAAGAAAAACAGGTAAATGAGCATATAAGGAAGGAATTAGAGCAGCTCCAAAAGCAGACAATGGCAGGGAAGACTTTGGTTGAGGTCAAAGAGATTGTATGGACAGATATTACCAAGTCTATAAATGAAATCTGGCCAATGATTCAAATCATGTTTGAACAAAATGAGTTACTTCAGAGGAGCAAACAGGCGATTGAGAAAATTAGAGTGGAGGTGGGAGACATGCCAACACAAGCAAATAAGATCATCAGGTTCCTGAATTCCAAGACCAGAGAGGAACTAGAAGAACTAAAGATTGAGGATAGAACAGAAACTATATTGGAGGTTAAAATGGTCTTAACCAAGAGAGGTCTAATGCTTCAACTTGAGAAAAAAGTTCAAGTCATGGATCAGGGAGTATATAAGTTTTTTAATAAGATAGATGTTCTCCAAAAGAAAGGCCTACCTGGTCTGAAGGTCATTAATGACAAACTAATGACACTCCCTGATTACAAGAAGAGGTTGACTGAAGTGTCTAAGGACAGTTCCAAGTTTGTAGGGGTACAAGGGAGCATCACAGGTAAAGAATTCATGGAGGCCCCGCAGTTGGATATTAGTATCCAACACGAGATTAAACATATATTCTTCATTAAGCCTACATTTGCTAAATATACAGACATGGAGGAAGTGTACCGGAGATTACTTAAAGTCACAGTGCCAAGTCATCTCAGATGGGAAGAACTTTGTGACCTACTAGATTAGCAGATGAGCTGTCACTATCCAGTCACTTGTCCAGTCAGAAGAGGTTGCGAAGACACCTCGCTAATGCCTTACCCCAGGATTTCTGCATGCAGTTGTACTGAGTCATCAAACAGTTTTTTATTAGTTAAAGCAGTTAGACTAAAAATAGAATGAGCACGTTCTGATCAGTGATGACAAGAACGTTTGTAATTTGAATTATAAATACTTCAACTCTCGAAGTATTTGAGGTTGTTGATTCACATACCCTATTTCTATCAGACTGTACTATTTTTGAAGAGATCTGCCATTAATAAAGAAGAGGCACTTTTACAGGATTCTTGTGTATGTTCACTGGTGATGTTGATCTTCTAAGTTGAATGTTTTCTTTCTCTGTAATCATTTTGTTTTCTCTAACTAATCCTTATGAATAGCATAACGTTGGAGGATTTATCTTTGATACCCCATTTCCGATTCTAAGGATTTAAATGTTTATTTTCTAATATCTTCAATTAAGAAATTCTTAACTGCTTGTTAGTTGAAGTTATTTCCTTATCTTCTCTTCTGTCCATCATTTTAATTACTAAAGATCCAGTGAGTGTATTATCTCGCCCTGTGAAGATCTTCTTTGGCATTTTTGGTTGTATCTCATATCCAATTAATAACAGACCCCATAGCCCAATGGATGTGTAGACTGTCTCAACCAATTTAAAAACTCTTTGACAAAAAAACCAATAGTTCCTTTACCTAGCCTAATACTTGAAATTAAAACAAAGCTAAATCCTATAGAGAGATCCTTCTCTGAAGCTGGAAGCGCTAGATTCCAGCTTTAAAAGCGGTTGGATAAGGTTACCTTTGTAGATTTCTTCTTTTTCAACCTCTAGGAAATTTACAGAGTGCTAACAGCATGTACATTTGAAATATGCTTTATGGGCTAACAAAATAGGTACAAAAAGATCCATTGGAATGTTCCCATTTCAGATGGTATATGGTACTAACATTGTTTTACCCATAAATCTTGTGTTACCTGTAATGAAACTCTGGCAAGACTCAAAAGATGAGACAAATGACATCACCAGAAGAATAAATCAAATGATTGAAGTTCAACAAAATAGGGCTGAAGTAGATGAAAAACTACAGAAGTATCAGGATAACATGAAATCCCTATTTGACCAGAAAGCTAAACATAGGGAATTTCTCCTTGGGAATTTACTTTTAAAGTGGGAAGCCAAGAAAGAAGATACGGGGAAGCACAGTAAGTTTGACCAGATCTGGTGTAAACTGTAAAAAAAATTCAGCCTCTGAAGGAAAGATTGCATTTTTGTAAGAAAATCTTGACGGAGAGATTCTTAACACCCCTATCAATGGGCGTTACTTCAAACATTTCATGCAGTAATATAGTTCCAAACTCTCATTTTACATACCGGTTTGGTTTTCACTTTTTATTATAATTTTCGTACTTTTGGTAAGTTTTTATTTTCATTGTAAATAGAAACAATTTAGTTGATTTCATATATATATATATATATATATATATATATATATATATCAAAATATGCAACAAGTAGGTTTCCACTCAGCAAAGAGTTCTTAACATCTTTCATGATTCATTTCATTACAGGATACAGGCCAATAACCGAGAGACAATCTCTAACAGGAATTAATACTCACATTGATTTTTTCTTGAAACAGGTCATAAACTAATAGTTTGCTTGGTTGAAAATATAGAGAAAATCCGAGGTATGAACTTTTGCCCTGGCGACCCAAGTTCAAATTTTCAAGAAGATATTAATGAATATGACATAAGTTTCATCTGCACTAATATTGTCCCTGATTTACAGTCGGAAAGTTACAAGATTAGAACATAATTCTCAAGTTTTCCCTCTGGATAAAAAAAAAAAAAAAAAAGGAAAATAAAACAAAATATAAAAAGAAGGTTTTTAAAAGAAGAAAACAAACAGTAAAGAACCTTTATTCTTGGTCTTCAAAGAGGAAAAAGAGCTTCACTTTAACTCTGGAAACTTAAAAACAAATCTTCCATATGAGAATGGGCGAAAATCCCGATGATATTCCTAACTTTAACTGAAATACAAAGTATGTTTGGAGTAATCCTAACTACTCTACCCTATTTACCAGATTTAAAATGATTGATGTCGCTCAAGGAAAGTCCTTGAAAAATAAAATTTTCCATGAAAACTTCCTAATAAACGAAGGTGTTTTGAAAGTCGGAAGATGATTATTCTAGGGTAATCAAAGAGAGTTAACAGAGCTCTATTGCTAAAACATAAATAGATATCATTCCTGGTATATTTTATGATATACAAATGGATTGCCCTCACTTCATGTTTAAAAATATAAAGAAAATTCATAAAATGATTGCCCCCATCTAGTTCAAATAAATATGATGAAAGAAAATTCATTAAATGATTGCCCTCATCTCAACATTTAAATGCAAAGTTATTAATTGAAGTGGTGAAAGAAAATTCAACATGGGAATTATATAACTTCACCATGGTACTGAACAAGCTCGTTGGCAGTGAAGCAATGTCTATGATATTTATAAGGCTGTTATACATGTATTATATTGTACCCTGACAACTAGTTCTTTTTCACGCTAGATCTACATTCTAAGTTAACGTGCGGCTCCCTGTTTAAAGCATTAAAATCACTTTACCTTGATGCGAATAAAATCGAACAAAGTCTAATAGATTGGTTAAGGTTGTTTTGATTATTTCAAGTAATTCTAAAATCAGTTTTAAGAAAATGAAGCAATTTAAGCCTGAATTCAAGATTGATAAATGATTAAGTTTTGAAAGTTTTCAAAGATATGGATGAAGTCCCAAGTCTTTCTATATTTTTTTTTTCTTTCAGAATGTGTTTCACAGAACTGCAATAATGACTCCATTTATCCAATAAAGGTACTTGGTCTACTGTTTTTCTCGTCCCGCAAGGATACGAGATCCTTAGATGGAGCCTATGTTGAAACATATATATTTTTCTAAAACTTTAGACTTAAATAAGTCTCATTCTTGTCTAAATAAGGATAAACGCATAGTTGAATACCACCGTCGATGAAGTGTTTCAATTAATCCAACGATCTGAAATCTTTAAAAGTTATGGATCCGCCCTTTCATTAAAAAGTCAAATCACCAAGACAACTTTCAAAGTGTCAGGTTTCAAGATTTTGCAATACTAACAGTTAGACATATAAAGAACCCCAAAGTCCTGATATGCGAAGTCACGAAACTAGATTAAGTTAAATCGGGTTAATTAAACAATTAAAATGATTATCAATAATTAATCCTTATCGCAACTTCGCGTTTCGGGAATCCTGCCTCGAATGATAACTTAAAATCTCGATACCTGAAATCATGAAACTCTTAAATAATCGTGATTATTTACAAAAGTTAAACATGATTAATATTAATTAATCAATCATGATTTCGCGATTCGGGAATCATAGATTAAATTGAATTCCACTTTTATTTCCTTGGTCGTTCTTTTACTCTCGGCTATATTGGTCTCCCATGTTTTTAATATTATATCACTTTTGATTTGTTCTGCAACAGTCAATCTGGGAGTTACAGATATTTTTTCTCTAGTCGATGACACGACCAATTCTTGAAAAGTGGTCCGGGCTGCAGTAGCCTCTCTTTCTCTGAAACCAATATTATCCAAAGATTGGTTTACTTCTCGAAAATGATTTTGGATGATTTCTACCTTGGTAAAAAGGCTTTGTTGTGCTATTTTCCGTTTCTTTAGCACTTCCAATGCTTGAGTTTGAAACAATGCTATATCTTTGTTGGCACAAGGACAGACCCAGGGTTCAACGCTCAAGAGCACACCAACAAAACCCTAACTACCGACCCTTTCAACAACACTTGCGAAGCAGATGAAGTCTCACCCGAGGTAGAGGTAGGGGTGGTTGCAGGACTCAGATGTATGCAACCTTAGCTGGAACACCTATTTGTGATTATATCTTTTACAGGGCACTCAACGTAGATCATTCATCAATATTTAACCCATACGGTACTTCGCAGATAACAGAGAACATCGCAGTGAATACTTAGACTAAAGATGATTCAGTACTTAGCCACATAAATATAGATTAGATCCAGTAGATCAAGCACTAAGCATATTATATATCAGATCTAACATTCATTCATATATCATAAGCACAGAGCATAACTAGATCTATTTAATCACAACAAGCACTTAGCCAAGAAGGAGATAAACACATTAGGTCGAAGCACAGAGCACAATACACAAAGTTACTGTGGCTCACTCTCACCCTGGAGATACATCCACAAAGTCTTCTTCTTTATATTATCTCGGTCAAGCGGTTACAACACAGAGCTTCAGTGACCCTTACTTCGCACAGGACGGAAGATTTTCACAGCTCGCTAGATCCTTCTTCCTTACACTTCAGCACAAAACTACAACAAATTTCATTTAGCGTTTCAATCTCCTTACAATCATGCACATAACACTTGCAATATACATCCAATCACACAGATCGAGCTACTAGCACTAAGCCTTTAGCTATACATCACATAGATGTACTACTACTCTCTACTTATATTGTCTAAGTATCTATTTATAGATTACAAAATGGGCCTAAGCATGGGTAAACTTACGGGCTGACATCCATTTTTCTTTACATCAACCCAAAACCCTAAAAGGGACCCAAAAATAGAGGTCTTGCTTCCTTAATTTCTGCTTCGCGTTGCGCTCCATCTTTGGCAAGCTATCGCAGTCTAAAAAACGGTCAAATATGACCAAGTATTCTTCAAAACTTGGTCAAGGGCCAACAAACCCCCAAAACTCACCCGTGACTCGTCTCGAGTCACTCATGTTTGATTAATTCCGCCTCGAATGCCTGAAGCTGCTTCGACCTACTACAGTGCGAGAACCTCTTGCTTAGTAAATTTCTGGATCACTGTGTCATTGAGCAGTCCTTCCAGGCGTTGTTCTGCAGTGATGACAACCTGTTCGAGTTCAACTCCCTGGATTTCAAGTTCAGTGAACAGTTGGTATGCCTTTTCTTGGATTGGTTGAAGTCGTTGGGAGACTTCCATCACTTTACTTTGCAACGTATGTACTTTTTGTTGGGTTGTGTGTTGTTCTACGAACCTCTTTCTCTGCGCCTGCAACGTATCTGCATGTTGCTTTGCTTCTTGGAGTTGTGCCTCCAATGTCTGCAATTTTGGATTCTTTGAGAGGGTTTCATAAGTCTGGGTGCTTCTAGCGCTCAGCTGCTTGCATTCCAAGGCAAAGGTTTTTAATCAGCCAACTGCGCTTCGAGAATTGGCCTCTCTTAGATCTATTATTTCTTGGGTAGTCTCGGGCACAGTGTGGGCTCCAGATCCGTGATGCGTTGTTGGAGTTGTTGGATTACTTTTTCCAATTGGGTCACCTGTTGTGGGAGTTTGTCTTCCTTTTTCACTTCTACGACTGTCATAGAGTGTAGTTCCTTGTGAACCCTTTCCTGTACTTCAAGTTACTCTACTAGCAACTGTGCCTTTTCCTCGACCCACTTCGCTTTCAGGGCAAGATTTTCCTGTTCTGCCTCATTCTGTTGATCTAGAAGTGCTTTCTGTGCTTGCATCAAACCCCAGGTGGCTTGTGTTGTGTCTTCTTGAGCTCGTCGAAGGCGAGCTTCGACTTGATCAACGATCTGGTGTAATTGAGTGGGCTCATCACCTGTTCCTGATGTTTCGCTTATCAAGGGCGTTGTAGAAACTGCTTGGCTGGACTGGAGTGCCTACTGCACTTCTTTGAGTTCGTCCTTGATTCGGTTGAATAACTCCTCCTGCTTTTCTTCTTGCTTTTCTGCAAGTTCTAGTGAAACATCATTCAGCGCGACAATTAAGAAGTCAAAGTCATCCGGGGTAAGGGTAGTTTTAAGCGTGGTCCGAGTGGCCTTAGCTTTCTTTCGGGAGGAGGGTTTTGGTGGTGTCATCTTTCTTTTCATGGAGGGATCTTCCTCTCTAGGTGGAGTAACCTCGTCTCTGTTTTGCTCAACTTCTATGCCGCCTAGCTCATCACCATCACCTCCCTGCTGTTATACATGATTTTTCTCACTCTGGTGATGTCTCAACAGTGATGTATTCAGGGTCCCAACAAAGACCTTTTTCTTGAGAAAAGTGGCTCATGTCTTCTTCCAAAAACATATTTTTAAGATGAGTTCGCAGATTTCCTATGGTCTAGGGTGCGAGAATCCTTCATTCTCGCAGGTCACCCACACTTAGGGTGCAAACTTCTCGCAGTTTGCTCCATATATATGATGCGAACTTATTTTTAAGCTTGGAAAGGAGAAGAGGTCTCGAGGGTTCTAAAAGAGAATCTTCTAGAAAATGAGTTGGCATTCGCATGATTGTCATTCTACTGACTTCTCAGATTTGATGGGATTATCCTCATCCATGTAACCATCTCTCCTTATCCTATATATTGAAAGGTTTCTCATGGAAAAGGTTAAGCAAGATTGAATGAAGAATTGGTGAAAGAATTGTGTGAAGAACCCTGCTTGGATAGAAGCTTGAAGACTCTATTTAGTCTATCAAGAGGAATTTGATCTTCTTCATACAAGTATAGAGCAAGTGTGTGTGCTGAAACCAAGGGTCACTGAAAGGAAGCTGGAAACATCAAGGTGATCAGGTTGTATCTTCTACTTTCAATTAATATGATACGACGACATGTCCCTTTCTCATTAAGTCACTCTTACTTTATTGTGTAACTCATTGATCATATGCATAAGTTGACATTGAATATACTTTTCTATCTTCACTTTGGTTGGTTTGTGTTGTCTTGGACTTGACTTCATGAGAGCACCGGAGTGAAGCGGGAACAACAAAGACCTAGGGAAGCAATGTTAAGATATGTCACTTATTCCTTCTCTTTAGTAGATTCAATGACTACAACTTAGGGAAATAGTCGTGTTCTGTTCTGTTTTGTTCTAGATCCAGGTGGATCTAGGGATCTTTGTCAGTGTCCGCACCTACCGATTTGTTCGATAACAAAATTGACGACTCCACTGGGGATGCAACCCATTTTTGGTGGTTTTTCCTTGGCCATTTGCTCTTAACTTACCATTTTTCATTTCCATCAATCTTTGAGTCTTGAGGAGACCCTGATAGACTCTTTGGATCCAGAAGTTCTTTAAAAAATTGTCTTTTCCAAAAATTTTCCTTGTTTCAAGCCTTCTCGCACTGCACCCTTCTGTAGCCTGCGAGAATCACTATAGTTCGCATCCTGCTTTATAATTGAGTGCAAACTTCTCACACTCTGCCTGTGTTTAGGCTGCGAGAATCCTTGATTCTTGCATTGTATACCACTGCCAGCGTACGAACCCATTTGCAAATTTTTTGGATTAAGGTTTTTTGTATCCTCAGATGTCCAGATTTGTATGTGTCTGGAAAGAACTTCTTTGGCCAGAGATTGATTGTTTCTTGACTTTGAATTTCATGAATGATTAGTCTTCAGAAATTGAACGCTCTTCTTGTTCATTTTTTCTCAACTGTTACCTCTTGACCTTTTCTTAACAAGGATATAATTTCTGGTTTTGAAATCCGAGTGCTTGTTTGGTTGTGAGTCGTTGATTGGTTTAAAAGTTCGGATTAATTGTCTTATTCAATTGCTCATTACTAGGAAAATTGTTATCCATATGCATTTGAAGAGATTAGTCTTGTCTGTTTGTTATTTTTGTCTTCATTGAAAGATTAGTTTGGGTGTTTGTTGGGTATTTTTTTTTTCATTGGTTGCTTGTTTTTTCTTAGTTCGACCACTGTTGTTTGGTTTCTAATAAAAAATTAAAGACATTTTCTCTCTTTTAAGCAATTTTTTATTCGAAAATATTGGCATTCAAGTATTGAAAGACAACGAATAGAGACTTTGCATTGTTCATGATTGTTTGATATTGCATTTTCGAGAAGATCATTCATCGTAGTTCACGTTATTTCAGAAAACTCCTCTTTCCCTCCTGTAAATAAGATTCATCGAACAAAAAATTTGTATCATTCATTCCTATTTATGCATTGTTGGGTCAGAGTCTCACACAACATCGGTTTCGTTTCCGTCTCCTTTGAGTAACAACAACCTTAAATAATATTGCACAATTTTAAAATTTAACTAGTAACTTTTTATACAGCTCTTTTACACCAACATTAGTTAGGCTAGAGCTTTGGAATAGACAGTGATATACACTCTCCAAAGCACAAAACACACAATATCATCTTGTGGTAAGGAGTGTCAAATTCTATTTGCAGTATTTTTTTCTGGGAATCTCTTCTCACACAAGGGTCAAACCCGAGGTCGCATTGAGATTGACAGAGTTACTCACCCTGCTTTGTTGATATTGGTGTAGAGATTGCACGTATTATGAGGGTCACTTAAAGGTATACCCACAATGTTGATTGTAAGTCTCTCAAGCTGATTTTGTGCTAAATACCCTGCCCTTGTGTGTGGATCAGACTGTCGAATGTTATCCCAGGCATTATTGTTGTTAGTGGTAACCTTAGTAGCCTATATTCTTAGGGTCTTATACAAGGTGACTGTGAAGAGGCAAGTCTTCGTGGCACCTAGAATCGACGTTGGCCAAACTCACTCGGGCTCCTTGGAGGGTATACCCACGATTATGTGTGGGAGCTTGCACCAGAGTGTAAGTCTGTTAAGCAGGTCATCAACATAACTTTTCCACCCTAGCCCAGTCCCTTCTTGTCTCGTCATTGTGACGTTGGATTTTATCACCAACTAGTGACTTCGGAATTAAAAGGTCTTGTTTGCTTGATTTTGCTTCTTAGATTTTTACTAGCGCATGTTGTTTGTTTACCCAAGTTTACCATAGAATTTCCTTCGTAAGTTTTTATCTCGATCACATTTGACCCTCCATGTTGTTCACGTAGAATGCAAGGCTTACCCTCAGAAAATCTGGAAGGTTCTCAACCCTTGCCTACCAACTCACCGGAGGACACTCCTCAATGGAGTGAATTCCAAGACGTTTCCACTCCACAAGTGGAAAGAATTAACTCTCTATAATGATTCCGAATTACCAATTCTCGAGAGGACTTTCGGCTTCATTTCGACTCTGAGAGACGTATTGTGCGGGTGAATTCTTTCAGAGACTTAGTTGTTCAGTCTTCTGGATCACCAACTGGACCTTTCATAGGACTTTAGGGTCAAGATTCTTTTTGGACTACTGACGTTTTTAGAAGGGATCTCTTTGGCTCAGGAGCAGGCGTTGATATCACTGTCGCACCTGAGCTGCCCAAAACATTTGATCCAGACGCAATACCTTTTACTACTGCTTATTATTTTCCTGGTACAGAAGTTCCGCGAGCTAACCACATCTTGACTCTCCCTCCACAAATGGTCCATTACATAGATATGAGTCCTCAGATCGAGATTACCGCGGTTATCCAAGCCCCCATTGGCACACCGCTTTCGCCCAGTCACCCCAACACTTCCACCCGAATATCATGTGTTGACTGCTTCTATTCCTGCGCCTACGCAAAACACATCCGAAACTTCTGGTGGTCCCACTCCTTTTGGGCACCATCTTTCCAGTTTCATTCCGACACTTCCTCCACCCCCTTTCAGAGGACCTCCTACATTCTCTATCGGAGGCATTGATCTGAGTGGCACCATCCCGTCTTTCACACTTAGTTACCAGATTCCTATTGGTGGACAATTTCACCAAGGAGGACAAATTCAACCCCCCCTTGCAAGACCAATCCCAATTGAGACACAACCCCTGATTGGAGGGCAACTCCAACCGACCCCACCCTATGGACAAAACATACCTCCATCCTTGGCCCAGTATTGGAATCATCTTATACAACATAATCTTCCACCAACTGGGGGGAAACAACCTCAAACAAAATCCATCATGCCCCCTAGCAAAGGCCAACCATATCCAGCCACATCTAATGTCGAGTTGATATGCGAATTTCCCTACTCTGAGACGAAAAATGTAGCAGCCGATTCATTATCTGATGAATCCCTTTTCCTGATTAGTTTCGATGATCTTTAGTACAGAGATATCATCATATATCTCCAAATCCAGACTTTTCAGCCCCATTTGTCTAGTATTGACTGCTGTCGAATATGCTACCAAGCCCATCAGTATATTATCCTCGGTGATACTTTTTATCGTTGTGGGATTGACTGCGATTTTTAACATTGCCTCACGTTTGACGAAGTCGAGAAAGCCCTAAATGACTACCATTCTGGAGCCTGTGGTGGTCATATGTCTGGGTATGCTACTGCTCAGAAGATCTTGCAAGCAGGGTATTTTTGACCTTCTTTATTTAACGATTGTATAATTTTCGTCAAAAAATGCCACGCTTGCCAGACCTACAACAATAAAATACGGTCACACCCTGCTCCTCTTCATCCTGTGGTTTTCGTTGGTCCTTTTGCAAAATGGGGTATCGATTTCATGACATGTCACCCTCACTCGGCCAAGGGGCATGGATACATTATTGTAGCCGTAGATTATTTTACAAAATGGGTCGAGGCAATGCCAACATTTGATAACACCGAAACGACCGCAACATTATTCATATTCAATCACATAATAGCTCGTTTTGGTGTTCCTTAGGCTATCGTCACTGATCACGATAGCCACTTTAGAAACTTCATGATGTCCGAACCCACTGAAAAGTTGGGTCTTCGCCATGAAAACTCAACACCCTATTACCCACAAGTCAACGACCAAGTCGAAGAAATTAACAAAGTTCTCATTACCATGCTTCGACGAATGATAGGGATTCACAAAACGAGTTGGCACACGATGTTTTCAGCATTGTGGGCTTACCAGACATCCGTTAAGTCTGTTATCAAGTTTACACCATTCTAGTTAGTCTATGGTCTAGAATTCATCTCGTCGATTGAATGTGAGATACCCTCCCTAAAACTAGCCGTCGAACTCCTCTCAAACACTTCTGCTGAAGAAGAACGTCTGTTATATCTCATGCGATTAGAAGAAACTCGTCACAATGCCACCTTAGTTATAGAAGCCCAGAAGAAACGTGACAAAGCCCAATACGACAAACATGTCAAGCCTTGCGTTTTCTCCGAAGGTGATTTGGTTCTCCTTTACGAACAATGTCGGGATATGCTAGGAGCAAGAAAATTCGAAGCTATGTGACGAGGTCCTTATATCGTTAGATGAGTTTAGGAGAAAGGAGCTTACGAGTTAGTGGACTACGACGGTATCCTTTTGAGTGAACCCATAAATGGGTTATGCTTAAAGAAGTACTATGCCTAAGATCACCTGTGCATGAGTGCTTGTATTTTATTGTATCATACTTTTTGTGTGTTACTGTAATATGCTTTTTTGTTATCTAGTCTCTGCCCCCGACCGCTTATGTTATGTTATGTTTGGTTTCTAGATGTCAGATTCTTCACTATCCCACATTGGCTTCGCTGACAGCGCTGACCGTAGTACTCAGAACCTTGCTTCTGTTGCTTGGTCAATTTACGCCCCTATAAACGAACTTATCACTCAACGAGGTGTGTGTCTCGGTCGTGCGACCAACAATATTGCAGAGTATAGCGTCGTCATTGAATTGTTGATTGATGCTATTTCGCTCGGTATCCGCCACCTGGTTGTACGACTCGATTCTCAACTAGTAGTACTACAACTAAGTAATATCTATGATGTTCGAAGTCCTACTTTATTACAGATATATTTACGAATTCGTCTCTTGGAACGTTATTATGATTATATTGAGTATCAACACATTCCTAGATGTCTAAATTCATTGATGGATGCATTAGCTAACTATGTATTAGACATACATTTGGGTCATTTATAAACCAATCACATCACATGTATCACACAACACAAGATAAGCTGGTAGAAACCGTATATATTTATATAACGATCAAAAGTTTTTACAAAAAGTTTTTGTCCAAAGACCAAAATATCAAAAATATGAAGCCCATGGCTTCTACAAAATAGCGTCACGGATGATGCTTACGATAACACATGACTGCTTGAGCCATCCTATGAAGCAGTCGACTGATAGGCTCAGACACCCCCATAGTATGGCACTGGTAACGTCTAGGGATCTCCCCGATAACCATATGCGGGATGTCAGCATTCAACCCCTCTAAGTTTTTCTCCACTTCCTCGTAGTCTTCAGCATCCCATATCGCCACTGGAGCCGCATCTCCTCGTCGTTGAATAAGAGAAATTCCCAGAGGTCGATATGGCCCCACATTTGTATCATCAAAAAGAGTTTGTTTTGATTAATTTTTGGATAAACACAAACATTCCATATGATAAAAATTACAAAAACATTTAAAAAGAACAAACTGTGTACTTCTTACCTAAATCACCCCACTGAGCATCCTCAGGTAGGGCCAAATTCGGATCCTCTCAGAAATCCAAACCAACGTATGCGTAGTCATCAATTATCGGCATCTGGGGCCGCAACCAGTAAAAAAATGAATCATTGTACTTGATGATGGGCCCAACTACGTGTCGGGCCATGAGGTTGCACCACCTTATCATCATTGGGTCCTGTGGGGCCGGTAAACCCCAATCAAATTGTAATCTCAGCAATGAGACCCTCTCGAGGAAGGACACCAAAAGTGATCCGTACCCAAACTGCTTCAAGTTGCTCCTTCTGCACTTCATCAATTGCCTCTTCATATTGCGTAGAACTGCATCTGACCAGTTGAAGACTCGAGGCTCTGTACACTCTATGACGTATTGGAAGTAGCTCTGGAGAGCCATGTGTGGAGCTGCGCTCTCGGCCATGCGTGCTATAGTGAACAAGATGGTTCGCAGGGTAAAGTCTTGGACCCCCCAAATAACAACCTTGCCCTTACTTCTTTCTGCCTTAGGAACACAGTATTGGCGACAATACTCACTCTTAGGGAGCTCGCCGCCTCGACCATCGGTCAAGTTAGCATGGTACCCACGCCGTGATAACCCTGTTATAAAATAGAGATCCTCGATATCTAAGGTCAACGTGTGGAGTCCCACGTGAAACAACTGTTGGTCCACGTCCCACATATGAACCAGGTATTCCAACAATCTGAGTTGGGCCCTCATGCCCAGAATCCTGAGGAATTTCAAGAGCCCACAGTTTCGAAGGGTAGCGACGGTACTCGGGTTATTCCCGATAATGGCATCATCCTCCTCCTCGTGTTCTCTTTCTCGCTACTCCAACATTGTGATGGTCAAATGCCTACATAAGAATCGTAAGAGAAGGGTCAACGACTTATTTCAAACCTTGGCATAATTTTTATTGAGCAATAGACAAATTTAAATTTCATTTTTCAGCCCCCGCAAATGCCCCTTTAGCACAATGCGAGATTCTCGCAGGTGCCCTTAAGGCCGCCTGCGAGAATTTTAGATGCATATGACCAGCCTACGAGAACACTGGGGCGCAAGTTGTGGCTTTAAAATGAACTTAAAACTCTGAAAATTGTCAATGAAAACTAAACATAAACCATGGAAAACGTAGAAGATCAAGAGCTTACCTCGTTGGCGGAGACAGTTCGCCAAATGGTCACTCGTGCCTCCCGCGATTGAGCAACGAAATTTGGTGGAAAATGAGGTGTATTGGGCAAAGTTTTTGGCAAAATCACAATAAAAATGGTAAAATCTCTCTTTTTACTCATATTTATTCACTTTTTACCATTTTATTTTTATTTTTATATTGTTTTGTATATAAAACCTAATGCCTAATAGTCCTATGAGTGTGACTTTTTGTAGATATAACAAATTTGAAGTCCACACGAAGGAGTACAGATGTTTTTTCTTTTTTGTCGCATATATCACTGTTTTTTAGGGTTTTAAAAAAAAAACCTTGAGCTTAGTCTTCGTTCGTTCTCGCGCTCGAAAATACATGAGAACATAATCGAGTATACATTTTTCGTCTTTTCGTACTCGTCATGGTAACACGAAAACGACGAACGCAAATGAGTGCTTTAAGTTCTTTTCATGCTCCATTAAAATGAAAATATGGTTGAGCGACCTTGTTCTGTTCACGCTCGTAAAAATATCTGAACAAAACGTTCGATGGGCGATAGTTTATCACTTTTTCGGTCATGTCGAACTATTTTACGAAAAATGAACTGAGAGAGTTCTCTTTAAGTGTTTTTCTGACTCTCAAAACATGAAAGACCCCCGAGTTTTCTATCTTTGGACTCGTTAAACAAACATTGAAAGACCCGTAATGGGATCGAGCCACTCCTTTCTAGGGTTCGTTAAACATACTCCGAGGGCCTCGTCCGAAGGATGAGCTTACATCAACAAACATATGTTATCCTCCTCAAGCTTGCGTAAAAATAAAGAGGTACTCACCAGAAATGATGGGGGAAATTTTGGAAAATGGATGTGTTTTCGTATTCATATTAATGGCAGTAAGCATCGCTCTTGAACATGACACCCCCTATTCATCATTTGAAGCTAGTTTGAGAAATTCATTTGTCTCTCATTTGACTTACTACAAGGTCATATCTTGGGTTGTCTCTAAGTCAATGCTGCCAAGTCCTTGGTCATGTCATTCATATGTTCAAGAGAAGTTCATCTAAGTCCTCTATTGAGTCGACCATCTGCATTTTTCCATTCTTACTATGTCAACCTTCGCTATGTCCGTTTCAACCTATATTCATACTCCGTTTCATCCTCAAACTCTGTTATTTATTTCGTGTCATTGATGGGGGATACATCAAGGCCCTCTTGTGACTAGTCTTGTTCCGTCGACTCCAACTCATTATCTAGAAACAAGACTTATAAATTATCTGGTATTTTGGAACTTGCATGCCCCAATGGCAGGTTTCCTCGCTTTCGACAGTTGGTTTTCATTATTGACACCTGATCGGGAGGTTCCGTCGAGTGTTCGACCTTAGCTCATTTATTCACATTCGTTGGATTATACTAGTGTACCTTGGGAGTCATTGACATTAATGGTGATTTCCCTCGCACTTGTTAACAGTTTCATCAATGACCGATAATCAAGTGGTTTCTACCATGTTCGACTTCAACACATGTAATCGCATGGCTAGATTCGTACTTTACGGTGACTGGTCTGAAGACTCTGGGTCTCATCTTTTTTATCCATGCTACGATGGAGTATGTATGATTTGCATCGGCACATAGATCCACTTTGTATGTCATGTGGCTATGTCGTCTTAATTTAAGTCTTCTCGCATAGATCCACAGTGTAATCCTGGTGGCTATGCAGTATTTTGACGGCATGGATCCCCGGTGTATGATTGGTGGCCATGAACTACATTCATGATGTCATCCGTCTGTGATCTGAGTATGAGAATGCCTATCTCATCCCTGGTATTATATTCTACAGATCCTTGGTTGTTTGCAGGTTTTCGATTAGGTGCGCTTTTGGTTTCTGACACATGTAATTTACAAAGTATTTCGGCTGTCACAAGTTCCGGCCTCATACTTTGTAGTCATTATGTTACACATGATTTTGGTCACTCTGGTGATGTCTCAACTGTGATGTATTTAGGCTCCCAACAACGACCTTTTGCTTGAGAAAAGTGGCTTCTGTCTTCTTCCAAAAACATATTTTTAAGATGAGTTTGCAGGCTACCTATGGTCTAGGGTGCGAGAATCCTTCATTCTCGCAGGTCACCCACACTTAGGGTGCGAACTTCTCGTAGTCTGCTTCATATATAGGGTATAGGGTGCAAACTTTTCGTAGTTTGCTTCGTATATATGGTACATACCTGTTTTTAAGCTTGAAAATGAGAAGATGTCTCGAGGGTTCTAGAAGAGAATCTTTTAGAAAATGAGTTGGCATCTGCATGGTTGTCATTCTACTGAATTCTCAGATTTGATGGGATTATCCTCATCCATGTAACCATCTCTCCTTCTCCTATATATTGAAAGGTTTCTCATGAAAAATGTTAAGCAAGATTGAATGAAGAATTGGTGAAATAATTGTGTGAAGAACCCTGCTTGGACAGAAGCTTGAAGACTCTATTTGGTCTATCAAGAGGAATTTGATCTTCTTCATACAAGTACAGAGAAAGTTTATGTGTTGGAACCAAGGGTCACTGAAAGGAAGCTGGCAACATCAAGACGATCAGGTTGTATCTTCTACTTTCAATTAATATGATACAGTGACATGTCCCTTTCTCATAAAGTCACTCTTACTTATTGTGTAACTCCTTGATCATATGCATAAGTTGACATTGAATATACTCTACTATCTTCACTTTGGTTGGTTTGTGTTGTCTTGGACTTGACTTCACGAGAGCACCGGAGCGAAGCGGGAACAACAAAGACCTAATGAAGCGATATCAAGGTATGTCCTGTCATGTTTTTTTCTAGATCCGGGTGGATCTAGGGAGATCTGTCAGTGTCCACACCTACCGATTTGTCCGATAACACCTGTGGAGGTGAGGTCGAAGTAGTCTTCATGGACGTGCTAGGGACATATTCAACTTCGTCATCCTTCTTAGTTCTGCTTGGCCCAGGTGTATCCGACATAGCTTCAGAGCTTTCCTCGTCAGACATGTCTACGGGGTCCACTGCAACAAGGAGGTCCGCCGACCATTCCTTGGTAATCTCCTCAAAGTCATCTTCTGTCAGCTTGTAGTAGGATTGAAGTTGTTGTTTATGCTCATCATCGTGCGCTGTAATATAGGTGAAGTGGTGGTCCGTTCTAAATTTCATCAAAGGTCTAAACCTATGAAGTATGTTCGGGGTGATTTGCCGTGTAGACTGAATTGCATTCTTTAGTTGGTTGAAGTAGGTGTGGAAGACAACATTGGACTGCCACTGCTTGTTCATGTTGTTGGAGTACCACAACGTACAGAACTTCGCGGCTAGTGGTTCGAAATGTTCGATCTCCGGAAAAGTGGCTCTCTCTAGCAGTTCTCAAGCGATGAAAGCGATGAGTATGAACAACCAAGTAAAGTGGAACTCATACCCTTGGTTTTTCACTCTTCTGCAATCCAATTCTAACTTTGTTTATAAGATATTGTGCCCAGTTCATCTGTAGTCCCTCGAAACACTTACCTGTGAGGTCAACTACGAAGCTAATCACATGTATTGGTCTGTTCTTATGAACTAACTTGCCCACGATCAGCTGACATGCAAGGCACACTACGCCACTCTGGATAGAGGCTACCTTGTAGCCTCGCGGACCCTTCTCTACATCGCCATAAGTTTCCTTTATCCGATGTGCTAGTGCTCGGTCTAAGGTCTTGCCTGGGTAAAAGTCCTGTGGGTCAGGACCTTGCATGCTAAGTCCTGTGATCCGATTGATCAGAGCCAGATCCACAGTGATGCGGTGGTCCAACCATAAGTATCCGTCATGGTAGCTAAGACAACAACAACTTGACGCATGCGTTGACTTCCTGGTGTCTGCCTTACGTTGAGCAGTGTGGACTGTGTGAGGTTCTGTGTCCAGGACTGTGGGACAATCTTAGGATTTCTGCCTTTGGTCTTGGTTAAGTATTTATGTGGAGTAAACAAGCTGTAGGTTTTGCAATATCTAAGGCTAAAATCATTAAATTTCAGTGTTGCGAGCTTATCCTGGTCAGCGCGTACTGTGTGCACCCCTTTCGGAAGATACATGATGATCAAGGTGTACTCAAAGTGTCTGGGTACACTATCGCGGCTAATCTTGCCGCTCAAAGGTGGTATGTAAATCGATAGAATGCGCATGATCAACTTGGCATTTGCAATATCATCTATGTGCTTTGTTCTTGTCTCGGTCATTGTCTTGGAAGGTCCTGCTCCGCGAGTAGTGGAGGGAGAAGATTGGACTTCTCCTGTCGATGATGCTTGCACACCTGCAGACATCCTTCTCTCTTACATGACTCTCTCAGCCATTAGGTCAATCAAAACTTCTTCAACTACTTTATCAACAATGTTGAGCTCGTCCGACATACAAATTTGGGTTCACTAGCTCAGGTGTGAAAATGAATTTAGAGACTACGATGAATAGTATGGGAACAAGGCAATGATCACACAGTGAAGTAATCTCAAGTTTCGGGATCAAATTCTCACTTAAAAAAAAAAATATTCTCGGTGCATGGCGCAACGGACTAAGTAGGGAAACTTAGCAATGGTCTGCTTGCAATGGATATGGGGCCTTCATTAACTCTGTTCTATCCATTATGGTGCTGTCCAACAGTCTAGTGGGAGTCCATAATTGTTTCTCGACCCGTTCGGGTTGGAAGTCCAATGGGTATAGCGGTCCAACGATTATGGAAGTCCAACGATTATATTATTGCGCCATGGCGAAGTGCTAGATGTCGCTATTCTAATATCTCGGCGAAGCTCAATTCTTGTGATTTTTCTTTCTACGAAGTTTCCTCTTGAGTCTTCTATAACTTCCCGATTTTGTCCCTTTTCTTACTTAGCTTCCTAGCCTTTTTCCTAGTGAGCTTAGTCTCGATCATCCTTTTTTCATTAGGAGTCTTATCTTCTCTCGACATAGTCAGTTCACGCTGCTTAGGTTCTTTCTTCAGATATGTTATTGGATAAATCGGTAGGTGCAGACACTAACAGATCTCCCTAGATCCACCTGGATCTAGAACAAAATAGGACAGGACAAGACTCTTTCCCTAAGTTGTAGTCATTGAATCTACTAATAAGAGGGAACACGTGACATACCTTTATATCGCTTTCTTAGGTCTCTGTTGTTCCCGCTTCGCTCCAGTGTTGTTGTGATGTCAGGTCCAAGACAACACAAACCAACCAAAGTGAAGATAACAAAGTATATTCAATGTCAACTTATGCATATGATCAAGGAGTTATGTTATAAAATAAGAGTGATTTTATGGGAAAGGGACATGCCGCTGTATTATATTAAATGAAAATGGAAGATACAACCTGATCGCCTTGATGTTGCAAGTTTCCTTTCAGTCATCCTTGGTTCCAACATACACACTTGCTCTGTACTTGCATGAAGAAGATCCATTACCTCTTGATATACCAAATAGAGTCTTCAAGCTTTTGTCCAAGTAGGGTTCTTCACACAATTCTTTCACCAATTCTTCATTCAATCTTACTTAACATTTTCCATGAGAAACCTTTCAATATATAGGAGAAGGAGGGATGGTTACCTGGATGAGGATGATCCAACCAAATCTGAGAAGTCAGTAGGATGCCAACCATGCGAATGCCAACTCATTTTCTAGAAGATCCCCATCTAGAACCTTCGTGACTTCTTCTCCTTTCCAAGCCTAAAAACAAGTTCGCATCCTGTCTATGGAGCAGACTGCGAACAATTCGCACCCTAAGTGTGGGTGGCCTGCGAGAATGAGAGATTCTCGCACCCTGTAACATAAGTAGCCTCCGAACTCATCTTAAAAATGTGTTTTTTGGAAGAAGAAATCAGTCATCTTTTTGAGGCAAAAAGTCACTGTGAGAGTCTGAACACATCACTTGTAGAGACATCACCAGAGTGACCAAAATCATGTGTAACAGAATGCCCCCCAAAGTATGAGGCTGGAATCTGTGACAACCAAAATACTTTGTAAACTGCGTGTGTCAGAAATTAGGAGTGCACCTAATTGGAAACCTGTAAACAATCAAGCATCTGCAGAATATAATACCAGTTCTGAGGTAGACATTCCCATGCTCGGATCACAAATGAATGGAATTGTAGGCCATGGCCATCAATCATACACCGTGGATCCATATCATCAAAACGCTACATAGCCACCAGGAATACACTATGGATATATGCGGAAAGACTTATTAAGACGATATAGCCACATGACATACAAAGTGGATTTATGTGCCAATACAAATCATACATACTTCATTGCAGCCTGGATAAAAAAGATGAGAGCCAGGGTCTTCAATTCCATCACCTGAAAGTACGAATCTATCCATGCGATTACATGTGTTGAAGTTGAGCATGGTAGAAACCACTTGATTATCGGTCATTGATGAAAACCGTTAACAAGAGCGAAGGAAATCACCATTGATGTCAATGACTCCCAAGGTACCGAAGTACAATATGAACGAATACGGATGAATGAGTTGAAGTCAAACACTCGACGAAATCTCTTGATTATGAATCAATGATGTGAAACCCCTGTCGAAAGCGAAGAGGCTTGCCATTGAGGCATGCAGGTTCTAAGGTACTAAATGATTTCTACGTCTCATTTCCAGATAATGAGTTGGAGTTGATGGAATAAGATTCATCATAGAAGGGTTATTGTATCCCCCATCAATGGCATGAAATAAGTAACAAATTTTGAGGATGATACAAAGTATGAATATGATTCGAAACAAATACAGGGAAAATTGACATAGGAAGAATAGACAACTGCAGATGAGCGACTCAACAGAGGGCTCGTGTGAACTTCTCTTGAACATATAAATGACACGACCAATGACTTGACAACACTAACTCAAAGACTACCCAAGATATGATCTTGTAACAAGTCGAACGAGAGACAAATGGATTTTCCAACTTGGATTCAAATGACAAATAGGGGGTGTCATGTTCAAGAGCGACGCTTACTACCATTAATATGAATACAAAAACACATATTTTTCTCAAAATTTCTTTCACCATTTCTGGCGAGTACCTATTTATTTTTACGCAATATTGAGAAGGATAACAGATGTTTGTTGATGTAATCTCATCCTTCGGATGAGTCCCTCGGAGTATATTTAACGAACTTTAAGAATGAGTGGTTCGGTCCCATAACGGGTCTTTCGTTGTTTATTTAACGAGTCCAAGGATAAAAAACTCGGGAGTTTTTCATGTTTTGAGAGTTTGAAAAACACTTAAAGAGTACTCTCTCAGTTCCTTTTTCGTAAATAAGTATGACGAGACCGAAAAAGTGATAAACTATCGCCCATCGAACGTATTGTTAAGAACCAAACAACAATATAGCATAGAAAAACCTCAGGAAAAGTACTCAACGCCTTGAAAAAGAGATAATTTCAGATAATAAGCCTCTTCGAGGGGGCAACCTCCTTTTACCCCACTTAAATGTTCAAGTACAAGA
>ML794034.1:491083-501159 GCA_009831015.1 Picea engelmannii
TTTCCTTTAGGTAGTTCTCTGATATTTCTTCTCTACAATGCCACAGGTCTGATCAAAATTGGATGTGCCAAGTGGAATTTACGGTAACTTCCTCACAACTTGCTGATTTTTGGCCTTTCCAGGAGATCTCACTTGTATAGAATGACCCGCACAAAATAATTGATATCAAATTCTTAAACTCGCACCCAAAATAATACAGACTGTCCACGATCCAATGCAACCAGTCCCACTCAATTTGGATACTCCAGCAAGACGTTATGCTTGTTTTACCTGGAACACCCTCTTAAGACTAGTCAATAGGACTAGTCAGATACCCTATCTTACACAAGGTGTATATACAAATTTAAGATGACCCAAAATCTGAACTTTTTTCCACAGATACCTAACTAATTTCTATAAATTTTCTCCGGAGTTCAAGGTCTGAAACGTTACAAAAAAATAATTTATATCGAACATTCCACAATGACTCATTTCAGGATGATTCCAGAACCCTATATTGTACAGGTTGTATCTCCAAAAGTATAAGGCCTCAGGAGCTGAATTTTGAACCCAATGTACCTTGATCCGTCTGCTAAATACCCTCCAAGAGGTTCCTTCTGAAACGTTGTAGAAATAAAGTTATAGCGAAAATTCCACGGTGTGTCAGATGTAGCAGCGAAACCCCAAGACCTTGAGCTCTGACACCATATGTTAAGAACCAAACAACAATATAGCATAGAAAAACCTCAGGAAAAGTACTCAACGCCTTGAAAAAGAGATAATTTCAGATAATAAGCCTCTTCGAGGGGGAAACCTCCTTTTACCCCACTTAAATGTTCAAGTACAAGATGATTCAAAATGAAAATGTCTCCTTGGTATATATAGGAGACTAGGAGGTATAATTACAAATAATGGCCTAAAGCCGACATAATTAAAATATCATTACTAATCTAAATTACAACCAATGGCCTAAAGCCGACATAAATAAAATATCATTACTAATCTAATATGCCCCAATTAAGGGGTAATGGGCCAACATTAGGGCTTAACACGTATTCTTCAGATACTTTAACAAGTGAAGAGAACACGATCGCTCGACAATCTTTTCATTTTTATGGAGCGTAAAAATAGCTTAAAGGATACTCCTTTGGGTACGTCGTTTTCATGTTACCATATGAGTATGAAAAGATGAGAAAAAATATACTCGGTTACGTTTTCATATATTTTCAAGCGCGAGAACGAACGAAGACTGAGCTCGAGGTTTTTCTAAAAACCATAAAAAGTAGTCGTATATGCGACAAAGAAAAAATACCCATACTCTTTCATTTGGACTTCAAAGTTTTTATACCGGCGGAAAACCATACTCACAAGGCTATTAGGCATTAGGTTTTATAAGTAAAACAAATAAAAATAATATAAAAAATCAATAAAAAATAGTAAAAGGTGAATAAATATGGGTAAAAATGAATTTTTACCATTTCATTGTGATTTTGCCAACCACTTTGCCCAACACACCTCATTTTCCCACAAATTTCTTTGCTCGATTGCGGGAGGCACAAGTGATCATTTGGCGAACCGTTTCAACGCACGAGGTAAGCTCTTGATCCTTTAAATTTTCCATGGTTTAGTTTTAGTTTTTATTGACAATTTTTATGGTTTTAGGTCCATTTTAGGGTCACACCATGTGCTCGAACATTTTCGTAGGCGGGCTTTGCGGGACCTGCGAGAATCTCGCACTGTGCCAAAGGCTCACCTGCGAGGGCCGAAACATGGAATTTAAAGTTTAAAAAAATGCTCAATAAAAATTATGCAAAAGTTTGAAGCAAGTTGTTGACTCTTCTGTCATGGCTCTTGTGCAAGTGTTTGACCATTACAATGCTGGAGTGGCGAAAAAGAGAACATGAGGAAGACCATGCTATTGTTGGGAATGACCCAGGTAAATCGCTGCCCTCCGGGGCTGTGGGCTATTGAAATTCTTCTGGATTTCGGGCATGAGAGCCCAACTCAGATTGTTGGAATACCTAGTTCACATGTGGGATGTAGGCCAACAGTTATTTCACGTGGGAGTCCATACGCTAAATCTAGATATCGAGGATATCTATTTTCTAACGGGGTTATCACGACATGGATACCATGCTAGCTTGACCAGTGGTCGAGGCGGCGGACTCCCTACGAGTGAGTATTGTCGTTAGTATTGTGTTCTTAAGGCAGAAAGAAGCAAGGGTAATGTTGCTATTTGGGGGGTCCAAGACTTAACCCTGCGAACCATCTTGTTCACTATAACACTCATGGTCGGGAGCACAACTCCACACATGGTTCTCTAGAACTACTTCCAATACGCCATAGAGTGCACAGAGCCTCGGGTCTTCAACTGGTCGGATGCAGTTCTCTGCAATATGAAGAGGCAATTGACGAAGTGCAGAAGGGGTAACTTGAAGTAGTTTGGGTACATATAACTTTTGGTGTCCTTCTTCCTCGATAGGGTCTCACTGCTACCATTATAGGTTGATTAGGGTTTACCGGCCCCACAGGATCCGAGGATGCCGAGGTGGTGCAATCCCATGGCTCAACATGTAGCTGGACCTATAATCAAGTACAATGATTCATTTTTTTATTGGTTAAGGCTCCAGATGCTGATGATTGACGACTACACATATGCTGGTTTGGATTTTCGAGGGTTTCTGGATTTGGCCCTGCCTGAGGATACTCAGTGGGGTGATCTAGGTAAGAAGTACACATTTTGCTCTTTTTAAAGGTTTTATTAATTTTTATCATATGATATGTTTTTATGTTTGTCCAAGAACTAATCAAGAAATATTTTTTGATGACATAGATGTGGTGCCATATCGACCTCCAGGGACGTCTCCTATTCAACGTCGAGGAGAGGCAGCTCCAATGGCGAGATGAGATGCCGAAGACTACAAGGCAGTGGAGTAGAACTTGGAGGGGTTGACCATTGACAGCCCAGATATGACTATTGGGGAGATCCCTAAATGTTACCAGCGCCATACTGTGGGCGTGTCCGAGTCTATCAGTCGACTGCTTCGCAGGGTAGCCCGAGCAGTTGTTTGTTATCGTGAGCGTAATCCATGACACTATTTTGTAGAAGCCACGTTCTTCGTATTTTTGAGATTTTGGTCCCTAGACAAACTTTTTGTAAAAAAATTTGATCGTTATATACATATATACGGCTTCTACCCGCTTATCTTGTGTTGTGTTATACATGTAATGTGATTGGTTTATAAATATCCCAAATGTATGTCTAACACATAGTTAGCTAAAACATCAGTCAATGTATTTAGACATCTAGGAATGCACTGATACTCAATATAATCAAAATAACGTTCTGAGAGGTGAATTCGTAAATATACCCGTAATAAAGTAGGACTTCGAATAACATAGACATTACTTAGTTATAGTACTACTAGCTGAGAATCGAGTCATATAACCAGTGGCAGATACCAAGCGAAATAACATCAATCAACAATTCAACAACGACGCTATATTCTGCAATATTATTGGTCACACGACCAAGACACACGCCTCACAGACTGATAAGTTCGTTTTTAGGTGCGTAAATTACCCATGCAACAGAAGCAAGGCTCTGAGTACTACGACTAATGCCATCGATGACCAATGTGGGGTAGCGAAGACTCCGACATCTGGAAACCAAATACAACGTAATATAAACGGTCGGGGACAGAGACCAAATAACAAAAAAACATACTACAGTAACACACAAAAAAATATGATACAATAAAATACAAGCACTTGTGCACAGGTGATCTTACGCATAGTACTTCTTTAAGTACAACCCATTTCTAGGTTCACTCAAAGGGATATCGTCGTAGTCTACCAACTCGTAAGCTCCTTTCTTCAAAACTCATCTGACGATATAAGGACCTCTCCACATAGCTTCAAATTTTATGGCTCTTAGTATATCTCGATCTTGTTCGTAAAGGAGAACCAGATCACCTTCGAAGAAAATGCGTGGCCTGACATGTTTGTCGTATTGGGCTTTGACGCGTTTCTTCTGGGCTTCTATAACTCGGGTGGCATTGCGACGGGTTTTGTCTAATGGCACGAGATATAACAGACATTCTTTTTCGGCAGAAGTGTTTGGGAGAAGTTTGACGACTAATTTTAGGGAGGGTATCTCACATTCAATCGGCAAGATGGCTTCTAAACCATAAACTAACTGGAATGGTGTAAACCCGGTAGCAGACTTTAACGAATGTCTGGTAAGCCCACAATGCTGAAAACAACATCGTGTGCCAACTCGTTTTGTGGATCTCCATCATTCATCGAAGCATGGTAGTGAGGACCTTTTTTATTGCTTCAACTTGGTCATTGGCTTGTGGGTAATAGAGTGTTGAGTTTTCATGGTGAAGACCCAACTTTTCAGTGAGTTCGGACATCATGAAGTTTCTAAAGTGGCTACCGTGATCAATAATGATAGCCTGAGTAACACCAAAACGAGTAATGATGTGATTGAATATGAATAATGTTGCAGTCCTTCCGGTATTGTCGAATGTTAGCATCGCCTCGGCCCATTTCGTAAAATAATCTATGACTACAATAATGTATCCATGCCCCCCGACCGAGTGAGAGTGACATGTCATGAAATTGATACCCCATTTCGCAAAAAAACCAACGGAGATCACAGGGTGAAGAGGAGCAAGGTGTGATCGTATTTTATTGTTGTAGGTTTGACAACTATGACATTTTTGGATGACAATTATACAATCGTTGAATAAAGAAGGCAAAAAATACACTGCTCGTAAGATCTTCTAGGCAGTAGCATATCCAGACATGTGACCACCACAGGGTCCAGAATAACAGTCATTGAGGGATTTCTTGGCCTTGTCAAGTGTGAGGTAGCATCGAAAAACAGAGTCAATCCCACGACGATAAAGTGTATCATCGAGGATAATATACTGACGGGCTTGGTAGCGTATTCGACGACGATCAGTGCTAAACAAATTGGGCCGAAAAGTCTCGGTTTGGAGATATATGATGATATCTCTATACCAAAGGTCATTGGAACTAATCAAGAAAATGGATTCATCGGGTAATGAATATGCGGCTACATTTTTCATCTCAGAGCAGGGAAGGTTGCATATCAACTAAGCAAACACCAAGGATTTCTTGGACTTAGCGCATTCAAATTCTTAGTCAAACTCCTGGAGTATTACGATCCATTTAGAGTATTTTCTCCCTAGAAATTGGCGTGTAAGAATGTGCTGCATAGGGTTGCAGGTAGAAATTACTGTAATCTTGCGAGAGAGGATATAGTGCCTGAAACGTTGAACAGCTTGGACGGCTGCCAAGGCCAGTTTTTCAACATGTAAATACTTGGTTTCGGTAGTCGTGAGACTTCGACTTAAGTAATAAATGACATATTTGTCATGAGAATCATCTTCTTGGACGAGAACCATAGTGATGGTACAGCCCGAGGCTATGAGATAAAATAAATAATCCCCACTGTAATCAGGAGGAGAGAGTAGTGGGGTACATGTCAAAGACAGTTTCAAATTTTCAAAAGCTTTGTTGGCAGTAGTATCCCATATGAACTCAGAACCTTTCTTGAGCAGTCGCATAAATCCAAGAATTAGCTCATCATAGTTTGGGATGAAACGATGGAGAAAGTTTGCCTTCCCTTGCAAACTTTGTAATTGGCGAAGTGAGGAAGGAGGGAGATTGAGAATCACCTCAACCTTCAAAGGATCTACCCTGATCCCTTGACGTGAAACAATAAAGCCTAGAAGTCAGCTGGATTCTACGCAGAAAACACATTTGTGGGGATTCAAGCGTATATGGTAAAACTAACATCGAAGAAAAATGGCGCGGAGGTGTATTAGATGATCTACACGACGCATGGAATGAACGGGTAAGTCATCAAAGTATGGCTGCACAATGTGTTTTATATTATGGAAGGCGTAAGACATAGCATGCTGAAAAGTTGTGTCGACATTCTTTAAACCGAATGGGAGTTTCCAATAGGCAAAAGTGCCCCAAGGACAAATAAAAATAGTCTTGTGTTGGTTCGCTGGTACGATATTGATCTGATTATATTTGGAGAAACCATCCATTAGAGAGAAGATTTCGCTTCTGGCACAATTGTCGACGATTTGGTCAACGAAGGGGGTAGGAAAGTTGTCTTTAGGACAAGCTTTGTTAATGTCCCTATAATCAACGCACACGTGGATTGTGCCTTGTTTCTTGTCGATCGAGACAATATTGGAAACCCAGTCAGTTAGAGCCACAGGGTAAATAAAGCCAGCTTTGAGAAGTTTCTTAACTTCAAGTTTGATAATGACCATTTTACGTGGGTGGACCGGACAAAGTCATTGCCGGATGGGTTTAGCGGCGGGATATGTCTTAATCTCATGTATCACAATGTCGGGGTCAATACCCGACATTTCTTCATAGCTCCAGGCGAAGATGTCATGAAATTCTTAGAAAAGAGACTTGTAGGTGACAACTTCGTCATGGAAACACGAAGCTCCGATATGCACATTTTCGATGATTCTAGGTTTTATGGATATGTCGAGGGGGATGGTGGGTGAGATATTACTTAAGTTCCCTTCGTAGAACAGATCATGTCTAAACTCGAGAACGGTAGAAATGACGACAACGGTCGACAGGGTCAAGATCCATTGGTAACCCTCGATGGTGTGTTGTTCCAGGAAGAGGATGGAACGATGATGTCCATCGTCCCAAGGGGTGTCTTCCATGGACATAATAGACATAATCATCTCGTCTGTGGGAAAAATGATGCGAAATGGATCTGGAGATAAATCACCAAGAGAGGGGATAGAAGAGGTTGTCGATTGAATGGCTTGATAAGCGGATTCGACCGGACTCAAAGGCATTTCGTTGCCATAATGAAGATGATCACCAGGGTTGGGTACCATCCATGGGTCGTAAGACACAGGGGTTACGTGAACATAGGTGGAGATCATGTTGATCGAGGCGACAAACGGATGTGGAACATCGGGTGGTGGGATGGGGAAAGTACCCATTAATGATGAATCTTTAAGAAGACCTACATCGACATTCTCATATCCGTGGGGGGCGGGAGGGTTGCAATGAACGACATGTTGTCGGTACGTGCATCGGAGTGAAAGAATGTTAATTGGTCGATGGTAACTAGTTTTCCTTGATGTGGGAAACGTACGACACGGAAAAGAGTCGACATAACTCCACGCATGGAATCAATCTAGCTACAGCCAAGTAGAAGGTTGTAATAGAGAGGAGCATCAAAGACCTCCACTTCAACTTGGACTGTTTTGCCTTCTAACGTAATAGGCAACGAAGGGAGGACACCATAAGGCTTAAAACCAGAGCCATTGAAGGCTTTGAGCATGTTGTGGGATTTAGTCAAAGGAGGAGAGTTGATGGCTTTCTAGCAGGTAATAGACATGACACAAGTCGAGGCACCCTCATCAATAACTGTTTTACAAATGTTTTTGTCGGAAACAATAACTTGTATTTGGAATGCGAGTTGAGGAGGTAACCTTGGAATGTGATCTTCCAAGTCAAATATTATTAAATTCGTATCTGTGGGGTGGATTCCACCAATAACTTTCAACAGTGTCTTCCGTTGTATAGGACAAATTTGAAGGACTTTGAGGGCTGACATTGCGGACAGTGCTTGGGCCAGATCTTCGACGACACTATAGTTCTGGGTAGCACGTGCATGGGGATTGAAAGTCGGTTTTTGAACAACACCCTTTGGAGGAGGGCGAAGAACTGTATCTAGGCTCCGTCGTTCGAAATGAAGAGGATCGTTGGTAGGTGGAGTCGTGGGAGATGGTTGGACCAACAAAGGAGGTATTGCATCAACCTTCTCTTTGGAGGAAGGATAATCTTTAGCTTGAGTGGTAAGTGTGATGTCATTCTTCTTTGAATCATCTATACACATTAAGACATAAGATGTATTGGAGGGGGAAGGTTGGTCATGAATGACTAATTGGGCCTGTTGTTGAGAAGGAAATGGTTGTGACAATACGACCTATGTGGAGGGTTTCATGGTCCCTTGAAGGAACTTAGTAACCTAGGCTCGACGTGGACAATCCTTAGTGTAGTGATCATCACTACAGATAAGACAAGGGTATCGAGGTTTGTGCTTATCCCTATCGTCAACAGGTGATCTTTTGGTTTTCTCAGTTTGTGGATTATTTTTATCCTCCTTGGTCTTACCCTTTCCTTTTTTGGATTTATTTTTGTCGGCGGGGGTAGATTGAACAGAATTTACCTCAGAAGTCTTGCCGGTGGGTGGGGTAGGAGACAGAGCATTTTGAACATTAGATGAAATGGGTTTGGGGTTGTTGCTAGAGGTTTGGACGGAATGAGATTGGGCATGGAAGGTGCCAATTACACTGTCAACTGCATGAGAAGCAACATGAGTGATTGAAGTAGTAGAAGTAGAAAGGCAAGGTGCATCAGGGAGTAAGTCGTAAAGAGTACCCGTTTGTGAGTAAACGAGGTCTAGGTATTGGGCACGACTGATTTCTTTTTATTCTATGGCAACTCCATCCATGGCGATGTCATGAGCGATGTCGTTCACAAATGATTTTGTGAACCATTCTACCAGCAACTGATTGGGAATTTCGAGTTTGATGAGACGTTGTCTCTCCGTCGCCACTCATGGATGTGATAAGATATAGGAGTGGCTTTGGTTTGTTTTAAAGAACTCAAAATCTCGGTTCTCGTTTCGTAGCGAATCAGTAACTGGTAATGGGTGAGGAAATCCATAGCGAGGGTGTTGAAGTCGGTGAAGAAACCTTGTGGTAATTCGATATACCACTTCGCGGTGGAGCCTGTGAGGGTTTGTTGAAAAAGGCGTAAACGAATAGAGTCATCCATCAAGGAGTTGGATGAACACCAAAGGTGAAAAGTCATTACATGATTGTTCGGGTCCTCTCTCGGTTTGCCATCGAATTTAGGAATGTCGGATAATAGTTTGGCCGGTATGGCGGGACATTGAGGAGAGTGATGAATATGATCATTTAAAATCCTCGATAGATCCGGGAGGTCTAGAGTGGCTAAGAAAGGTAACTGTCTATTCACATGCGAATACTAGTGACTTTGGGGAGGGAGTCTCGTTGGTAAACCAATGGGACCATAAGTAGTCTGCATATAATGCGAAGATCCAGGCAGATTCGGTGGTTGGTGTGGAGGTAAGTAATTCATAGGGATGTACCCTTGAACATGGGTGTGAGGTTGAGGGTTCGAGCCCCAAATATGATTAGACATGTCAGGAAATGGTTGGCCTGTACTAGAGGGTATGATGGAGCTAGCGTGAGGTTGTTGCCCCCTAGTCGAGTGAGGATTATGTTGTTTAAGATGATTCTAATATTGGGCTAAGGATGGAGGTATGTTTTTTCCATAAGGTGGGGTCGGTGGGGGTTTCTCTCCAATCAGGGGTTGTGTCCCGGTTGGGATTTGCCCTGCAAAAGGGGGTTGGGTTTAGCCTCCTTGGTGAAATTGTCCATTAACAATAATTTGGTAATTAGGTGTGAAAGACGGGATGGTGCCACTAAGATCAGTGCCTCCGATAGAGGGTGGAAGAGGTCCTCTGGAAAGGGGTCGAGGGAGTATCGGAATAAAACCCAGAACAAGATGGTGCCCAGAAGAAGTGGAAATGCCAGGAGTCCCGGATGAGCTTTGTGTAGGAGCAGGAATAAAAGCATTCAATGCATGATATCCGGGTGGAAGGGTTGGGGTGAATCTGGGCGAAAGTGGTATGCCAATGGTGGCTTGGCTAACCGTTGTAATCCCGGTGTGAGGATTCGTAGTATCTGGGACCATTGTGTAATGGATTGTTTGTAGAGGTAGAGTCAAGATGTAGTCAACGAGTGGAGTGTCTGTACCAGGAAAATAATATGGAGTAGTAAAAGGTATTGTGTCTGGATCAGATGTTTCAGACAGTTCAGGTGCGATAGTGATATCTGTTAACTCCCAAAATAGCACCATTATTTTGCTAACTTGTCACAAAGGTTCGTTTAGAGTTTTTTAATTGCGAATGGAAAAATGACAATTAAAATTGCAGGCAACTTTTCGACCCCTTCCCGAGCTCCAAATCAAGATCT
>ML794034.1:511723-523337 GCA_009831015.1 Picea engelmannii
CGCTGCTGAAAGCAGTCTCGACTTCGACTCTGTGCTGGGTCAAATGCAAACCTTGAGTGTATTTTGGAAACAACCTGTGATATACCGACTTTACCTGATTTGATGGTGTCAGGCCCTCTGAACCTCATCTGTACCTGCGTCGCTGAATGCAAACTTGCCATTTCGGGTGTGATGATAGTTGCGCGTGGGTTCTGGAAATATTTCAAATTTCCGTCATATCCTGGTACACAAGCTTGAACTTCTATGATTGCCCGCTTCCACCAGCGCATGTCTCGGATCTTGTTTTGACGTGGGGGGTGATCACCTCATTATTTTGTGCATGCGTGGATAATGAGCACGTGATTCCCGCTTCATGCAGCTACGGTGCTTGGAGAACATCTCTGCCATCACGCTCGCTTGCTACTTTCACCAGCACGCGACTTCTTTGAAAAACCCCTGTTAGCTGCGGAAAGTAAGTACTTTGCACAGCGCACCGTTTGATAGGAAACTCACCTTAGCCGTGGAAAGTGAAACAGTATGACACATCACTTGAAAATGTTCCTTAGCCGTAGGAAGTAGGTACTTTCCACAGCGCACCACGTGCAAGCTGTCTGTCAAACCTTTCGCGCTTTGTCACTTTCCACAACGCTTTTAACTGATGAAACGACGTCCTTAGCTGTTGAAAGTGAGCACTTTCCATAGCACACAATGAACCTTTTGAAAAGACGTTAGCTGTGGAAAGTAAAAAATTACATTTTTGAAGGAGAAGACTTTATGGATCGATTATTTCCTAAGACACACCAAAACCAAAAAAATTTCTCAGTTGTTAAAAACTCAAAAATGACTTGAAGACACTATCTAAAGCTATGATATCAACCCAAAACTCGGCCGAAAGGACGGTTTCATTTTGGGAGTTAACATCTGGTGTTTAACAACTAAGATCTGTTTTCTTGTTCTTCCATCAAGTAGGCGATCCTTCTAGTCATAAATTCCCTGAGTTATTGTTTTTTCTGTTCTAGGGCTTCCTTTTCTTCTTTCCTCTGGATTTGGTATTTTTCAATCCAGATCTTTCCTAACAAAGATGGAAATGGGGCACGGTCCTCAATAAATCTAATGACTTCGAACTCTTCCTCTGTCAAAGTTCCATGGGTACTCATAGCTATTTGGGTAATTCTGCCACATAGGGTTACCATTTTTCCTTTAAATAATCTGATGGTTCCTAGTGAAGGGACCAGAGCAGGGCTTCTTAGGGTTTCCCCACTGTTTTTTGTCATAATGTTCATCAGTGTTCCCTCATCCAGAGCACAGTCAATGTTGAAGTCTCCTATTCTTACTTCGATTTTCTCATTTTCATTGAAGATCTCTGATAAACTGACATCCTTATGCTCATCTAGGGTTTCTATTATTTTCAGTAATATGCTCTCTGATTCTTTCTAGGGTTTTCCCATAATTTTAGTCTCTTGATCTCCTTCAGAGTTTGCTTGTTCCATATTTAGTTTTTCAAGTCTAGCAATCATTCGAGAGCAATCCAATACTTCATGGTCCATAGTTTTACAACACAAGCAGCTAGGGTTTCTCCCATGACATTCCTTAGCAAGATGTCTTGGTTTTCTGCAATTGTAACAAAGAGTTAATCCTCTCTTTCTCGTCCATGATCCCCAACTCTTCTTGTACTGCGCACTAGGATCATGATGGCTAGTCTACAAAAATTTCTTTCTAGGATCCTGCATCCATTGGTTAGTTCAAAAATCATTTATGTGCATAGGTAAAACATATCTTTCACTACTCCTATCAGACCTATTCATATCAAATTTTCTTTTATCTAACAATGCTCTAGTTTTCAAGCTAGAACAATATCTATTAAGCGTACCTAAATTCATTCTTCAGAAACAAAAAAATTTCACTTATCTTACCTATATAGAGCACAAAGCTTTCAGATCTAAAACTTGAACTATTTGTTGATTAAGGTTGGTTGTCATTGATGTCAACCTTTGAAGAAAGTCCCGTAGCATAAAGGTTTGGGTAATGGACCCAATATTGTTTGATGTAAATATGACTCATTATTTTTTTGTCATGGTTGATAAGAAGTAAATATGGATGAACTTCAAAGTGGTCCCCTTAGGGTGAAAGCCCTCACGGGAAGACGCTTTGTGAAGTAAGAGAACCCATGATTAATTGTGGAATAATGAGATGAAGGAAAGTGAATTTGTCAGGGAAAATATCTTAGATGGATAGTGCTTGTCATGTCATTTCCGGTGGTATGTTGAACGCCACATAATTCCTCACGGATAGAGAGTTATGGCCATGAGAAGTTGGAGACCCCAGGTTTGGGTAATGGACCCAAGTTTGTTTGATGGGTAACAGTATGAGTTATGATATATTTTTAGATAATACTATTAGATATGGATAGTACATGTCATGCCATTTCTGGTGGTATGTAGAACGTCACATAACTCCTCACGGTTTGAGAGTTATGGCCTTATGAAGTTGGAGGACCCTCATATGTCATCTAGAAGCCCCAAAAGGTCAAAGTAATCAAAGTGGTTTAAGAGATTTTAAAAGGTAAATAATAAAGTGAAGTGATGAGTTTATGATAATTCAAAGTGAATAAAAAATAAATTATTTCAATAATAAATTTAATGGAGAAATTAGAAGTGAACCCAACCCTAAAATAAGGAAAGTGGGCCAAATGACCTAGAAGATGTTTTTAAGGAAGCTACTTGGAGAGTATAAATAAGAGACAAGGCTCTTTCATTTGAATCACACTTGAGAATATTGAATATCTGTAGGTGTTTGAGGTAACCAAATGATATCTAAGCCGAAATTATGAGCAAAGTGAAGAAAAAAAGGCCGAAATGCAAGGAAGGATAAATTCTTTTGATGGTGTTTTCTAAGGTATGTTATTTACAGGTTATCTCACCATTTTCGCTATAATTTTTTTTTTAATAATGATTAAGATCTTGAAATTTCTATGCAAGTGAGAAAACATATCCAAGTATCTGTGGTAAAAAGTTCATCTTGTGGGTCATTGTATTTTGGGAGTTACACTCCGTGGAAAATAGGGTTTGTGGTCAGTTCTGAAACTAGTCAAAATCAGGTGTTTCAGGTAAAAACGTCATAACTTATTCATAAGAGATCCAAATTCAGTGAGACCAAATGTGTTGGTTATGGTACAATCTATAGTATGTTGTGTAACAGTTTTAGATCAATTCATCAAATATTTTGTGCGGGGCACACTCTACAAGGTCGCTCTCTAGAATAAGCCAGAATTCAGCAAGTTATGCCATTTTTGCTATAACTCATTTTCTGAGAGGTTCCAAGTAGTGATACTTGGAGAAATTGAATAGAACACACTAAAGAATATTGTGTATTAGTCTCAGATCTTTATACATTACAGATTCAAAGTTATGATTACTTCAAGTTAGGGTTGTTTACTAATCCAAAACTAGACATGTGAGACTAAAGAAAAGTTTGATGAAAACGTTAGTCTCTTGTTTTTAAAGTTAAGGAAGGTTTGTAGGAATGTGATCATATACACCAAGTCTATTACAGAGCTAAAAATCAGATTTGGATGATGAAATTGATGAGGGCTTTCGACTGTGATACATGTTGAGTACATGGTTGAGACAAGTAGTTGATGAGTTGGCGCACATACATGATGTGTATAGTTGATGATGTTGGTACATATTGATGAATCATAGTTGATGAGTAGTTGACACATGATTGGTACATACTTGGTAAATGGTTGGATGCACTTGTTTATGGTACATGTTGATTACAGGTTGAGGTATAGGTTGATGCATCGTTGATGCACTTGTTTATGGTACATGTTGATTACAGGTTGAGGTAAAGGTTGATGCATCGTTGATGCACTTGTTTATGGTATAGGTTGATTACAGGTTGGTGCATGGTTGATGCACTTGTTTATGGTATAGGTTGATTATAGGTTGAGGTACAGGTTGATTCATGGTTGATACACTTGTTTATGGTACATGTTGATTACAGGTTGGTGCATGGTTGATGCACTTGTTTAATGTACATGTTGATTACAGGTTGAGGTACATGTTGATGCATGGTTGATGCACTTGTTTATGGTACAGGTTGATTACAGGTTGAGGTACAGGTAGATGCATGGTTCAGATTTATTGGTACATGTTTACAGCAGTATATCTCACAGTGATAGTGTGACAGTGGTTCCAGCATTCTACTTCTACTTCAGGGTGGCAGGATGAGGCAAGGATAGGTGGTTGTAGACACCTTCCGGTTGTAGATGGAGAACATAGGGCGTTGTAGCCTCCTTCTGGTTGTAGCCAGATAATTGGGGAGTTTGAAATTTCCTTAGGTTGTAGCCTGAGAAACTAGGGAGTTGGAGCCTCCTTCCAGTTGCAGCTAAAAAACAAAGGAAGTTGGTGCTTCCAATGAATGTAATTCTTCAAAACATACAAGAAAAAAACATTTTGTGTTTTTCTCCCGATTTGGGTTTCCACGTAAAACATTGTATTGTGTATGTGTATGATTGTTCATTTGTTCATTGTTTATTTACTCTGCAGTTATTGGATGATAATGCTTCATTGATATAACACTTGGATTATATGGTTAAAGGGAATTAAATTGATCTATTACTGATTCACCCCCCCTCTTAGTAATCCAACACTATTCCTACCTTTACTAGAGGTTAGAGCTTTACAGATCTTACCTCTTTTCTACGGAAATTTCTACTTTTACCTTTCTTAGGGCATAAAGTGTTCAGATCTCACTTTTTTTCTTCATTATCAACCTCTTTCTTGCAGATCTGATCTCTTTCTTTCAGATCTGACCTTTTTTTCTTGGCAAAAGCTTTGTAGGTCAAGTAGAACACTAGGGAAACAGATCTACGCACAGAGCTTATTTCGCACAAATCTTTTTCTTCTTTAGTTCCCAACAATCACAGTTCCGGGTCCTGACAACAAAACCATTTGTTGGCATAGGGGCAGACCCAGGGTTCAACGCTCAAGAGTGCACCAACAAAACCCTAACTACCGGCCCTTTCGACAATACCTACGAAGCAGATGAAGTCTCACTCGAGGTAGAGGCAGGGGTGGTTGTACGACTCAGATGTCTGCAACCTTAACTAGGATACCGATATATGATTATATCTTTTACATGGCACTTAGCATATATCATTCATCAATATTTAACCCTTATGGTACTTCGCAAATAGCACAGAGTATCGCAGTGAATACTTAGACTAAATATGCTTCAATACTTAGCCACATAAATATAGATTAGATCCAACAGATCAAGCACTAAGCATATTATATATTAGATCTAACATTCATTCATATATCATAAGCACATAGCATAACTAGATCTATTTAATCACAATAAGAACTTAGCCAAGAAGGAGATAAACACATTAGGTCGAAGCACAGAGCACAATACACAAAGTTACTGTGGCTCACCCCCACTTTGGGGCTACATCCACAAAGTCTTCTTCTTTATATTATCTTGGTCAAGCGGTTACAACACAGAGCTTCAGTGACCCTTACTTCGCACAGGACAGAAGATTTGCGCAGCTCGCTAGATCCTTCTTCCTTGCACTTCATCACAAAACTACAACAACTTGCATTACAGTTGCACCTTCTTTCTGATGTATTTCTTTCTTCACCATAGCTCTCCTTTTCTTACTGCAAAAGAAATTGGAATGAGGTATCTCTTCAATAGGGCTAGGCGTGAGATCTCCTATGAGTATTACCTCTGCATTAGGGTTTCCTCTGGTGAACTATAATGGTGTGACAACCTAAATGGGGCTGTCGATTTTTGTGGATAACTGTTTTCTAGTTCCATCTGTAATTGATTTATCTGATGAAGACAATGGCCTATCTTCTCCTTTCTTTTCTAGTGTCTCTTCTTGATCTTTGGTATAGTTATCTAATATCTCTATCTTCTTTTCTGAGTCAAGACCTCAGGTTTCTCTAAGTTTTCCAGAGCTTCTTGTTTGCTAGAGCTTACAGCTTCTGGATTTTGTGTCTCTATTTTCCGTGTAGTTGGAGACATTGGGTTTTCCCCTTGTAATAATTTCGGAAGACTACTTCTTTTTTGCTTTTGGAAGTTGTAAAAATTAATCATTTTATCATGTGATAGAGCTCGAACTCAACTCAAAAATTCTGGGTAAGATTTCAGCCCTCGGAACATTTCATCCTGCGGGGACTCTTCATGTTCGTACTTTTTAAGATTGCAACTGACCATATGGTTACCCACGACCTTCTGTGGGTTGTGCTTATTGAATTCAATGCTAACTAGCTTTATTTCTTCTAGGGTTGTAGTCTCCACTTTGTAGTGGCCAAAATCCAATAAAGAAAATGCACCAATCTGTAAGGGAAAAGATGGCCATAGCTTTTTCTGTAATGCTTTGAGTTCTTTTCTAATCCCGTCGAGTACTGTTTGTCGTGCGACCTCGCAGCACACCAGTTGGTCTAGTAAGAATTGTGGTAAAGCATATGGGGGAACTGAACAACCAAAAAAATTGATATAAGAGAAGTGTTCCTCGATGTACTAGTCTGCCACTTTATCCAAGTTATCCACAACTGTGTTTGAAATTCCAAGAGGTGGGTGACCAAATATAATAGTGTGCATCGACACCGCTACTCAATTAAAAGTTTCATAAAAAAAATCCTTCGCCTTGTCTTCCCAAAGTTTTGAATGATAAATATGAATTGGTTCTACATTATCTGGAGTCCAGCTCTAGCCCATCAGCGATAAAGGCGTCATGAAACAGATGGTGTCCATAATATATGTTCACATGAAGAATGAAGTTGATTTCCCTTTGGCTTTCTTTGCCTGGTATTCTATAATTTCACTAGCTAGATTGTCCGACAATATCTTGGCCCAGTGGAAAGAATATCCTTCCGCTATTGTGTGTAAAATGGGTACCCATCGTAGAAATAAATGGGTTGTGTTCTCTTTTCCATAGAGTCTACACATCATCATGGCTATGTACATTGTTGAAATAGATCTTGAATTTTTTATTTTTAAGGATAAAGGATTTGTATTTTTGAGTCTTTACATATTTTAAATTTTAAATTTCTTAAAACAAGAGCTTCATTACCGATAAATTCACGATGCCTTTTAGTGTTTATTTTTGGACAAAGAATGAAAAAAAATCTAAACGAACATAAGTTTTCCAACACTATTTCAAACAATCTTTTAAATGGGCAGTAATTTAAAATTTAAGTTTTAATTTAAAACCGGAAATCGAGGATCGGGATTTCGCAATTCAATTTGCGTTAAACATTTGTTTACTAAAAACTCTGAATCCCGATTTCTGGTTTTAAATTAAAACTTAAATTTTAAATTACTGCCCGTTTAAAAGATTGTTTGAGATAGTGTTGGAAAACTTATGTTCGTTTAGATTTTTTTTCATTCTTTGTCCAAAAATAAACACTAAAAGACATCGCGAATTTATCGGTGATGAAACTCTTGTTTTAAGAAATTTAAAAGATGCAAAGACTCAAAAATACAAATCCTTTATCCTTAAAAATAAAAAATTCAAGATCTGTTTCAACATAGGCTCCAACTGGGGACCTCGTCTCCCTGCGGGACGAGGAGGACATGCAGAGTCAGTGCCTTCATTGGGTAAATGGTGTCAAGAGTTTATCTCTGATAAATTGATCAAAGAGCCGGAAAATAGATTACATAAAATCTTTGAAAACCTTTTCAAAACTTCTCATTTATTTGAAATTCAATTATAGTCTTCTTCAAAATTCTCCTTCCCGTTCCAAAATTGAGTTAGTATTGAGATGATTAGAACAATCTTTTAGAAACTCAACAGATTATTGAACATTTCATCTTGCATCAATCGAAATAAAATTTATAATTTTAAAACTGGGAAGCTCTATTTTGACTTAAGATGAATATCCGGTTTTCGAAAAATTGATAACTAGAATAGAGTTATAGATAAGTATGACAACCTTACAGATACCTCAGATATTGCTTCACTACCAGCAGGCCTGTTTAGTACCCTGGTGAAGTTATCTGTCCCTTTTTACTGAATTTTCTTTCACCGCTTCGAGTGTTAATTTTATGTTTAGACATTGCTTCACTGCTAGCAGGCCTGTTCAGTACGCTGGTGAAGTTATCTATTTTTTTTTTTTGACAAGGGCAATCATTTAAATGAATTTCCTTTCATCGTCTGTAGGACTAGATGGGGGCAATCAATTATGAATTTCCTTTCATCATCTGTCTTATAGTTAGCTTATGCTTACGAAGCGGGGGAAATCAGTGATACTTAATATATCAGGGGTGGTAATCTGTGTAAAATTTTATAATAGAGATTTGTCAACTTGTTTTGGTTATTCTAGACCAATTTTTCTCAACCTTCAAAACCCCTTAGTCTATAGAGAAAAAGGAAAAATATTTCAGGGGATCTTCTTTTGAGCAAGCTTAAAAGTTCAGACAAACTGTTAAGAAACTTAAGATATTCAGAGTTAATCTCAAACCTAACCATTTTTAGTCAGAGAGAAAAATCATGAAAACTGACCTAACTGAATTCAATCATTTGAAGATTTTCAAAGTCGATACAAAATCTTTTCAACTCTGATACAAAGTTATGAAATATAAAAGATAATACTGAGTGTATTAAAGGAGACTTTTCAACAATCTATAAACCAGAATACCTCAGATATAATTTCAAAAATAACTCTGTGGATTTTTTTTTTCTTGGTTTATTTATTTATTGTGAAATAATTTAGTTAATTTTTAATTTTAACAAAGTAGTTTTCAAAAACAATGGAAAAGAAACTGGTATATACAAATTTATTTTATTTTATTTTTATTTATTTATTTATTTATTTTTATTCCATATAATGTTTTAAGAACCGCCCATTAACAGGGGCATTTAGGATCTTACCATCTAAATTTTCCAGTAGAAATGAGTTTTTACCTTCAGAAGATGATATCTTAAAAGGTCCATACCAGATATGATCAAATTTACCGTTTTTTCCCGAATCTTCCTTTCGAGCATCCCACCTCAAAACTAGATCTCCTGGAAGAAAGTTCCTGATCTTGGCCTTGCGATCAAATAACAGCTTCATATTATCCTGGTACTTCTATAACTTTTCATCTATTACATCCCTGTGTTGTTGAACTTCAATCAGCTGGTTTATCCTTCTAGTGAGAGGATTTGGCTCTTCCTTCTCATCCTGCCACAATTTCATCACAGGAAGTGCTAAGTTTATGGGCAACACTACATCTGTTCCATAAACCATTTGAAATGGTGGAGTACTGATAGACTTCTTCGTGCCTATCCAATTTGCCCATAAGGCATACTTTAAATGTAAATGCCAAGATTTTTTATTTTCATTTAAGACTTTCTTAATTACACTGATCAAACTCTTATTAGAAGATTCGGCCAGACCGTTTCCTTGTGGATAGTATGTTGTGGAATGTCCTAGCACAATATTATATTTCTGGCAAAAGCTGACCATTGCCATAGACTTGAAAAGCTAAATGCATAGAGATGATTAAAGACCTAGTGGTAAATTTGGCCCAGATACCTGCTAAAAGTATCCTTATGGATGTAGTAGTCACCGATATCCCCCCAAAATATGGAATGCTACTATCTAGATCATGGAGTGGTAAGCTTGGAGGATCTCTCCAGCTAGATATGACATACACTACAATCCCTGTTTTCGGAGGACAATTCACTCGTCTTTACAGGGAGAGTCGGATGGCATTCACTGTAAGTGACCCAAATAATCTTAATAATCATCCAGTGTATATTGCCGACCAAGATTTAGGGAACTGTATATTATCGTTAGATGATGATTTTGAAATAGATGTAGATGATAAAGATACAGAAGAAAAAATTCAAAAAAAGGAAATAAAAGAAAATGTATATAATACTGGTACATGGAAAATGTTTTTTGATGGTGCTTCCTCTTATCTTGGAGCTGGAGCTGGAGTAATCCTTATTGTTCCTGATGATCAATTTGTGATTCCTTTTTCTTATAGGCTCCAGTGGTATATAGACTGTACAAATAATGTATGTGAATATGAGGCTTTAGTACTCGGTTTAGAAGCTGCAAGAAGAATGAAAATTAAAAATCTTGAAGTATTTGGTGATGCTGAATTAATCATAAAACAAGTAAATCGACAATATCAAACTAAACATCCTAGATTAAGGTCTTTTAGAACTTGTGTATGGGATTTAATTGAGAATTTATTCACTTCTGTGAATTTTCATTTTGTCCCTATATCCGAAAATCAACAGGCTGATGCTTTAGCTAAAGCTGCATCAACGTTTACGGATGGCGCCAAAAAATGTTGTCGCAAGAGTTGACTCTAGGTTGTAATAGAGCGAATCCTTGGCACATTTTAAAAAAGAAAAAAGTATTTATTGTTCAGAACTTGACTTGGGTTGCAGCAAGCCAATCCCTAAAAGTTGATTTTGAGTATACTTTTGACCTAATACGCTCAGAGATAGTTCTCTCAACAGCCAAGGGCTCTTTACTCAGGAATATTCAATAATTACAGTAAGAAGGCCATATTTCTTATTAGAAAATATTTTTAATAAGGTTGGGGGTTGATTCAGGGAAACAGTGCATTGGGCATGGAGTCAAGTGAAAACCACCGAAAAAAAATCATAGCGGTGATCACATTACTTGCAGAAAATGAGGCAAAGTAAGTCTATCTTTCAACTAAAAATAATCATGATATAATAGCAGAAAAAGAAAAGGAAAGGGCCATCACAGTGAAAGCATCTATCAAGGATGAATTTCCACTACGACTTTGGAAGAAAAAACTAAAGGCTGATGGCTAGATACAGAGCACTTATCTGGAGTGAATTTTGACTAGTCACCATTGAAAACAGAACTCTTATCAACTGTGTGAAAGGAGTATGTAAAATGCATTCTAGACAGATTTTAACTCAGTTAATGAAAGAACAGATAGATAATATGACAAAAAAGAGAACATAGTGAAAGAAATGACCGTGATGAATCTCATAATGTCAAGTCAACATGTCACTCTGTATAACTCCATTCTGGGCTTTCAAAATAACTCTGCATTCCAAAAGGAGCTCTCTGCCAAAGAGCTTTCTCCCCAGCAATGGCGCCCAAAAGATGTTGTTCCTGAGTTTATGTTTTAAGGCTATAAAACATACCGTCAAGGCATCTGAAAAAGATTTTTATAAGAAGACTTTAAAATAAAGAAACAAAGAAAGACTAGATCAGATTCAGTTTCTCAATTGCCTCTATCTTGCTTCCCGTTGCTCTTGGATGCTAATGTCACGTTCAATAGTAGCCCACGATCTTTCTAACTCATCCCTATTGGTCGTTGTTTGTAGAATAGTATTAAATAAGTTTAGGGCATTGCTGGTTTGATCCTGAAGACCAGGTTCTACGTTTGGTTGCCTACCACTAGGGACTCTCATGGGTGATAGGGTTTTAAAGGTTTGTAAATGGGTTTTTTTATCAATTGGTTACTTCAGATTTTCAGAGACGATATTGATCTAGGTGGATATCGGGGGCCACCCACATTTTCTAAATGGCTCAAAACAATTTTCTGGCCATTTTGGCAATTTACTATTTTTAGCAGGTTTTCACTTCCGGGGCCATTTTGAGGGCCTAAATGAAGTTTTTTCGAGATAGAGGTTCTC
>ML794035.1:48923-59026 GCA_009831015.1 Picea engelmannii
TTGTTTTAGTTTAATTCTTGCTTATAGTTTTGTTTTTCTTTCTCTAACTCTTTCCTCTACAGCTGTCATGCTCAGCAAGACCCAACTGGGCATGTAAGCACCTCTTATTTTCTCACCAAGGTGACGAAAAGGGTGCAAACACTAGCTTCAGGACTAGTCACAAACCCTATATTCCACAGAGTGTATCTCCATAATTATAGCGAATCAAGAGCTTAAATTTTTACCAGAGGTACCTTGATATGTATTCTCAATACCATAGCGATTTAACCATCTGAATCATTCTAGAAAAATTTTTATATAAAAAATGGTAAGATGACCTGAAAATAACATACCTTAGAACACATCACCAAAAGACTTCATCCTCCCTTGAAATCCGGCCTTGTTTTCTTCTTATTTCCTATGAAATTCGACTTCTATCAAATGAATGTATAATGATGTTTATTTATACCATTTATGTCACTTCCTTTTAACATTAGGGCCGACCTGACACTTTCTTATTTTGTAATTCTTTTCTTTAATTATCTTCACGGCCTACATGTACTTCCTTCTTCAATTCACTTTGTCATCTTAAAAAATTCATTTCTCCTCAACCATGAGGATCCACGCGACGTGCCACATACCACCGAAAACAACATGATGTATACTATCCATTCATGGGTGTTGTATATGCATGTGCATTATCCTTCATGTCTAAATACCTTTATCAATATTGAGGTCCAAAACCCATGACTAGGTTTGAAATCAATGACAACAACCAATCTTCCAACAATTGTGACAATATAAGAGAGTGTGATATTGGTCCAACAAATCCATCCAAATTAGACAGTCATAGGAGCCTAAAGGCAAGATGTTTAAATCCGCCTTAGTGTTCAGTCTATTCATGTCTATGAGGCATGACTTAACCATCTCATTAACTTTTCTTCTGGCTCCTGTAGCCAGTTCCACCTACTGGGATTTCCCATGCTTGCTTCTTGGCAATTGCAAACTTTCCACCATCTTGGGGTCTATATAACTATAACTAGATCTTGAATCAATTAAAATAACAAGGGTTTTGTTGTTGATCATACCTTCCACTTCAATCACGTGGGACTGATACTCTGCTTGCTTGTTGTCCAGGGCTGCATAAATCCTTGGCACATATCTGCCCATGTCCTCTACTGTCTCAACTCATTGTACATTGTGAACAACCCTAATTTTTTCACCTCTGCGAGGAAAATATCTGAACCTATGGTCTCCTTTACAATCCCAACATTGCATAGGTGGTTGTCTTGGCCCTTGACTCACTGTGTCAATCACTTTGGGTTCTTTATGCGTTTGCTGCCATTGTGGATTATTTTTGAAGAATGGTGGATGAGCTCCCTTCTTCCTCTGATCCATCTTAAATTTCTTATTGTCTTCCCAAGCCTTTTGGAAAGCTGGCCTTGCTTTCAGTTGATCATATAATCATTTATCTCTCCTTATGGTCTCTTCTAATGCCTTGGGATCATCATACTGTATTTTGTCACTGATGAACGATGGAAATCCACTTAAATACCTTTGAATCTTGACTGTCTCATCCTTGATGAAAGAGACATACTTCAGCAGTTCCAAAAACCTTCTCTCATATTCATCTATGGTCGTACTTCCAAGCTTAAGTTCAAAGAACTCTTTCATTTTCTTGCCATAGTACCTTTTAGTTAAGTACTTCTTCTCAAAATACTTCTTGAATTCCTTCCAAGTAACACTTTTCTCTACAATGTGCTTCACCTGCACAAGTTGATCCCACCACATGGAGTCCTTTCCTTTGAGTTGATAGATAGCGATTCTACCTTTTGCATGAGAAGAATAACTATGCAATTGAAAATATTTCCTCATGCCTAGAAACCATGTTTCTGCATCTTCATCCTTCTTGTGCTCACCATCAAATGTAGGAGGTTTGATTTTGTTCATTTCTCCTCGCAGCTCATCCACCCCAGATCTCTTATACCTTCTGATAGGGGACATGATTGAGCTATTGTCTGCTCTCTTATTGGAATGCCTTTGGGAATGATGGTGATGTCTACTAGCACTTTTTACTTTTCCTTTTTCCTCTGAATATTTGTGACTCTCAGATTTACTTGAGTCACTCTCCTTAACCAATTTCTTTTCTATTCTGTTCAAACCCTCCAATAGCTTCATGTTGGAGTCATCCTGCTACTCTTTGGATTTCATAAGCCTTTCATTATCAACTTTATGGCTTTGGACATGCTTCTGCAAATTCTTAATGGTCTCAACCATATTTATATCTTCATTCCTTTCTTCTCCATGTCCATTGGAGTTCGTTCCTTCCATGCCCAAATGGACATCCACCCCTCTGCTCTCATTTTGCTGACTATAATTCCCCTATGCTTCTTCCATTCTTATGGACTCCGTGCTGGTCTGATCTGATCGAGTTGTCATTAAGTCTGCAAAACGTGTAGCCATCGAAACTTATTAGGCTAAATTTCAATAATTCATGAGAATAAGCACCTTTTGATCCTATATACACATCAGAATTATCTCTCTCGATTTCCTGGTGCTATCACCATGGAAACTCTATATAAGACCCAAGTCTCGAAAACATAGATGCATAGTGCCTTCAGAGATACACTTGAGAAAGAAGGTGGTTTGCTGAAACCATTTTCACCAAGACACGGTATCACGTGTCTCAACATGTCAAATCCATCACTCGTGGAGTGGGCAACGGCTAGTCAGATCACCCTACTTCACTCGTTCGACACTTCACAACCATGTGACGTTGGCTGAATGCCACCATGTAATGAAATCAAAGGCTATTCATTCAAAATGGATTGGCCAAGCATGGCAACCCAACGCTCTTGTACGTAATCTGCCTGCGCTTCATAAATGGAGTTCTATAATTACCACTCCCCAAGTATGAAGATATATGTGTATCCATAACTGAAGTAATATCCTAATTGCTTGACTTCCTACTCTCTGTAAATAGACATTTTGGTATCCCCAACCTGAGATACATGGACAAGGCTAAGTTGAGTGAGACTGGTTATTCAAGAAACATACTAGGCTTTCCTGTGAGTAAGGAGGAAAGGGCCCTTGCACACATTTTAGCAACTAAGTTCCACATAGAGCCGGTTATAGACTTGCGATTGGAAGCCAGGCTGAATCCCACTATAAAGGATTTAGTCATCAACAGGACAACCGCTAAGAAGAAAAAGAGCAAGCGACAGAAGAAGGAGGGATCTACGGCTGAAGCGACCGAAAGTGTTGGAGAGAATCAACCGGTCTGGTTAGACTCTTCTTTAAAGGTGGAGATAGCTAAGCTGAAGTAAGTCTTCAACTAAAATAAGCATGTCTCAGCGAAATTTGAACAGCCGGTAGTGGAGGTAAAGAGTAATAGAGATGATAGGCATGTTCTTAAACGACCCTTTTTCAACAGGCTAACTGCTGTCATCCCCTTTTTTGTAATTTTGTAATTATTACGATTATATAAATATAGAAACAAATTTTAGACTATTTTATTACAATTTCTATCTGGTGATGTTATGAATCTTGTTCTCTTTTATACTAAGTTTTTCTTGTAATCTTATATTTTATTTTCATCTGTCTAAATCAAAGGAAATTAAAGTTCAGAATTCTTTTTAATTAATGAATGCATCGATGCGGTTGTGTGTTTCTTTTTCTTTTATTATTATGCAATTTAAACTTAGACTCATCGGCTTCCAAGCGACTTCGCGCGGACTAAACTTTGACCTGTTCATTTATATTTAATGTGCATAGCAATATCACAAGGTAAAACGCTTTTCCACGCACCTAAATTTACTGTTCATTTCTTCTTCGTCGTACCGACTACTTACGCGCACTACTTTGGCGTTGTGCACCAATACCCATTGCGCATAGTTTCGATACCACTCACCGATATTCCACATGCATTTTCGTCCTATGCATGCACCATGTCAAGTTCAACATATTCCATCGCGCCCAATTGTCTGTGCACACTACTTAATACACTGTCACGACACAACTTATACTCATACTTATGCACTTACCAACCAAACTCCTCTGTGTTAAGCAATACTTACGCACCCCATGTGCACCTTACTATGTGTGTGCTCACCGCGCAAGGCTAATTTTAGCGCATGCATCTACACATAATAATCTTCCGCGCGACGCCACAATTTACCGCACACACTGGCACACCAACATTTTCCTGCACGGTGCCAAATTTACCATGCGCGCTAGTACGCCAACCTTTTCCATGGACACTCCGTGACTCCAATTCTGGTCACTTCGAAGTTACTTTTCTGTGAATATTCGCTTCAATTGCACCCCTCTGGCCCATCCAAGCTCAGTGTTGAACTGAATCTCTGATACCAATTTGTAACGTTCCCCCGACCAACCACAGGCCGGAGTGCGCCACTCCAGAGCAACCACTCAAGCTCTGACACTAGTTGGTAACATTCCCAGTAATCAACTGAGCTATTCCACCTATATTTACTCTTTAAACTGCATGCAGATAAAACATATACATACAACATTCTTGCAGAAGCTTTAAAGATAAACAATAGTTTTCTTTCTGTAACATACGAATTTTATATTGAAATAACAATAACTACGGATATGCAACATTTACAGGAAATTACCCATAAGCACACAAGCAATCATAATCACATATATGATAAAATCGTAACATAGGCATGTAAATAACGAAGCATCATATCATTTTATCATACAATTGGTACTTATCTTAGAAAGACTGTCACCAACTGCTTATAGACAGTCCACGAACCTCCCAACCATAGACTACACTGTTCATCACTATCAACAGTGAGTCACCCCTGAGCTGGGACTAAACTCCACCGAGGGTAAAGGGTTCCTATCCAGTCTAGGGCTCATGGACAACAGGAAAGACTCCGTCTCAGGTGCTCACTCAACTAACAACATACATCCTCTCATTCCCCACATGCCTTTCCCACCCAAGGAAGTGTGCCCCTTCTCTGCTCAAAAGTCCCTCAGCTGCCCCACTTCCCTTCCAGGGCTTCAACAACAGGCCGGACCGGAAGTCTCAGAGCGATGTAGCTGCAGTTTAGCACCTTCGGGAATCAATCCCCAAGAGTTCTCTCACTCAGAGAACTGCTCATGGGCCTGACAACCTGCTTCTTCAATCTCGCTCCAAGCTAACTAGGTACACCAACCAAAAAGGGTTATGGGAATAGGTTCCAGAATGGTGAAAAGGTTGTCTCCAGGATAACAAAATGCGTGAGTGAAAATGGTCATGGAATCATTGACTGGATAACTGAGTGTGTATAGGAATCACTGTGAACTCTTCGTGAAAAGTGATGGTGAGAATGATGGTCCGGCTCCCTCCGTCTTTGGAATCCCCCAAATGAGATAAGTCCCCCCATGATATGAATGCATGTCCCCAACTTGACACTTGTCATATCGGAAGTTACTTTGGTCCACTTGTCTCCAACTTTAGAACTTAGGATAAAATAATTATCCATACTTTACGTTTTAGGAATATTAATATAATATTCCCTTGACTTTTGGCCCTCCCTTTCCCTAACTGGTGAAGTTCAGTCCCCCATCTCTTTTATCGTGGTCGGTCTGTGCGCAACGATGTATTTTATATTAATCACGAGTCATTTACAAAGTAGGCGCATTGGCCCTTGAAATCTAGTCATTCCGGCCTAATACCAAAACATAAGCATCCCAACTTATAATAACCGACTCCCCAGCCTATAACACATATCATATACACTAGGCTCATTTTCCTCCATACTGCGGGCACCTTAGTTACTGCGCGCGGTATCTTGCGATGTGCATATTACATCATTTTACTGCGTAGTTCATGCGTGCACTATGCCACATGATGTGCATTACCAAATGAGGTCAAAACAACTCACCAACTTAAGTATATTTATATTACATTTACAATTGGGTTTGGTCGAGGGATATTACATGAACGCTGGAGGTGTGTGCACCATGCCTAATAACTTTACACATTTTAAAAGACAAAGACTCCAAATCCAGTGGTAACTGTAACAAGCGATGGGACCGACGGGGACGCTAGTCCGACTCCATGATGACTTAAGACTCTAAAGATGAAAAATAAATCCTAAGGCCAACTAGTAATCAAAGAGCACACCAAAACTCAAACAACCAATATGCACACAAACGGGATAAAGTGGCTGAAACTGGCCTCCCTCCCTAAAGAAGGTATGTCTCTCCCAAGAGGGGCTTGAGACTCCTTGCTAAATATCATAGGTAACATAATCAATTATAAGGGCCCTCATGGGCTTAACAACCAGTCGATTAGATACCTCCAGAGAGGTAATCCTCCATAAAGGTTGTGTGATTTTCGACCATTATCTGACCTAAGGTACCTGCAGAATAACCCCTGCAAGTAACCTATGTGGCACCTAAGTCAAGAAACTAATAAACCGATGTATAATCGATGCACATATGAGCAGTTGTAATTCAGGTCCACCGTATGGGAAAGGTAGAAAATCACAAAACCTTGAAAGCACCGCCTCTCACGGAGGTAAGGGCACTAATAATATCCCCATATACGAATAGATCCCCAGAAATATCTCTGATGCTAAGAAGGTATCGAGGGGATATCCTTTCAACTAACCTTGCACGACCTCATGATTAACTCCAGTGTGAGCTGAGCCTCCTGATATTACCAATTATACAATGGATTTCTCCACTCCCTTTCTCAGACACATGTTGATTTAATTTCCTTGGATAAGTTTACTCACAAAATCATATTCCAAGGCACTAAATCCTAAGCTAGTTTGTGCACCCTAGAAAATAAAATTGTGACTAATCAGTTTTAAATTATAGCGTTAATTTTAATGGTCGTGATTGCTCAAAAAGGTATGGTAGTGAAACTCATGATGTTATGACTCTGCAAGAAAAGTAAATATGAATATAATGCAAAGTCCTAACTTCAACTTTCAGTGAAAGATATGCTTCTAATAACAAATGCAATTTTCAATTTAAACTCTACAATTCTGAAGTAAAAATGCAGTCTTTCATTACATGCGCTAAGATAATGACAAATACTAAAAATACCAAAATGCCAAGCAATGCAAAATGCCTAATATTTTTGTATTTTCAGTATAATAAAAATGAAAATGCATGAACTGAAAAGCAACCTGATAAATAAAACTCTACTTTGTATAGAAACAAACAACTCAAGTAGGATACCAAGCAGCAAGACACCCAACCCAATGTGCAAGGACAATCAAAATGAAAAGGTGATGAGAAATACTTCGCCAACAAATTCAACCAAAGACAGGTTTCCTGTCATCCCACAAGCACTTAACAGGCACTACAAAGACCTAAGAAGATTCAACAATCATCAAATCCCACCCAACAACCACCAGACCCAACAAACAAGTAGGGAAAGCTGATGTATGTGACTGTTTAGTCAAACAGAGTGTATATACACAACTTGTAGAGGGACAACTTGCATATGTACGTGATTGCCAAGGAAAAAAACGCGTAGATGTTTCAAAAAACAAGGCTAGGCAAGGGAGAAGGCTGAAAACTCAGACCCAGAGTGGATAGAGGTTGTCAAGCAATGATACAGCAAGAAAATTGATAGAAATGAGAGAAATCTAAGGAGAAAAGTACTCCAAACCCTAAGAAGGAAGATTCAATCCCTAGTATGGTCACTAATTTTGTTATGAGGAAAATCTCTCTATGGATAGGGTAAACCACAACAGATGGAAATGGCTGTAGAAATCAACTCTCTTCTCAAGTATGCTATGAAAACAAATATGCTAGCAAGGAAAGATAAAATGCCTACCTCGTCCAGAAGTTCAATGAAGTCCACCGTTGAACACTTGATCCAAAGAAATATACCTGCAACTAGTCCTAAAAAACCAAGCAAAGCAAGCATATGGAGATAATAAATGATGTTAACACATTCGATAGCATAATCCATTAATAAACATGACAAATACACCCATGGAATAATAATTCAATATATTTTCAAGATATCAATTGGTTGGGAAAAGAGTATTTCTATTAATATATGATCAACAAAAGTGAAAATGTTACAGACTTCCGTGTCGGCACGGTTCATAATCGAGAAACTAAGTTCCTTCCAGCTGGGCCTCCAACACTTCAATCCTCCACCAAAGGCAAGCTCATAAGAGAGAAACAATGAGGTTCTCAATCAATGAGGGAAGAGCTTGGGGGATGTACACAGGCTGTAGTGGAGCATCCTGCGTATATGCATGTTGTATAGTAGGCAATATGCGTACATGTGGAAAAATATGTATTTTTAGCTCTGGATTTCACAAACAGGGATGATAAGTTTGCATAGGGAAATGGAAAAAGGCCTTATGTGCAAGATTTCATAGGGTGAGGAAAATCTTTCTATAACACATTGGGGATGACCAAAATCATGGGTCACTTGCGTTACAATTAGCCAAGTTAAAAATACAACCCAAAGAAAATATTTTCAAATTCAACACTAAATTTTTGACTTTATACTTATGAATTCCCAAAAACAATAGATTAATCACTAAACTTACTTTATATTTTATCTTAACACACTTGATTACATGTGTCTCTCCTCGTAAAGAGAAATTATCCAAACCTTACAAGTAGCCTATGATGAAGCCATCGAAATATAAAGGATATGTATTCGGAACACTCTTGGAAGTTCCATTGTCAAAACTTACTTCCACTTTGGTAAACAATAAAAGTGGTTTAGATGACATAGATATACAATATTGGTGCATAGAACACCAACAACCCCATAGTGTGAAACAAGGCCTACAATTATTCAATGCCTTGGATATCTTCAAAAAGTCAAGAAATGAGGGTAGTAATCAATTAGATATATAGCCAAAAGATTTGAACCTCACGTTGCAAACATAATGGTGTTGGGTATGTGTTATATTCTTTGCACGAGTAGTAGTTTCTATGTTACGCCGGGCGCGCAGGGAGGTTTGAGAAAAAAAATTGTCTCGGGAAAAGTGTCGCATGTTTGCCTCATTTTTCATGTTGCCTCGATTTTCATGTCCATTGTTGGACGGTTTTTCGGCACATGGTTTTTGCCGATGGTTTTCTATTTCTGGTTAAGGAATTAGGTTTGTTGACTAATCCATTTCAATGGGTTAGGTTTTTGGATGCCGTTGACTCCTATATGTATATTGTATTGTAAACAATGTATCACTATGAATGAATATAGAATATGCTGGTTTTCCCAGTTTGGGTTTCCAGGGGAAAAATCTATGTGTAATGTTTGTAATTGCCATTGTATATTTTATGTTCTTTTATTGAAAATCCATTTGCAGTAAATATTGTACAAGGTTAAAAACTACATTTGGTATTAGAGCTTTGTTGGCTTTAGGGGGACGTCTTTTTTGTCAAGGGTTTGGCTCGGGACTGTGATAAGCCTTGTTATAGTGGGAGATTTGTGGTATTGATTTTTCAGGTGAAAAGAAATGGTGAGCAATTCAAAAATGGAGATTAAGAAGTTTAATGGGAATTTTTTTGAGTTGTGGAAGCTCAAGCTGGAAGATCTATTAGTGGATAGAGATCAGTGGATCATGGTAGATCCAGGTACTACACCTACATGAACTTCAATAGATGATTGGAAAAATTTGGATCGAAAGGCGAAGAGCACAATCCGACTGTGTCTCTCAGATTCAATATTACTGAATGTGTCATAGGAAGCTACAACCAAGGATTTATGGGATAAGTTTGGGAAGTTGTATCAGTATATGTTAAGAACCTAATACTGATCTGAGTATATAATCACCACAAATACTGAATACACAATAGATCCACAAAACAATATAGAAGAAACCATACTTTATTATTACCAAACCCTTGAGGTAGGGCAACACCATACAATGGATCCTATTATGGAAGGGATCCTCTCCTGTTCACTTACCTCTTCGAGGGGGCTTCCTCCTAATGAGCTTCAACTCCAAACAAAATATTTCTCTTCATGTCTCCTTACATTGCTTGAACCCCTTTATATAGTGATACCATCACCTAAGAACATTCTAGAGGAGGAATCTTCTAGAAGTAGAACCTTCTAAGAAGTCCTCTTACATTTATTATATCTAACTACCCATTTATTATATCTAACTACCATA
>ML794035.1:91979-135363 GCA_009831015.1 Picea engelmannii
AAACATCCCTGTGGAAGTTATCAAAACTGTTTACATAAAATCTGGGAAGATATCCCAAGTCTGACTAAACTAGGAACCTAAAATAAAACTAAAACACACAAATATCTCCTAGACTGTCCAACATGTCCAATGCAATTCGGATGCACCTGAAAAGGGTAAAAAATGGACAAGTTAGAAGGGTATTTTATTAATAAAATGATAAAAAATCTAATTCTATAGACTAGCTACAGAATCTTGCGATTCTGTAGCTGGTCTAAATCAAACACAGAATCAACATAAAAATCAATTCAAATCTTTTAAAGAATTAAATTCAACTATTAAAAAGTATCTAATAGCTAATTGAAAGACAAACGAATCATTCAAATCGAGATTGTTATACTAATTTGAGATCAAAACAAAACTAAAATCAAATGACTACAGAGATGCATATACTCTGTTTCGTTTGTTACCACAAAATTGGGTGAGCACTATAATATCGAACAGTAATGAAATCATTCCATATCAAATTGAAATCGATACAATTAAAACAAATCATAGGCAATTGTTATGCTGCCTCATCAACATGAAACACGATCGAATCCAAACAAGATCATTTTCAAATTGACATAACTGTATTGACATAACAAACGATCCATGCCACGAGCGGATTAACTCAAAACTGGCGCGTAAATCAACTCAAATGAAATCATAACAGGATCAATCAATTGGTAACATAGTTCGTAAGAATTGTCCAATCGTTTGTTATTGCAAATTGGGGTAGACAAAATCATTCACAAAATCATTTCTTGAATTCATTTTGAAACGACTATTACCCGAATTTCCTCATACGAATTTGACAGAAATAACATAAGTCGGTCTGAGTTAACAAACTCATTTGAAAATTAAAATTAACAGAGCTGCAATCAAGTCTATTTTTGATACGAATACAACTCATAAAATCGATCATACTAACTGAAGATACACAACAATCCAATCAAGCGAATCGAACAGCTGGGGTTTAACATAGTTGTCGTGAATCAAAACCGTTCCATGATTCGGGCGTATATATCATTTGCACAGGCTTAAATGAGAATATTGTTTTCATGAAAAAACAAAGTCGTTCTTTCCAAATCATTGTCAATCAGAGTTGTATTCCCGATTTAGAGGATTATATCAATTTAAACTCACGAAGTCGTTTCAAAAATCAAATCATCAAAACTCAATTAGGGTCGATGTGATCCGACTACAACGAAATCATACCAAATCAAAATATGATCGTGCTCTAAATTTAGCATGAAAACCTCCTATTCAAATTGGATACAAACAAATTCAATTGAAATCAAACCATCGATTTCATTAACTCAACAGACAAACAAATCAAATCCGATGAAAATCTATCAGTGGCTAAACTGGGTATGAGCAAATCGTGTATCCAAATTGAAACTTTATTTATTTTTAGCAAAGTGAAAACAATGTACAGGATGAACAACATTATGACAGAGCCATTTCGAATGATTGACAGAGCTATTTGAAAACCAAATTCACATCATTATATTAATCCTGGTCATTCACAAAACTAAAATGATATCAAAATTCATACCTGTATGACGAGCAGACGACTTGATCATGATATTTTGGAATTGACAATGGCTGTAGGCGATTCAACATTCCGAAAAACGATGGAACTAGTAGTCCTCTGTTTCCTATCAGTTGCTTGAAGCTTGTCCCTTTGGATGGTCAATACTGCAACTTGGTTTTCCAGCGATTTGATTTTTGATTGAAGCACATGAACGTCTATATAGTATCGTTCCAACCACACATCACATTGGTCACATGACGACTGTCCGGGCTTCGAAGATGCAAGTGAGGGTTTGGTTACATTGCTGAGGGTTTCATTAGGTAGTTCGATCCTTGGGTAACTGGGATTGTTTCTTAGGCAAGGGGGAAGATTCAAAATGAAGTCATAAGGTGGCTCGGAGCACAGACCCTGTGAGTAAGGGTACTCACTAGCTAGGAAGCGTTCTATGTCAGAGTCCGAATCCTCACTAAGGACTATGGGCTTCTGCTCAACACTAGGTTTAGGATTATTTCTAGCCATTCTCGAGATAAGCTGAGCATTCTTTTTTCCTTTGCCATCAACAGTAGGGTTACCTCTAACCTTTTTGCTCACAGGATTTTTTATAGCCTCATCCTTCTCAGTTATAACATCGGGTAAGTCAATATCAGGGTCGACCGAAGGCTTAGGAGAGGGCATGGGTGGCCCGACCTTGGTTTCATTAACCACAGGCTTGTCAATATGGACAGGGTCTGTATCATCAAAACCATTTCGAGCGATAAAATCTCACCAGCTATCACCGTGGAGACTTAAGTGATGAACAATGATAAGTCTAATTAGTCCATGGTCGAATAGGCTACTATCGGCCTTCTCCCTTTTAAACCTTTTTGACATTTTGTACAGGCTACGCTAGAAATAGAAAGGCATATTCAATGGATACCCTATAAAATTCATTAACAAATGCAGGTGGTAGAGAAAAATGAGTCCATATCGACCCTCATAGGTCACGAATTGTTTAACTATTATCAAAAGGTCATGCCATCGTGGTTTAAGCATGGAAATGGGCATACCTCTGTCACAAGATGTGACCTTTCGCGAGACGAATAGTAGTGGCCATGGCACCTCTTCCACCTTAGAATTTTTGAACCAACGCTGGCCCGTGGCTGCTAACCCGGTGGCAGAGCTAATGAACTCTTCACTGATTTCCAACTGAACGTCGCCCACCTTGGCTCTACAACCATCAAAAGTCAGGGCGAACTACTGTGCCACAAATAAATTAAAACCCTCAAACTTCTGCACGAAGGTGAGCCAAACGCTATCCTCTAAGTCCTTCTGTGCATTGTTGAACAGTAGCAAGGCTTGGCTACCATTCCGCTCAATTCGCACCACCGGTGCCATGGAGCCGAGCACACGGTGAACGAGCCAGGGTTTGGATCATAGCATACACAGGAGAAGAGTGCACGAAGGGTTACCCGAGCTAACAGAGGTGAAACAGGGATAAGGGATAGGCATTAATGACATCGTGCAAAGGTGGTGGAGCTTATTTCTGCCATGCATAATAGTTATTTCCAAGGTACAACCGCCGACGCTTATAGCTGTTCAACCCACTATTGTATAGTTTTAAAAATCATGTCACTTGCCCGACCAATGAAATCAATGGTAAGTGTATAAACCAACGCGCGCAATCAAAGTTATGCCATAGTTTTAAACACCCAACATACAAATCGAAACCAATACCAATGTTTTGACTATGTGACATGCGTTGTAACAATTCATATCGAGAGTTTAACCAATGTGCCAATGCGTTTTAAACTAGGTGTCATATCAAATGAAATATATCAAGGGTTTAATCATAACACTTATATATCTTTATGAAACCAATGGTCAAGTAGATCAAATCAAAGAACATATAAATCCAATCACCAATGCATCACAAACTCAATGAGACAAAGTCACACAATCAATCCAAGAATGTCCAATGAGTACAGATCAACAAGTTTTTCCAACTGCATAATGATAAGTGAAATGCAAGCGCAATGGGCATATCAACAAGAAGGATAACGACAATTCAATAATGATTCTAATGATTGCATTGGGCTATAGATTTGAACTTTCAAGATTCTTACTAGATATTCAATTATTCTAAGGTGATAGTTAAAAAGGTTAGAAATAAATGCCATTGTAATTCTTTACATTTATTAAAGTACATGGAAAGAGAACTTGACTGGATTCGTCACTTTAAGTTCTTTAATTTGCAGTTTATACCTCAAGAAAACAATGTGATGCAAATGCATTAGCTATTACATTAACTTCTCTATCGCTTGCATACTATTTTCCATTAGAAAAATTATTACTTGATCCGGACTTTAGGCCTTTGGAACCCAACAATATTTAGAAGCAGTAGGTGTTTGAATATGACTATTAAATTATTCATTTCATTACCAACGCAAGGGCATTTAAGGTGCTATAATCACCAACAAGAAACATTTGTTTTTCTAGTTTACATTGCCCAAGGAAAACCCTCAATAAATTCCCCTCATTTGGAGGATAGTACCCAGGGTAAACCAAGCATCTTCAGGGCACAAAGTTGGTCAAAAATAGGGCTCGAAGGCATTACAAAAAGTATAGTCTGTTGGATTGCTGAGAGGGGGGGTGAATCAATAATAATGCAATTATAGTCCTTTTTAAGAAAATAATCAAAGTTTTATGTCATTGTAGAATTATTATCCAATAATGAGTAATAAGAAATGAACAATCACACACATAAACTGTACACCAGTGTTTTACGTGGAAACCCAAAGCGGGAGAAAACCACATTATGTTTTTTCTTATATGTATTGAAGAATTACATTCATTGGAAGCAACAACTTCCTTTGTTTTCTAGCTGCAACTGGAAGGAGGCTCCAACCCCCTAGTTTCTTAGGCTACAACCTGAGGGAAGCTCCAACTCCCCAATTCTCTGGTTACAACCAGAAGGAGGCTACAACCCCCTATGTTCTCTGGCTACAACCGGAAGGTGGATACAACCACCTTTCCTTGCCCCATCCAACCACCCTAAAGTATAAGTAGAATGATGGAACCACTGACAACCTGCCACTGTGAGATATACTATTGTACAATTGTATCAACCTGTATCACTGACCTGTATCAAATCTGTACAACTTCCCTGTAATCAATCTGTACATGAAATGAACATGTATCTACAAAAATACAATAGGTACGCCACCTGTAGCGCTGCAGCCCGCGTATGTACGCACCCTATCTATTATTAAGACCGTGTATGTACACGCCCTAACTGTTATGCAACCTGCATATGCCTTCTGAAAACTAGGGTTTCCTTTTTCTTGAAAACTTCTGACCCTCTGTTACTTCTTTCACATAGATCTGTAACCTTTCACTGTATCCAGAATGTAACTGTACCCTGTGCATGCATTCTCATACATAACCTTTACTCAAGGAAAATATGTCTCTCTCTAGTCATGTGCCACATAAGTGTGTGTAATCATGAACAAGTATAATATCCCTCACATAATCTTAGTCATCAAACCCTTTATGATATTCAACCTCTCAATACATCAACTACTACACAAATACAAGCTCTCAACCATGTACCATAAAAACCCTTAGCCATATGCCAATAAATACAAGATGTGCCTCACAAGAAGTATCAATGATGAACATACCAGCACTGTATTTTTGTATATCTGACTTATACATAATATCCTATGTAGCCACTAGTCTCTCTAGGGAGAATCCTCAAATCTCCATTGCCATTCCTCATGCATACATCAAAATCCAACTATTCATAGAAATAAGACATACCTTTTGAACCAATGGATGAATCTGATGTATCTGATCACTTTAGACCTTCCTGGGAGCTTGATATCATAATCTAGAACCTCTGCATCTTCATCTTCTCAAGTTTCCATGGCTTTATCAACATGTACTCACCCTATACACAACCATCCCACGTACGTATGCACCCTATACACAGACAACCAACGTACATGTACTCACCTTATACACAGCTAGCCCGCGTATGTACACACCCTATTCATAGACAACCCGCATACATGTACTCACCATATACACAGACAACCCACGTACGCCTAAAAAAATAGGATTTTTTTTGTATTCGCTGTAATTCCGAGAATTTCTTCGTCAACCCTTCATTTTACCTCAGACGTTCGCCACTTCATATGTATCCACAAGTATTTACAATAAGATTTACACAAGAAAATAGATATACAATATGTACAAGTGTGTCCTTAATGAGTGATCTTTGGCTCTTATTTATATCTTCATGTAGCCTTACACTTTCCTTATTTTAGGGCTTATCCATTTAAAATAATTTCTTTTGCAAGACACTTTGACTCTTGGGGGCTTCTATAAGACTCATGAGGGTTCTCCAATTTCATATGGTCATAACTCTCTAACTGTGAGGAGTTATGTAATGTTCCACATACAACCGGAAATGGCATGACAAGAACTATGCATCCAAGATAGTTTCACTGACAAATTCAATGCCCTTCATCTCATTATTCCACAATTAAGAATGGGTTCTCTAACCATGCTTCTAGGATAACTCAATCCGTAAAGCATCTTCCCGTGAGGGTTTTCACCATAAGGGGACCACTTTGGAGTTCATCCATATGAATTTCTTATCAACCATGACAAGACAATAATGAGTCATCTTTACATCAAACAAACTTGGGTCCATTACCCAAACCTTTGTGCTACCGGGATTTCTTCAAGTTTTGACATCAATGCCAACCAACCTTAATCAACAATCTCCCCCTTTGGCATTGATGGAAACACTCTGATGCAATATTGAAATCATATCACTAATGCTCCCCCTGGAACCATGCCTCTTTCCTCTGCATCTGATAAATATTCTTGACCTGCAACCATGCCTCTGTCCACTACATCTGATAAATATCTTCCCTTTTGTCATCAATGGAAAAGGTATATTTCCATCCAGGGTTGCTCCCCCTGATTGAACCGTCCTCTTATGGTGGTTCCTTGTGTACATCTAAGACATACAAGATAAGCATTCAAAAAATCATTCATTTTGGAGTAGAAATAAATCCAAGTCTCTGGCGAAGATATTCAAAGGCTTCCCGTGGAAGTGGTTTTGTAAATATGTCTGCCACTTGTTCTTTTGTGCCCACATACTCAAATTTAATGTTATTTTTTGCAACCTGCTCCCGTAGAAAGTGATACTTGATTGGAATGTGCTTCGTCTTGGAGTGCATCACCAGGTTCTTCGAGATTCTGACGACAATTGTATTATTACAATATATTGGAATGGGCTCATCATACTCAACCTGTATATTTGTCAGAGTTTGTTTCATCAAAAGAACCTGTGTACAACATGATGCTACTGCAATATACTCTGCCTTGACTGTAGATACAGATACTGATGATTGTTTCTTTCTTATCCATGATACTAAACACTCACCTAAGTAGAACGCTTCTCCACTAGTGCTTCGTCGGTCATCAATACAACCTACCCAATCTACATCTGTGTAGGCAATAAATTATAGATCCTTTCCTTTTGGATACCATAATCCAAACTCCTATGTTCCTTCGAGATATATGAAAATCCTCTTCACTGCTAATACATGTGATTCCTTTGGTGCTTCTTGAAATCGTGCCACCTGTCCAACTGCCTGCATTACATCTGGTCTGGATGCTGTCACATATAGTAGGCTACCAATCATTGACCTATATTTCCTTTGATCTGTAGACTTCGAATCATCATCTTTGTTCAACTTGCAACTGGTTTGCATGGGAGTGATAACTGGTTTGCAATCTTCCATTCCGAACCTCTTTAGAATTTCTCTGATATATTTGGTTTGAGAAATAAAAATTCCTTGGTTGCTTTGACGTATCTGAAGTCCCAAAAAGAAGGATAGTTCTCCAAGTAACGACATTTCAAATTCATTCTGCATATCTTTTGCAAATTTTGTCTTAACCTCTCATCATCACTACCAAAAATAATATCATCAACATAAACTTCAACTAATAAAATATTACCTTGACTTATCTTGATGTAGAGGTTGTTGTCTGTATTTCCTTTTCTGAACCCTGCCTGCTGTAGATACTTATCCAGTCTAGAGTACCATGCTCTAAGAGTTTGTTTTAGACCATACAAGGCCTTCTTTAATTTACACACATAATCTGTGTTCTCTGACAACTGAAATCCTTCTGGTTGTTCAATGTAGACTTCTTCAAGTTCCCCATTCAAAAAAACTGATTTTACGTCCATCTGATATACTTTAACATTTTTAGAGCATGCATAAGCTAAAAGCAAACATATTTCTTCCATTATGGCAAATGGGGCAAATGTCTCTTCAAAGTCGATTCCTTCAATCTGTGCATATCCTTTACATACCAATCTAGCTTTGTTCCTTGTAACTTGTCCATCTTCATTTAATTTATTCCTGAAAACCCATTTTGTGTCGATCACATTCTTATTCTTTGGTCTTGGAACCAATTCCCAAGTGTCATTTTTCTCTATTTGATCCAATTCTTCATCCATGGCCTTATTCCAAAATTCATCCTTGCTGGCTTCTTCAAATTTTTTTGGTTCAATTGTAGATAAGAGTGCTAGGTGTGTTTGTTCTGGTGAACGGATTCTTCTTCTAGTCTCAACTCCTGCATCTTTGTTTCCGATAATATGATTTGAAGGATGATTCTTTTGTACTCGTTTACTGGGTGTATTTGGAGACACTTGCTGAAATTGCTCTTCTGCTTCTATCAGATTCTTTTCATCTTCCTCTTCTACTTCTTTTTCATCTTTTGCTTCTTCTTCTAAGGGTTGTTTCATTGATTCATTTTCTTCTTCCTTTGATTCTGGTATGCCTGTTTCATCAATTGTCACGTTGATGCTTTCCACAACTTTATTAAATCTTAGATTACAACACTTGTATGCTTTCCTTGTACTTGAGTAACCAACAACTACTCCTTTGTCCACACAAGAGTCAAACTTTCCCATTCTGCCATCTTCTATTTTGATATAGCATTTGCTTCCAAAAACTCCGAAGTGCTTCACATTTGTTGGTCTTCCTTTCCATAGATCGTAAGGAGTTTTGTCGGTGTTGTTTCTGAGCATTACTTTGTTTTGAATGTGAACTGATGTATGCACTACCTTTGTCCAAAAAATATCTTTCAATTTTGAATCCATTATCATTGTTCGAGCCATTTCTTGTACTGTCCTGTTCTTTCTTTCAACATCTCCATTCTATTGAGGTGTCCTAGCAATGGAGAATTGCCTTTTTATTCCATGATTGCTGCAGTAGTCCATAAATTCCTTTGAGGTGAACTCTCCTCCATTATCATATCTCAAGCATTTGAGTTTTGAGTCCATTTCATTTTCAACCATTTCCTTGTACATCTTGAAGTTTTCAAAAGCTTCTGACTTATTATTGAGAAAGAAAACTGCGGTCATTCTTATATAATCATCAACTAATAACATAAAGTATTTCTCACCTTTTAAGCCCTTTGTTGTAGTTGGTCCAACTAGATCAGTATGCACAATTTCCAGTGGTCTTGTCGTTGAATATTCCTTTGATTTGAACCTGGCCTTTGTTTGCTTTCCTTGTTGACAATGCTTGCGTACAGTATTGGTTGGTTTCGTGATCTGTAGAATTTCTCTGAGTAGTTCTCTTTTGCTGACTTTGACAAGGTTATCAAAATGCATGTGACCCATTCTTCTGAGCCATAGCCAACTTTCATCTTCCTTTCCTAGAAAACACTTTTCATTTCCAATTTCACTTAACACATATATGTTGCTTGAAGTTCTTGCAGCTGTAACAATCAATTTCCCTGAACCTTATTTTCTTATCTCACACTTTTGTGAATCAAAAGTAACTTTATGACCTTGGTCACACATTTGACTCAAACTTAGAAGATTATGTTTCATATCTTATACTAGTAGAATATTTTCTGCCTTTTCATTCTTGTTCCCAATTCGGACTGTGCCTTTTCCAATGATTTTGGTTGAATCATCATTTCCGAAGGAGACTGATCGATCTCTTTCCTTTCGTAATGTAAGAAACTTGTCTCTATCACCTGTCATGTGTTTTGAACACCCACTGTAAACATACCAACCACGCTTATTCTGCTTAGCTTGTAGAGAAATTGTGCATTTTTCATTGCTATACCGATCTTGCTTTCTTATCCATGTCTTTTTCTGAGGTTTATGTCTGTGACTATTGTTATTCTATTGAGGTTCTTTAGGAGGGATTTTCATTCTACACTCTTTGGCCATGTGTCCAAAATTGTTACATTTGTAACATTCCACTTCAATGCTCAAAGACTCAAACCTGTTGTAACTTCTTCTCTATGTTTTACTAGGCCTTCTTGAATAAACCCTTTGTGTATGACTCTCAAAGTTTTTATTGTTCCTGTTGCTAGCTTTGCAATTTACATCTTTATGTCCAAAATTATTACATGCATAACATAAACCAAAAAATATATTTTGATACCTGGGAGTTGAGGATCTTCTGAAAGGAGGTGCTCTTATGAATTGTTCTTCTTCTTGAGGCCTATCTGTTGTTTGTTGATACTGAAATATGAATCTTCTCGGTGGAGGAGTGTCCTTGTAATATTCCTTGTATATCCTTCTATCCCCTTTGATTGTTTCTGCATAGATTTTTGGATATGTTTCTTGCTCTGTTGTTTTGGAGCTTGATCCCTTTTTTGTCTAATTGTATCCAAGTCGGGTCTTGTCAAAATGAGTTTTTTGACTGCTGATAATGTCATCCAAAACTTTTGAGCTATTTTGCATATTTTTCTTTTGAATATCCTTTCTTAATGTGACAATTTTTGCTTTCAAGTTTCCAATGATCCTGTCATTTTCTTCTAGTTGTTCTTTGAGTGCTTCTTCAATTCTTTTATCTTCTTCTATTTGAACCTTCAATTTTGTGATCATTTGTTCTAGTTATTGAGTGTCTTGTTTCTTGTCTAGTTCTACTTGTAGTTTCTTGTTTTTCTTCTTTTCTCTTCTGATAACTTCTATGGCACACATTAATTCTTCTCGAAAGTCAACTTCTGCCTCTTCAATTTATTCTTCAACTTTTTCATATTCTTCTTTGGCTTCTTCATATTCTTCTTAGAAGTCTTCTTTATCAGAGTCTTCTACTTCCATGAATAAAACTCTTCCTGTCTCACTATCATTGACTTCATCTTCATCTGATGATGAGATGTCTTCTTTGGTGCATAAGCTTTTCTTGAAAACGTTTTTTGTAGTTCTTTTGCCTTTATATGTTTGTTTTCCTTTTGAGTAACCTTCATCATTTCTCTTTTTATTATGAGGACATTTGTTAGAAAAATGACCAATACCATCACAATTAAAACAAATTAAAGGAAGCTTACCTCTATACCTACCGTTGGTTCCCTTGTTCAGTCTTTTGATGAAGTTGGTCACTTCTTCATCATCTTATGAGATGTCATTGTTGTTGCTCTATTATTCTTGTTGCTTTTTATTTTTCTTTGATCTTTTGGATGCTTTGAAGGCTGCTTCTTTTACATCTAGATTTTCCTGTTCAGTTCTCATTTCATATGCTGTGAATATTCCATGCAGTTCGTCCATGCTTATTGAGTTTAGATCTGATATTTCTTCTAGTGCTGATATCTTAGGGATAAATCTGATAGGAAGAGATCTTAGTACCTTTTGAACAATTATAGATTCTTCGTTTTCTTCTCCCAATCCTATGATTGCATTCACTGTTTCATCGACTCATAAGAAGTAGGCTGCAATATTCTCATCTTCCTTCATTTTTAGTTGTTCGAACCAACCTCTGTAAGTTTGAAGCTTTTCTGCTTTAACTTTTCTATCTCCTTCATAAGTATTTTGAAGCTTGTCCCAAATATCTTTAGCGGATTTACAATGTGCAACTTTGGTGAATACCATTTCACTGAGACCATTCAAAAGTGCATTTGTGGCTTTGGAATTATTCTGACCAAGTTTCACTGCTTTGTCATTTGTTGGTGGAACTGTTGGTGATGTGTATCCATCTACAATTGATTATCAAACTTCAAATCCCTGTGCCTGTATATATGCCTTCATCCTTATGCTCCAAAAAGGGTACTTCTGTCCATCAAACTGTGGTATTCCATTTTTATACAAGTTGTTGCTCTCCATGATATACCTTTCAGTGGTTAAACTGATTTCTCGAGGAACCCACTCTAATACCAATTGTTGGATTACTAAGAGGGGGGTGAATCAATAATAGCGCAATTATAGCACTTTTTAACCAAATAATCCAAGTGTTATGTCAATGTAGAATTATTTTCCAATAATGAGCAATCACACACATACATAGTACACCAGTGTTTTACGTGGAAACCCAAAGCAGGAGAAAACCACATAATGCTTTTTCTTATATGTCTCGAAGAATTACATTAATTGGAAGAACCAACTTCCTTTGTTTTCCAGTTGCAACTGGAAGGAGGCTCCAACCCCCTAGTTTCTTAGGATACAACCCGAGGGAAGCTCCAACTCCCCAATTCTCTGACTACAACTAGAAGGAGGCTACAACCCCCTATGTTCTCTGTCTACAACCGGAAGGTGGCTACAAACACCTGTACTTGCCCCGTCCAACCACCCTGAAGTATAAGTAGAATGATAAAACCACTGAAAACCTATCACTGTGAGATATACTGTTGTACAACTGTATCAACCTGTACCACTGACCTGTATCCAATCTGTACAACTTCCCTGTAACAAATCTGTATATGAACTGAACATGTATCTACAAAAATACAATAGGTACATGACCTGTAGCGCCGCAACCCACGTATGTACGTGCCCTATATGTTATGCAACCCTCATATGTACACACCCTAACTGTTATGTAGTCTGCGTATGCCTTCTGAAAACTAGGGTTTCCTTTTTCTTGAAAACTTCTGACCCTCTGTTACTTCTTTCACATAGATCTGTAACCTGTCATTGCATCCAGACTGTAAATGTACCCTGTGCATGCATCCTCATACATAACCTTTACTCAAGGAAAAAATTTCTCTCTCTATTCATGTGCCACATAGGTGTGTGTAATCATGAACAAGTATAATATCCCTCACATGATATTATTCATCAAACCCTTTATGATATTCATCCTCTCAATACATCAAATACTACACAAATACAATCTCTCAACCATGTACCATAAAAACCCTTAGCCATATGCCAAGAAATACAAGATGTGCCTCACAAGAAGTATCAATGATGAACATACCAGCACTGTATTTCTGTAGATCTGACTTATAAAGAAGATCCCATGTAGCCACTAGTCTCTCTAGGGACAATCCTCAAATATCCATTGCCATTCCTCATGCATACATAAAAATCCAACTATTCATAGAAATAAGACATACCTTCTGAGCCAATGGATGGATCTGATGTTTCTGAGCACTTTAGACCTTCCTCAGAGATTGATCTAAGAATCTAGAACATCTGCATCTTCATCTTCTCAAGTTTCCATGGATTTATCAACATGTACTTACCCTATACACAACCAGCCCACGTACGTACGCACCCTATACACAACCAGCTTGCGTACGTACGCACCCTATACACAGACATCCCGCATACATGTACTCACCCTATACACAACCAACCCACGTATGTATGCACCCTATTCATAGACAACCCACATACATGTACTCAACCTATACACAGACAACCCGCGTATGCCTCATAAAATAGGTTTTTTTTGTATTCACTGTAATTTTGAGAATTTCCCCGTCAACCCTTCGTGTTACCTCAGACGTTCGCCACTTCAGAAGTTTCCACAAGTATTTACAATAAGATTTACATAAGAAAATAGATATACAATATGTACAAGTGTGTCCTTAATGAGTGAGCTTTGCCTCTTATTTATATCTTCATGTAGCCTTACACTTTCCTTATTTTAGGGCTTCTCCATTTAAAATAATTTCTTTTGCAAGACACTTTGACTCTTGGGGGCTTCTATAAGATTCATGAGGGTTCTCCAATTTCATATGGTCATAAATCTCTAACCCTAAGGAGTTATGTGATGTTCCACATACCACCGAAAATGGCATGACAAACAATATGCATCTAGGATAGTTTCACTGACAAATTCACTGTCCTTCATCTCATTATTCCACAATTAAGCATGGTTTCTCTAACATACTTCTAGGATAACTCAATCCGTAAAGCGTCTTCCTGTGAGGGTTTTCACCATAAGGGGACCACTTTGGAGTTCATCCATCTGTACTTCTTATCAACCATGACAAGACAACAATGAGTCATATTTACATAAAACAAACTTGGGTCCATTACCCAAACCTTTGTGCTACCAGGATTTCTTCAAGGGTTGACATCGATGACAACCAACCTTAATCAACATAGTCGTTAAGAGCTCAAAATGTTAAACACGGGAATTGAACCTGGGTGGGGAGGATAACAATCATTCCTACCAATCACTAGAGCTAAACTCAATTGAACATAATGAGAAACATGTTGAATGTATTACTAAATATAACAATGAGACAACTCAATTCCATTATGATATGATTCCATAACAAATAGTTAGCCTAAAAAATTAATTTGATTTGTAGGACCAATTTCGTAGACCAGTAAATACAAAAACAACAAGCTCCTCAATGGCCTACAGAGAAATTAACTTGGGAAGTGACCAAAACCCCAAAATGGTTTTAACTTCAAAACTTGTTATACACGTGAAGAAAAATAGCATTATATCAGTCCATTTGAGGAATTTTGAGTTATATTTTTCTTATACCTACGATGAGTTGTAGGTATATGATCCAAAAAATAATCAACACATTATACCTTTAAAGCCAGACATGAAACCTTTCTGTTAGAGACAAAGACATATCCATCCCTCATTAGAACCCATATCCAAAAGGAATTAAAAAAACCATTAGATGCTTGGATCATTTATGTAGTGAGGCATAGCACTTGGGTAGCTGACTTTCACCATTTTCAGTTGCAATCTTCATAATTATTTGGTGGATTCAGGTGTATTAGAAAATGTAATTCCATACTCAATTTATCAAAAATTGATTGCCAAACTATCTAAGCCTAATTTGAAGATTATTTCATTGGATATATTTGAAGTGAAGGTCATAGGGGAATTGAAGGATGTTTTATCCAAGTGGCCTCAAACTTGAAGGTACACCAAGTCATGGATATTTTGGATGCACATGGCATACTTCATAGTCGAGACTAGTTACAAAGATTGAAAGGTTATTTTGCAACTAATTGGTTCCACTTCTGGTTGCCTCGGAAAGGAAATCCAAATCATATCCTAATCAAAAGGTGAAAATTGTTGAAGTAAACCTTACAACCTAGAAGAGAAAAATTAACCAATCACATACCTTGAGATCGACCTCGATAGATTTTTCTTATCAACCCCTCCCATTTTTCCTACACATCCTAAGGATTCCAACCTATCTCAAGCTTAAATTAGCATTATTCTTGCTCGTAGTTTAGCTAGTGTTGATTTAGATAATGTAGTTACTCCTAATTTTTGACAACATTAATTTAATGGGGCCTAGTGTAATGCTAGTTTAGGAGATGAATGTGTTCTCATTGACCCCAATCAAAACATTTTTTTTCTTAGGCTAGAATATGATTGATATAGTCGAGTATGAAGCTTTAGTTTTAGGATTGCATTGGGCTATATATTTGAACTTTAGAGAATTTTACTATATATTCAATTATTCTAAGGTAGTAGTTAAAAATGTTAGAAATAAATTCCATTCCAATTATTTACATTTATTAAAGTACATGTAAAGAGAACTTGACTTTATTCGCCACTTTAAATTCTTTAATTTGCAGTTTATACCTCAAGAAAACAATGTGATGCAAACACATTATCTATTACATTAACTTATCTATCCCTTGCATAATATTTTCCATTAGAAAAATTATTACTTGAGCCGGACTTTAGGCCTTTTGGAACCCAACAATATTTAGAAGTAGTAGGTTTTTGAATATGACTATTAAATTATTCATTTCATTACCAACACAAGGGCATTTAAGGTGCTATAATCACCAACAAGAAACATTTTTTTTTCTAGTTTACATTGCCCAAGGAAAACCCTCAAGAACTTCGCCTCATTTGGAGGATGGTACCTAGGGTAAACCAAGAATATTCAGGGCACAAGGTTGGTCAAAAATAGGGCTCGAAGGCATTAAAAAAATTATAGTCGTTAAGAGCTCAACATATTAAATGCGGGAATTGAACCTGGGTGGGGAGGATAACAATCATTCCTACCAATAACCAGAGCTAAACTCAATTTAAAATAATGAGAAACATGTTGAATGTATTACTAACTATAACAATGAGACAACTCAATTCCATTATAATATGATTCCATAACAAATAGTTAGACTCAAAAATTTATTCGATTTGTAGGACCAATTTTGTAGACCAGTAAATACAAAAAAAGCAAGCTCCTCAATGGCCTACGGAGAAATTAACTTGGGAAGTGACCAAAATCCCAAAATGGTTTTAACTTCATAAATTTTTATACACGTGAAGAAAAATAGGATTATATTAGTCCATTCGAGGAATTTTGAGATATATGTTTCTTGGACCTACGATGACTTGTAGGTATATAATACAAAAAATAATCAACACATTATACCTTTAAAGCCGACCATGAAAACTTTCTGGTAGAGACAAAGACATATCCATCCCTCATTAGAACCCATATCCAAAAGGAATTAAAAAAACCATTAGATGCTTGGATCATTTATGTAGTGAGGCATAGTACTTGGGTAACTGAATTTCACCATTTTTAGTTGCAATCTTCATAATTGTTTGGTGGATTCAGGTGTATTAGACAATGTAATGCCATACTCAGTTTATCAGAAACTGAATGCCAAACTAGTTGAGACTAATTTGTAGATTATTTCATTGGATATATTTGAAGTAAAGGTCATAGGGGAATTGAAGGATGTTTTATCCCAGTGGCCTCAAACTTGAAGGTACACCAAGTCATTGATATTTTGGATGCATATGTCATACTTCATAGTCATGACTAGCTACAAAGATTGAAAGGTTATTTTGAAACTAATTGGTCCCACTTCTAGTTGCCTCGGAAAGGAAATCCAAATCATATCCTAATCAAAAGATGAAAATTGTTGAAGTAAACCTTACAGCCTAGAAGAGAAGAATAAACCAATCACGTACCTTGAGATCGACCTCGATAGATTTTTCTTATCAACCCCTCCCATTTTTCCTGCACATCCTAAGGGTTCCAACCTAGCTCCAACTTAAATTAGCATTATTCTTGCTCGCAGTTTAGCTAGTGTTGATTTAGATAATGTAGTTACTCCTAATTTTTGACAGCATTACTTTAATGGGGGCCAGTGTAATGCTAGTGTAGGAGATGAATGTGTTCTCGTTGACCCCAATCAAAACATTTTTTTTTCTTAGGCTAGAATACGATTGATATAGTCAAGTATGAAGCTTTAGTTTTAGGATTCACTGGGCTATAGATTTGAACTTTCAAGAATTTTACTAGATATTCAATTATTCTAAGGTGGTAGTTAAAAATGCTAGAAATAAATGCCATTACAATTATTTACATTTATTAAAGTACATGGAAAGAGAACTTGACTTGATTCATGACTTTAAGTTCTTTAATTTGCAGTTTATACCTCAAGAAAACAATGTGATGCAAATGCATTAGCTATTACATTAACTTCTCTATCCCTTTCATAATATTTTCCATTAGAAAAATTGTTACTTTAGCCGTAATTTAGGCCTTTGGAACCCAACAATATTTAGAAGCAATAGGTGTTTGAATATGACTATTAAATTATTCATTTCATTACCAACGCAAGGGAATTTAAGGTGCTATAATCACCGACAAGAAACATTTTTTTTTTTTAGTTTACACTGCCCAAGGAAAACCCTCAAGAACTTCCCCTCATTTGGAGGATAGTGTTGAAAAGTCAACAAGAAACATGTGTCTAATTTACTTTTCCCTTAAATAAATTGGACAATAAATATTAATCTATTATTTCATTCATAACTGAGTGAGTTGGATTTGTAACAGAACTATAAGTGTAGTTAAGTGAGTTGAGATCGGTTGTACTAGTTGTAACTAAACTTGCACTAGTGAGAGTTCAGTAAATTAGTGAACTCGCATGCAACTGAAGATTCACCACAGTTAACTACATGCATGTCAGATCCAATGGAGACCCAATTGAGATAACAGGTGAAAGGGAAAATTTGGCTATCAGTTGTGATTTTATCACACATGCAATGGATATGCTTATGAGCATGTGAAAACTAGGCAATTATATTCCAGTAGTCAGAATTCTAATTGCAAGGATTTGTGCAGAGGAGGCAAGCTGTCTGGACACAGGAATTGCCACATGTATTTGCTGATTTGTGTATGACAGTGTGAGATGATTGTATTGTACTGAGAGCTCTTGGATTAGAGTTTTGTATGAGATTGTTTCATGATTCATGATATACATAATATATGATAGTGGGGTTTTTAGCTTTACGCTTTCCTGAAAAAACTTATTTCACTTTGTGATTGTGGTTGTGATCGTGGTTTAATTTTCCGCAATAATAATAGTAGAAGCGATTCTGTATTTAACAGTGGCATATAATTGTTAGATCAGGAGAATCGCAGGAAATACTTAATTTGTATTGAAATTTCTACATGGTATCAGAGCCACAGAGGCCACGGAGCTACGAAAGTGAGGTGCGAAAATTGTTTTATTTTCGCAGGTCCCGTCTCTAGCAGGGTGCAAACTTTAGTACTGTAGACTACGCACATTTCTCAAAGAAGAAATTATCACACCCTACTCAAAGGAGAGGTGAAAACTTCATTGAGATTCTCGCAGGCTGCTTAAGGGAGAAGTGCGAACTTCCCTCACCCCACAGTGAAGACAGTGCGAACTTCCCTGGAAGGTTCCCAGGCTATACACTAGCAGGGTGCGAACTTCCTCAGAGAGTTTGCAGGCTAGAAATTGGCAGGGTGTGAACTTCCCTCAGGTTTCTCTCAGGTGGGTGTGAACCTCCCAGGGTAAGAGAGATTGCAACAGTTGAGTTTGTGGTTGGATAACATTCGAATTTGCAATATTTTCTTGGTGCGACAGTTGATTCAAGATCGAAATGTATTTCAATGGCTTGAGGTTGGAGTATGCACTCGAGGGTAGCTCTAACTACATTTCTTGGAAGGACAGGATGGAGGCAGTACTCGAAGACAATGGCTTGAAGGATTACATTGACAAAGATGTTCCTAAGCCGAATGCGACATATACTGCAAATCTTGATGCATGACAAAAGAAAGTGGCAAAGGCAAGGAGGATTCTGTTGGAGGGAGTACGAGACCACATTGTCTCAAGTCTCCATGGGAAAACCACACCACATGCAATGTGGAAGGTTTTGATGGATATGTTCCAAAACAATAGCGACCATAGGAAATTGGCGCTCAAAGATAAACTCAGGAAGATCAATATGGAGAAGGGCAACACCATTCCAAAATACCTCACGAAGTTTGTCCAATGTCGGGATGAGCTTGGAAGTGTGGGAATAATAGTCCCTGCTAATGATTTGGTGAGCTTGGCTCTCCTAGGACTTCCCAAGAGTTGGCACAGTTATCAAGACTCTATCAATGGAAGGGAAAAATTTCCGGATTGGGAACGACTATGGTCGGATCTAGTGCAAGAGGAGTTCAGTCGGAACACCAGAGATGGATATTTATCAAAGCGTGATGATGAAGAGGATTGTGCTTTGACTGCCAAGGCAAGGAAAGGGAAAGGGAAGGAATTCCATCCAAAATCCGAGTCTAAAGTCAAGAAGCTGGATTTGTCCAAAGTGAAGTGTTTTCACTGTCACGAACATGGTCATCTCACTACTAACTGTTCGCAGAAGAGGAAGAACAAGATGGTTGTTGGAGCTGCAACTGGTGAGGCTCTTGTCTCACAATTTTAACTTGACTTTGCTTTGATCGCATGCATGGCTTGAAGTGCATCAAGATCGGTGTGGTATTTGGATAGTGGCACTTCCTTCCACATGATGGGAGATAAAGAGTATTGCATTGACTTGGAGGAGAAAGATCTCATAATGCATATAGAGATGGGTGACGATGGATGATACAATGCAACTGGTATTGGTACCATTACCTTTCAAAGGGAGTCATGTAAACCATTTCAATTGAAATTTTTTATGCATGTTCCAGGTTTGAAGAAAAACTTGGTCTAAGTTGCAATGTTGGAGGACAGAGGATATGATGTTGTTTTTAGTAGTGGAAAATCCTACCTGTGACATAAAGCAACGGGTCAAGTCAAGAAGATAGGGATTTGAGTTAAGAATCTCTACATGTTGGAGGTAGATGGCTGCAGTGCCATGATAGGCAAGGCAGAAAAGGTGGTGAGCCGGGATGAGGGCAAATTATGGCACAGTCGATTGGGCCATATTCATCATGGAGCCTTGAAAATCATGCAACAAATATCTACTGGACTTCCAAGGGGAACACTTGCTCAGTTAGATTAGTGAAAGGGGTGCACCCTGGGGAAGTATGTAAAGTCCACCTTTCATGAAAAGGAGAACCATGCTTCGGTGATCCTGGAGAGAATTCACACAGACGTGTGTGGACCATTCTCAGTTGCTTCAACAAAAAAACATAGGTATTATGTTATTTTTGTTGATGAATTTTCTCGTAAATGCTGGATATTATTCATGCAAAAGAAGGATCAAACATTCTCAAAGTTCTGTGAGTTTAAAGCATTGGTGGAGAAAGAGTCGGGGAAGCAAGTGAAGGCTCTAAGGAGTGATAATGGCGGAGAATACAACAGAGAAGGAATTCAAAGACTTCTGCAGCAGAGAAGGAATTCAAAGAGAAATCATAGCACCTCATAACCCACAACAAAATGGGGTCACGGAGAGAAAGAACATAATGATCGTGGGTGCAACACGAGCGATGTTGCATGATCAGGGCCTACCAATTCATTTGTGGGCAGAAGCATGCAATATTGTGGTTTATGTGCAAAATCGTTGTCCTCATAGAATACTTGGCATGAGTACACCTGAAGAATATTTTACTAGTAAGAAACCTGATGTTTCTCATTTTAAAATTTTTGGCTCATTTGTTTATGTGCATGTGACCAAGGATTCCAAGAAGAAGCTGGAACCGACTGCTGAAGTTCGGATATTTGTGGGGTACACAGAAACACCCCATAATTATCGTGTGTATTTTCCAAATAGTAAGATGACTGTTATGCGACGAGATATAAAATTCGATGAGGGGAAAGCCATGCAGTTGTCGCTTGAGAGGGAGCTAGACTTGCATGAAGAAGAGGAACTGTTGGTTCCCAAAGATGAGTCTCAAGATGTGGATCAACCACATGAGGAGGTTCATGGAGTGGAGGAAACCACTCAAGTAGAGCCATCCATCAGAAATGGCAGAAAGCACACCATAGAAGCTGACAGATTGAGACTAGATGCTGCACAGAATGTAGGAGCCCCTACTTCACAACGCAGACAGAGACAATCTCCTGATCGATTTGATGGATACATGGATCTCATGAGAAAATGTATTGTGACTGAACCATATTCCTTTCAGGAAGAAGTGCAGGACCCCACTTGGGTTGATGCTATGGTAGAGGAGTATGACTCCATTGTCAAAAATAGTGCATGGGAAATTGTCCCAAGACCGGTCGACAAATCAATGGTAGGTTCAAGATGGATCTACAAGGTAAAGAAAGCTGTTGATGGGAGTGTGGAGAAATACAAGGCCAGGTTTGTGGCCTGAGGCTTCTCACAGATCGAGGGGATAGATTATGATGAGACCTTTGCACATGTCACAAGGTACTCTTCCATAAGATCCATCCTTGCACTCTCAGCGCAGATGGGCTGGTGCATTCATCAGATGGATGTAAAAACTGCGTTCCTCAACGAGATCATTGAGGAAGAAGTGTACATTGAGCATCCAGAAGGTTTTGAGACCTTTGACATAGATTCACATGTGTGCAGACTCAAGAGAGCACTATATGGGCTGAAGCAAGCACCCCGTGCTTGGTACACTCGGATAGACAACTATTTCACTGGATTGGGCTTCACCAAAAGTGAAGCGGATGCAAACCTATACCAAATTGTGGTGGAGGGTAAGATTTTAATCATTGTTCTTTATGTTGATGATTTAATACTGACTCGTGATGAGCAGCTGATACACTCATGCAAGGACGACCTTGCAAAGGAGTTCGAGATGAAGGATTTGGGCCTTCTTCATTATTTCCTTGGATTGGAAATATGGCAGCGAGATGGTGAACTTTTTGTGTCTCAAGGAAAGTTTTCAAGAGAGATACTGGGTAAGTTTCACATGGAGGGCTGCAAACCCATGGATACTCCTCTTCCAGGAAACTGGAGGAAAGAGGATGCTACTTCTGGAGAGGTAGTGGATGCTACGGTCTATCGACAGTTAGTAGGTTCGCTAATGTATTTAGTGAACATGAGACCAGACATTTGATATGCGGTTAACCAACTAAGTCAAGCGATGGTTAAGCCTACCAAACTCTTTTGGAAGGTGGGTAAGCATGTCCTGAGATATCTGAAGGGCACATCTGAGTATGGATTATGGTATAGACAAACGGATGAGGTGAAGTTGCATGGCTTCACGGATGCAGATTGGGAGGGCAGCCCAACGGATAGAAAGAGCACATCAGGGGGGATCTTTAGTATCAAATCTACAACCATTTATTGGTACAACAGGAAACAAAGATCTGTGGCACTCAGTTCAATGGAAGCGGAATACATGGAAGCGAGTCATGTTGCATGTGAGGCTATCTGGATGAGAAAGATCTTGGTTGGTTTGTTTGTTTCTCATTTAGATTCGACAGTGATTTATTGTGATAATCAAAGTTGCATTAAACTCTCGATTAATACTGTGTTTCATGACAGATCTAAGCATATAGATATCCAATATCATCATCTTAGAGATTGTGTGCAGCGGAAGATCATGTTGCTTTAGTACATTCCTACGGAAGATCAAGATGCAAAAACTCTGATGAAGGCGCTCATCACGAGCAAATTCGAATATCATAGAGACAGGATTGGGGTGAAGGATAATCCCTTTCTTGTTGAGAGGGAGTGTTGAAAATTCAACAAGAAACATGTGTCTAATTTACTTTTCCCTTAAATAAATTGGACAATAAATATTAATCTATTATTTCTTTCATAACTGAGTGAGTTTGATTTGTAACAGAACTATAAGTGTAGTTAAGTGAGTTAAGATTAGTTGTACTAGATGTAACTAAACTTGCACTAGTGAGAGTTCAGTAAATCAGTGAATCACATGCAACTGAAGATTCACCATGGTTAACTACATGCATGTCAGATCCAGTGAAGACCCAGTTGAGATAATAGGTGAAAGGGACAGTTTGGCTATCAGTTGTGATTTTATCACACATGTAGTGGATATGCTTATGATCATGTGCAAACTAGGCAATTATATTCCAGTAGTCAAAATTCTAATTGCAAGGATTTGTGCAGAGGAGGCAAGCTGTCTGGACACAGGAATTGGCACATGCATTTGCTTATTTGTGTATGACAGTGTGAGATGATTGTGTTGTAATGAGAGCTCTTGGATTAGAGTTTTGTATGAGATTGTTTCATGATTCATGATATACATAATATATGATAGTGGGGTTTTTAGCTTTACGCTTTCCCAGGAAAACTTCTGTGTTATGTGTTCTTGATATTTCACTTTGTGATTGTGGTTGTGATCGTGGTTAATTTCCTTCTATAAATAACCCACTTTACATAATTTTTGCTAATATTTTGGCCTAGTGGACTAATAGTGCAGTGGAAGGAGTTGGTTTTGGTGGTTTTATCCAGGGATTCTCATGGTTTCTAACGTCCTTTCTCCCATTCGTGACTTTGGTTGGTATTATTTATTTGACCAACATATAGGATAGGCCCTCACTCAATCTTGCATTTTTATCCTATGTCTATGATCCATATTCCTTATGTGAGAACCCATTTATTAGCGACACAGAACCTCCTTACTACTACTAGAAATGTCGTTATTGAATGGTAGAGACTTACCAAACATGGGTACCCTAGTTAGAATCTTTGTGACATCCCATGCAGAGATTATTCCATAAAAGGTCTGGAGTCCACTTGTCATCCGAAGTTTGGGTTTAGCATGACCTTAGGAAGCTAATATTGTTAGTTAGAGTTTACTCCTCTAGCCGGTTACTCTTACAGACCCTATGGAGAGTTTGATTGGTGCCTCCTGCATCACAAAGTTTCATTGAGTCTATGTTGCCAGATTCCTCCATATGTCTCATGCTCTTGTTCAAAGGATGTTTATAAGCATGTGTCGTCCATCTCTCATAACTCTTGACTTTGCATGTTGGCCATACCCTCAATGTGTCTCAAAGTTACATGAAGTTGTAGTCCTACCGTGCACCATGGTCATACTTTCCTTATGGGTAGGTAACCTTGAACCTAGTAGTCGACATCTCCTTATTGGTCGTTGACTGGGGGGTTTCCTTGTGTTCGACAACAATAAATCTATTCACACATTGGGATTCATGTAGTCTCTTGGATTCCACTAGCATTTTTGGTGGTTTCCTCGCCTCTGTCGACAATTTTCCTTATTGTCTGCTATTAAGAGAATCTTTTTCATGCAATGCTTGCATCTGGTGAATACGAAAGACACACATGGTTGTTGGTTCATGAACATGTTCTTTGTTTGAGTTCCTCCAAATCATCGAGCTACTTCTTTGTACCTCGTTCTAAATGATTAGATATGCCTTAATTTTCTCCTTTCAGTGGGTCTCCTTCCATCGACTTCAACTCATCTATTCTGGAAACAAGGCCTAAAGTCGTATGAGTACCTAGAGGCTTGCAGTCATCAGTGGCAGGTTCTCTCGCCATCGACATTTGGGAATACATCAATGTCTCCTGATCGATGGATTATTCAAGTGTTCGACCTCAAATATTTTATTCACACTTGTAATAATGTAGTTGGTTCCTTGATACCTACTTTAATTATCCGTAGGATGTCTTTCATTAGTTAACGATATACCTCAATGATCGGTAATCAAACAAAGTATCATTGTGTTTGACCTCAACTCCTTTTTACACATGATGTAGACTTGCACCTTTGGAAAATCGTGTAGAAGAATTGAATACATCAGTTTATAGTCACAACTTTGCTGAGTTGTTTCTATCATTCATTGGACCAGTACCTATATGACTTCAGTGATCATGGGAGATCAGACTATACTCCATTGTATACAGATATCTTCAGATTGATTTTGAGACTGGTTTTCACGATGCCTTGTTCATGACTATGACAACCTTTGGAATGCATCTACTTTGTATTTCCTATTCATGGCCATGAACAATTGTTTGGTATATTTCCACATGGATCTGAAGTGTAATTCAAATTGGCAGCCATGTGTATAAAGTCATCATGGATTGTAATATTCTTATGAGCAACTAGTTCGTCCAACTGGATCTCCATTACTACACTTATGGGAATTATAATGTATTTCGGCCATCATAGATACTCCTTTGACCCCACACATTAGGGGCCATATGTTATAGCAAGATTTGCCTCACCCCATGTAACTTGCTCAGAAGGCCTTTTCCATTTCCCTATGCAGACTTGAAGTCCCTTTTTGCAATTCCCAGAGCTAAAAAATGTGTTTTTCCACATATGCGTGCCCTAACAACTATACATCATGCATATACACAGGTTTCACCATTACAACCCGCATACATAAGGTTTTGTGCCCAAAATTAAAAAATGGTGCTAGGTTTCCATGTCACGTCACGAAATCCATGATCCTTGACCTTCCATATACTAGAAACGTTCTGAATAGACCCTTCAGTTCCATTTGAAGGCTATAAATGGGCCATATCCAAGCTGTGGAAGAGAGGAGAAGAATTCAAATTTGAGAGAAAAGTTATTCTGGAAAAATTATTCACTTCATATTGAGTCTGCATCCCTTTGTCCTTTTAAGTCTGAACAGATTGTTCAACACCCAAGCTCTTCCCTATTTAATCGATAATCTCATTGTCTCTCTTATATGAACTTTCCTTTGGTGGAGTATTGAAGTGGTGGAGGCCCAGCTGGAAGGGACTTAGTTTCTTCGTTCCGAAACGTCCTGACACGAATGTTTGTCATTCATACACTTCTGTTGATTATATATTAATAGAAATACTCTTTTCTTGTCCAATTAATGTCTCGCAAATATTTGAATTGTTATTCCATGGGTGCATTTGTTATGAATATTGATGGATTATGCTATTATATGTGCTAACTTTATATATTATCACACTATGCTTGTGTATCTTGGTTGTTGAGGACAATTTGCAGGCATATATCTTTGAGTCAAGTGCTCAACGGTGGACTTCATCGAGCGCCCAGACGAGGTAGGATTTTTATCTTGTCTTTTTAGCATGTTTTTTTATATAAGATACTTGATATTAGAGTTGATTTTTGCATTCATTTCCATCTGTTGTGGTTTACCCCATGCCATAGAGTGATTTTCCTCGTAACACCCGGCATAGAGTGATCTGACAGTTCATATTCTCCTCGATCTTAATGACTACATTGATCCGTGTCTTAACACCCGATTGGTCCATGATCTCTATTTAAATAGCATGGAGGGTCATTTGCCGACGATTTCTTGTGAGAAACTCTCTCGTAAAATATCTTTGTAATCTTTTTATTTTTCATTAATAAACTGCTCCAACTGGTTGCATTGGCTTGGCCCGTGGATGTTTCCCTGTAGGAGTTTTACCGTGTCAAAACATCGGTGTGTTGATATTTGATATGGTTTTGTGAGTAGTTACTGAAGGAATTTGTCCTTTGTAGTAATACCTATGTTTTCGAACAATGTAAATGGTAAGCTAATGGACCATCCATCTCATCAGCATGGATGCTTCAACATAATTTAAAAAAAATGATGTCTTTGTAATCACAATCATAATATGAGATCAATATTCTTCAATGTAGAATTCATTAACTAGTATGAATTCTCTATTTAGAACAGGTTCAAAGGCTTGCTTTAATTTTGTTATGGTGGCAAGCCCAAAGCCTGACAATTGAGCAAGTCCACTCAAATTCTTTTATTCTAGCAATAATACACTATGAATATTATTATATTAAGAGTTCATAACCAACACTTCAAAATTCATATCTCTACTATATTGCAATATTCAATCCCCACATTGAATTCACCATATCTCTCACATAACGAGAAGCACACCAACTCCTATTCTCTTTGCTACTACTACAACCATAAAGCATTAAATGTATATGAACAAAATTATATATATATATATATATATATATATATATATATTCAAGAATAATCTAACTCTATGTTTTTTTAGTGTAGACATGGATAAAGTCAGCTACCCAAGTACTATGCCTCACTACATAAATGATCCAAGCATCTAATGGCTTTTGTATTTCCTTTTGGAGATGGGTTCTAATGAGGGATGAATATGTCTTTGTTTCTACCAGAAAGGTTTCATGGCCAGCTTTAAAGGTAATGTGTTGATTATTTTTTGGATCATATACCTACAACTCATCGTAGGTCCAAGAAAATATATCTCAAAATTCCTCAAACAAACTGATATAATACTATTTTTCTTCACGTGTATACCAAGTTCTGAAGTTAAAACCATTTTGGGGTTTTGGTCACTTCCCAAGTTAATTTCTCTGTAGGCCATTGAGGAGCTTGTTGTTTTTGTATTTACTGGTCTAGGAAATTGGTCCTACAAATCGAATAAATTTTTGAGGTTAACTATTTTTTATGGAATCATATTAGAATGGAATTGAGTTGTCTCATTGTTATATTTAGTAATACATTCAACATGTTTCTCATTATTTTCAATTGAGTTTAGCTCAGGTGATTGGTAGGAATGATTGTTATCCTCCCCACCCGGGTTCAATTCCCACATTTAACATGTTGAGCACTTAAAGTGGGTAATTTTTTTCTATAAATAGTAAAAATAACCAATTTTATCATACCATTTCACATTTTCACCCAAATAGTGCATTTTGGACCAAATTACCCACGAGCTTCAAGTGTCGACTGTAGGAGCTACGAGCGAAGAAATTTACAACTGTTTGGACCAAGTACTCTTTCCCTCCTCTTCATTTCTAGTGGATTAGAATTTTACATTAGGTCTCAATTTTTGAGTTTTTAAAAGCGCAAATTAGGAAATAGGGTTTACACGGGCTGTAGATCATTGGGTTGTGTATATGCATCCCTATACGCATTTTTTATCAAAACAAACCATGTACATGCAACCATATACGTGATTGTGTAAACTGCGTCTCCCGTACAAGTCCATAACTTGGTTTTTTAAAGGAATTTAACTCAAAAATTGGATTTTTCTTGTTGGATGGTACTTGAATGGAGAGAAAGAGAGCATGAGGAAGTTGATGTTGAAGTGGAAAGAGATATGGGGGTCCAATTAACATTAAAAATATGCAGGATTTATAAGTTTTGGGATCTCAAAGGGATGAGGATTCAAACGAGGCTACTCCAAATGCTGGTGAACTTTTGGGATCCTGATACAGAGGCCTTCAATCTCGATGGGAAACCTTTGAGAATTGAATTCGAGGACATATAGTTTCTTGCAAGTTTTTCACGTCAGGGTGAGGTGGTGAACCTCAAATCCAAGGGAGCTGGGAGTGGCATGAACATAAAGGACTACATTGCCACTCACTATGTTGGAGGCACAGAAAAGGTAGTGATCCAACTCCCTATTCAGGTGATCAACAACTTGAGTTTAAAGATCGTCGTTTTTGTACTCACATGGATCATGGGGTTGGCCTCATTGCACCAGGAATCAAGGACACTATTGTTATACTCAATGGAGTGCTTACGACCCACAATGTATGATTGGTGCACCTTACTACTACTTACCATGAAAAGCCATTTGAGAGACTGCAAAAAGGGTAGGAAGAGGAACTTCAGGTTCACATCTATCTTGTGTATTTTTTTCTTCAAGAAGGTTCCAGGATTGAGCCCTAGAGTTGAGATCATTATGCATAGGCCACTCGATCCATCCATGTCACGGTGGACCGAGGTGATGAGGCGGTTGGGAGATGGTAGGGTATCGACCCCCTACAACGATGAGTTATTCTCCTGGTGGCGCTGACAGGTGATAGCCTTGGAGGACTACCCTTATGAAGGGATTGACTTCAGAGGAGACCCCAACATACCATTTCCACCAGGTTCCACCTACAGAGACATAGGTATGAAACAATTTTCAAATATATTTCATTTTTTCTTTTGTGTTTTTTAAAGGGAATAAAAAAAAATGCAAATGTTTTTGGAGGGTGTCAAGTATTCTAATAAAAATGCTTTGTTGTGCAGATGTATGTTCGTGACGGCCAAATGGATTCCCATAAAACTGGTGGAGGAACCGGGGGGATGAGCTAGTAGGAGGATATGCAAAGAGAGTGCTTCAAAATGTGCAGGGCAACATGTCTCATTTGATGAACATAATACCCATGGTTCAGGTAGAGGATCTACCAGAGGTGATGTAGTGGCAGGTGGTGGGTGTGCCATGTGCATGGGTGAGATTCTTCCGGTGTCTCACAAATGCCGTAGTATATTATCATTACACACATATAGCGCCATAGGCGTAGATGTCATGGTTAATGTATCGATCGGTTGTATATGTATTTTGAGGGTGTGAGCCCCAATTTTGTACTATAACACCATATTTTTTGGAGAAATGAAATATAAAAACATGGGTCTTCGACTTTACTTATATTACAATGTGTACATTGGTGAATGTGTTTGATTTACTTTAGTTATGTGACAAATTCCAATCTAAAACATAATTATCATATGCATCAGATACATAATTAGAACTTCTAGGTATGTGATTATAAGTAATATAATAAAAATGTCGTTCCAAAATTCGTACCCATAGGAATCGTCGGAGTAGAGTAGGGTCTCACACATGGTAACCGTCGTTCAAATGACATACTACTAACTGGGAAACCATGCAAACTTCTAAAGAACAAATACCATGTGAAATGACATCACGTAAAATCTCTATAACAACACTATATTCAACCACATTATTCATTGATGGCCCTAGACAAATTTCACTTGAAGACACCAGTTGACCCTCGGGTGAGTAAACAACCCAAGCGACAGAAGCTAAGTTTCGTGTATGACAATTGGCACCATCTGTGAATCCTAAGTAAAATGAAGAATTCATTGGCATCTCCCAACCAAGGGAAAACTCAATAAGCAAGCTGATGAAAAAAGGGGAAAAGATATATACACTAAGATACACTATTATACAAAGAGTTACATCCAAGCTTGGGGCTCAAGTGTAATATATTTTCAAGTAGATTCCATTTCTGGGCTCAGCCAACATATTCCCTTCATAATATTCTAACTCGTAGTCTCTTTTTTCTAAGACACGTCGCATGATATAAGGATCATGCCACATGGGGTTGAACTTGCTTTCCCACAGTGGTTCTTTGGCTTGGTCATACAAGAGGACCAAGTCACCCTCGGTGTATTGTCGAGGAAATACAGACTTATCATATTGGACCTTGACACATTGTTTATTCACTTTGATAGTCGTAGAGGCATCTTGACGCTGCTCATCTAGGATCTATAGGTGTATGAGGCGTTCTTCGAGATCAGAAGTGTCAGGTAAGAGCTTAACTTCGAGTCTAAGAGAAGGGATTTCAAATTCAATAGGTAGGATCGAATCCACACCATGTACTAACTGAAAAGGATAAAAACCGGTGGAATTTTTAACCAAGGTTCAGTATTCCCAAAGCGCAGTGTAAAGCATGAGATGCTAGTCAGATTTTCTCTAGTTGACAGTTTTCTACAAAATGGTCTTGAGAGACTTGTTCACAGCCTCTACTTGTAAATTTTCCCGGGGATAATAAGGGGAAGAATGATCATGTTTAAACCCCAGTTTCAATGTTAATTATTTCATCATTTCGTTCGGAAAGTGACTGCAATGATTAGTGAAAATCTCAGTCGGGATTCCAAACCGAGCTATAATTTGTTTGAACACGAAAAATGTAGTAGTCTTACCATCGTATTTAATTGTAGGCATGGCCTCAACCCACTTAGTAAAGTAGTCTATGACCACAATAATATGTTGATTCCACACAACCGAAGTTGGGTTTCAATCCAAAAAATCCACCCCCCACTTGGTCAAGGGACCGACGGTGATGACCGGTTGAAGAGGGGATGGATGCGAGCGCATATTCTGAGTGAACACCTGGCAGGGGTGACACTTATTGACCGCTTCGACACAATATTTAAAAATAGATGGCCAAAAATAATCGGCTCGCAATATCTTTTGGGTTGTCGCAAGCTCAGATAGATGACCACCACAAGCCCCACTGTGACAGTCATTAAGAAAAGACTCAACCTCCTCGTGAGTCAAGAAACGATGCAATATATTATCTACGCATCGACATACAAAGTGTCTCCGACGATAAGGTAGTTCTTAGATTAATATTGTATACGTCATTGATCGTCTCTCGAAATATGTTGAGAGAACTTCAAGGTTTGAAGATAGATGAAAATTTCTATGTACCAGGGGTCCAATGAAGATATAAGGAAAATGTGTTCATCCACAAATGAATCTACACGAATAACGTCCTCATCTAACCGAGGGAAGTCTGATATTAACTCAGAAAAAAACTAGCGATTTCTTGGATTTTTCCGAAGCAAAATCGAGATCAAACTCTTGCAAGATGAAAATCCATTTATTATTCTTCCCCCCTATGATACACCTAGCATGTATGTATTGAAATGGATTGACGTCAGAAACTATGGTAGTTTTTCAAAGCAATATATAGTGTTGTAATATTTGAACTGCATGTATGGCATCCAAAGGTAGCTTCTCAACATGAGAGTACTTGAGTTCATGGCTGACTAAGTTTCGACTAAGATAGTAAACAACGTGCTCATGGATCTCATCATCCTCCTGAATTAAATCCATACCAATCGTCCCTTCAGACGCGGCGATATAAATAAATTAATCTCTATTGTAGTTTGAAGGCTTCAGTAGAGGAGTCGATACCAAGGCTTTCTTAAGAGCATCGAAGGATTCTTGGGCTCTCTCATCCCATATAAATGGAGTGTCCTTCTTCAAGAGACACGTGAAACCATTAGTAATATTGGCATAGTTTACTATAAATCGATGTAAGAAGTTAGCTTTCCCCTGTAAACCTTGAAATTGACGAATGTTGTGTGGGGGAGGCAATCGAAGTATTGTCTCAACCTTTAAAGGATCCACCATGATTGATCCAAAATATATTTTCAGAATGAAATGAATACAAATTATTATCAAAATATGCTTAATACAAAATAACAGATATACAATAAAATTGGTTTCTATTCAATAAGGAAATAAGTCGAAACTGTAAAATGCAGTGGAAACAAGCTTGCTAGAATGGTGGTGACTTATCTCTGAGAAGAGATGTGAGGAATGTGCTCATTTGCAAGAAGATGATTAAAATGAGGATCTGAAGACATTTTTACAATAAACAAGAATTTCAAAAACCCTAGACATAAAAAACCTAACCCTAGGAGATGAAGCGCCAAAATTCATGTGGGCACTGTTTGGGTAAGTTAGTACATCAACTTCTTTGGGTCATAACTTTTGCATACGATCTTTGTTTTAGGCACACGATAGCCCATTGGAAAGTTCTATCCGAGGACTACACATTTTTTTTCTATATAGAAAAGGTCTTTTTTACTGTGGTGAGCCCTAAAAATGTTGTTTAGGGCCTCAAAATGGCCTCACAAGTCAGGGACTAAAAAACTAGGGAAAAATTGCCAAACTGGAAAACATCCAAAATGAGCCAGTTGGAATAGGTGGGAGGCCACTAACATCCATTTGGATCAATCCTCCCCCCTTAGGAAGCAATGGTCTCCATTACATTGAGTTCCCCCATCAGATGAGAAATTTTTTGCTGAATTTGGCCTTGGGTGAGCCACTTGCCTTCGTGCAGGAGCTTCCCTACTTTGACAACTTGATAAAGTTGGATCCTTTGATGTCGACTTCCCTTGATCTGTTTTTCCACAATATGATCACTGGATTCATTTTGTATGCAGTTGGGGTTGATCTTTGTTGGTTTCAGTTGTTCTTCTATCTCCGAGGTGTTCGATAATGGTGGGAAATATGATCGAAGGATATCCACGTTGAACACTGGGTGCAACCCAAGGAAAGGAGGAATGTTGAGCTCGAAAGAATTATCACCCACATCCTCGGTGATGGTGTATGACCCATAACGGAGTGGGAGAAGCTTCTGATGGGGGTCCTATAAGGTGCTCTTTCTGCAAGTGCAACCAATCTTTGTCGCCCACTTGAAATGTATGTGGCACTCGGTGTTGATCATGGCGTTGCTTGTACTTGTCATTGGACTTTTGTAGGATATCTTGAACTTGTTAGTGGATGTGATGGATCTTCTCAATGAACTGGGTGGCTTTTTCAACTTTAGTTGGAGAAAGAGATGAGTCAATTGAGGTGACCACAACGGGTAGTGCAACATCTATGGAACCCAATGGTTGGAATCACAACCCCACCTGAAAGGGGCCATGTCCAGTTGAGCTATGTAGGGCTCAGTTGTAGCTATTCTGAACATAGGGGAGACTCTCATCCCATGTGTGAGGGTTCTTGGAATTATACATGTGCAAGATATGCACGATCATTCGATTTATGACCTTAGTTTGGACATTTGTCTGGGGGTGGAAGGCCATGGATTTAGTGAGCTTGGTGTCTAGCAGTGACTAGAGGCTTGACTAGAATGTGCTAAGTAATCGACTGTATCAATCTGAGACAATGGTTTGTGGGATTCAAAAATGTACCCAAACCCGTTCAAATAATATCTTGGCAGTGGCCTCTGTTGTGATTCTCTTCTTGCAGGCGGCCAAAATCACCATCTTAGAAAAGTGATCCACAACCAAAAAAATGCAGTCATTTCCCTGCTTGGTGGATGGGAGGCCTAACATGTATTCCATTGAGATGGATTCCCATGGCCTATCAGGAGTAGGCAGAGGGGTGTACATGCCCTGTTTCTTAGTGGTTGGTTTGGAAATTACGCAGGTAGTGCAGGACCTGATAAACTTACTGACCTCTTGTCGAAGTTTCGGCAAGTATAAATGTTTATGTAGCATTGCCACTATCTAGAGGTCTCATGGCCACAATAGTCTCTAACCGTGGTGAGTGTCATGACTGGCGGTCTGCTGAGGAAATAAACGACGTGGTTGGTGCTTCCCATTTTATACTTGATGTGTAGGTGGAATTACTACAAGTACGTGGACCACTTCTAATGGTGGTCATTATGAAATTTTCCTTGTGTCTGCATGAAATGCAGTGGCTTATGATCATTTTGGATGATTGTCTCCTTCCCAAGAATGTAATGTCTCCATTGGTGGCAGGATTTCACAATGGAGTACATTTCTTTGTCGTAATTAGGGTACTTACAGACAAAATCTGATAGTGTCTCACTATGATAGGCCATAGGGTGGTCATGCTGAGTGAGAATGACACCCACAACATAGTTTGAAGCATCTGTCTCGATCTCAAAGGGTTGTTGCAGGTCCAGTAGTGAAAGTATTGGGACTGAGCACAAGCGTTGCTTCAAATCATCGAACACTTGTTGTTGGGACCGACCCCACACAAATTTCTCCTTACACCGCCCCTGGCTACTTGGCTGAGGGCCCATGCAATATGGGAGAATCCCAACATGAACCTGCGGTAGAAATTGGAAATGCCCAAGAAGCTCTGAAGATAAGTGAGTGTGGTTGGGGCTGGCTAGTCATGGATGACTTGGATTTTGTATGGATCCACATGTATGCCATGATGATCAACAATGTAGCCCAGGTAATGAACCTTGTCCATGTCGAAGGAGCATTTTTCCAAGTTGCGTGGAGCTGGTGCTTCCACAGGGTGTGCACAACCTGTTGAATATACTATAAGTGTTCTTCCCAAGTCTTGTTGTAAATGAGGATGTCATCTAGATACACCACAACAAAAGTATTGGTGAACGGTCACAGGATATCGTCCATCATCCTCATGAAAGTGGCTGGATCATTTTTCAAACCAAAGGGCATGACCAACCATTCAAAAAGACCTTCCTTTGACTTGAAGGCGATATTCAATACATCTGTTTGTTCTATCCGGACCTGGTGGTAGCCAGACTTCAGATCAATCTTACTAAAGTATTTGGACCCCATGAGCTGATCAAGGAGGTCTTCGATTCAGAGAATCAGGTATCAGTTTCTGACTATGATTTTATTCAGGGCTCGACAATCAATGCAGATTCTCTAGGTTCCATCTTTCTTTTGTACCAACATGATTGGGTTCCCACAAGGTGATGAACTGGGACATATGTGCCCCTTGTGGATAATTTCTTGGATTTGTCGCTTGATCTCCTCATTCTATAACAAAGAGTGGCGATAGACTGGCCCATTGGGAAGCGATGCGTTGGGGGTCAGATCGATGGAGTGCTTGACTTGATAGTGCAGAGGTACCCCAGTAGGTGAGGAGAAGATATTTGAGTATTCTTCCACGACCTTATACACTTCCTTCTGCTATGTGGAGAGGTCATTAGCGGAGACCCTGGATGTGGCTACGATATTTCACCCATCATGAGAGAGAATCACGAAGAAGACAAACTTTCATGTTTCATAGATTACCTTTCTGCATTGCTTGGCAGAGATCAAGGAAATAACACTGGGTGGGACTGCCTCGGGTATGTTGTACAATTTCTTGTTCAAAGTAATAATAACACTGCGAGGCCTAGACTCATATACAACATGACATTTCCATAAATATGGTTGGCCCAAAAGAAAATTACAAACTTTGAGAGGGGAAACATCACACAATACCTCATATTTGAAGGTCTTGATGCCATAAGACATGTGACATTGTTGGCTGACATGGATGTTGCTTCCTTGGCAGAGCCATTCAATGGTGTAGGGATGTGAGCGTGGCCTTATCGATAGGGAAAGTCACTTGAAAACCTCTACTGAGATGAGGTTCTTCTGGATACCGCTATCAATTATGAAGTGCAATAGGGTACCCTTCACCCACATCTGTGAATGAAAAAGGCGCTCGCCTTCCTCTGACTCGTCTGGTTCACCGGGCTGGAGCTTGGTGGTAGCAACAGTAGCACTGGGTTCTGCGTCAATGATTTATCTCCCCCTTTTTGGTTCTGACTCAAAGTCAGAGCTCACATCTGATTCAAAGGCTTTCACCTCAGCCATCAACGACTGCTTTGAGCGACAATCAACAATGTTATGCCAGGGGCTCTTATGGAAGTCGCACCACTTCCTGGTATCTTTCTTTGTCTTTCCGATGTCCTTCTTTTCTTGTGGCTTGGAATGGTTTTCCTGAGGTTTTCCATCTTTTCTCATTCCTTTGTTCTGCAGGTTGGGGCCACCCTCTCCTGGATTTTGCTGTGAGGGGTTTCCAAGCCCAAATTTCCGCGTATTTTGTTTGAGATTCTACTCGATTTTGACGGCATGTCGGTAGGTTGCACCCAAGGATGAGAAGTCCAGAAAATCCATTTCAGCATGGATGTATATATGCAGACCTTCGCGATACTTGATCACCATATGTCACTCAAAATATTTGATACCCAGCTTGGTGCGCAAGGTATGGAAGATATTTGTGAAATCGGGCATCGCTTGGTCTCTTTCCTACCACAGTGTGGTCCATTTTGTGTATAGGTTGTCATAACTTCCAACAGGGTAGTATTGTTCCTTAATAGCATCCCTGAAAGACTCCTAGGTGACTGCGACTGTAAATAATGAGGGTTCCTTTGTTTCCTTTTTCTCACAGAAATTTTCCCACCAATATTTGACATGAGGGATGAATTTTAGGAGCGAAAAAGTAATATTTTCTCTATTCGATAAGTTATGGACAAAGAAATAACCTTCTAGCAGATTCAACCATTTTTCTACCGCATCTGCGTTTATCTGACCTTCAAATATAGAAATATCGAAGTTGATTTGTACCTTGAAGGGAGAGGCGCCTCCGTTTGAGGAAGATACATCACATGTTGGTAGTCGCCTAAGGATTTGCACAAAAATATCCATCATTGCATTCCTCTGTTGCATGAGGGTTTCCTCGAGCAACATTTTGAAGGGATCTCCTATCCCATTGTCTTTCTTTTCTTCTTCCATGAGAGGTCATTTGGGTGTGTGAGATATTTTGTCCTCAAGAGAAACAAGCTCGAGACCCAATTCTTTGTACCCTGACTCGTTGGGGACATGCATTAAGAACGACAAGAAGCAGACCGCTCTGATACCACTGATCCATAATATATTTGTAGAATGAAATGAATACATATTATTATCAAAATATGCTTAATACAGAATAATAGATTTACAGTAAAAATGGTTTCTATTCAATAAGGAAATAAGCTGAAACTGTAAAATGCAGTGGAAACAAGATTTCTAGAATGGTGGCGCCTTATCTCTGAGAAGAGATGTGGCGACTATGCTCATTTACAAGAAGATGATTACAATGAGGCTCTGAAGGCATTTTTACAATAAACAGGAATGTCAAAAACCCTAGACATAAAAAACCTAACCCTAGGATATGAAGTGCCAAAAGTCCCGTGGGCCCTAAAAACGTTGTTTATGGCCTCAAAATGGACCCGCAAGTCAGGGACTTGAAAACTAGGGAAAAAACTGCAAAACTGGAAAACTACCAAAATAATCCATTTGGAATAGGAGGGAGGCCACCGAAATTCATCTGGATCAATGATCCTAGTCTCAGAGACTAATAATCTTGAAAGATGACCTGACTTAATGCAAAATATGTACTTATGAGGGTTTAAACATATGTGGGTAGAGTGATCCACTCTATTGCGAGAGTGAGCAGCGAGATCATCGAGGTAGGCTTCGACTATATGCTTGAGATCGTGAAAAGCAAAGTTCATGGCTCGTTGGAAAGTTGCTCTGGCATTTTTAAGGTCGAAAGGAATTCTCTGGTATGCAAAATTACCCCAAGGACAAATAAATGTCGTCTTATGTTGATCCTCGGGTTTAATATGAATTTGGTTGTATCCTGAAAATCTGTCCATAAAATAAAAAACCTCGTTACCTGCACACTCATCGAGAATCTGATCAATGAAAGGTGTCCAAAAGTTGTCTTTAGGACATGCCTTATTCAGGTCTCAAAAATCCATACAAACATAGATGGTTCCTTGCTTCTTATTCATGGGAACGACATTGTATACCCATTCAGTCAAGGGAACTGGGTAGATAAATCTCGCATTAACCATGTTCTCCACCTCTGCCTTAATATCAGGGGCCTTCTTAGGATTAACAACTCTAAGTCATTATCGAATGGGTTTAGCATCCGAGTAGGTTTTAATCTCATGTTCGACAATGCGAGGGTCGATTCATGGCATCTCTTCATATGACCTAGCGAATACATCACATAATTCTTTGAAGAGATCAGTGTAGGTATGAATTTCTTTAGGAGAACAATTTGCATCGATATATACATAACTTTTCTAGGAATACGAGAGATGTCGATCATGACGGTAGGATAAATACTCGTCATGTTTCCTTCAGAATAAATGTCATGCGTATCAAGTGGAACAATGGTGTGACCCACTATCTCACTCAAGGTAGATCTCAAATCATCTTGTTCGATCCTAACAAGCTCTGGGAGGAAGTAAGAGTGATGATGTATATCATCCCATGGCCTATCAAAACCATTCATGGCCTCTATGATTTCTTCATCTGAAGGTAAAGTATCATCGAGGAAATCATATCAGCAACACGATGAAGTGGCCCATATGGGTCGGAGAACAGGATCATCCTCATCTGTATGAGAGGAGACAATATCTAGGTCAACAACAGAGTCTATAACAAACTTATACTCTATCCCTTCCATCGACAGTGGCATCGAAATTCCAATATGCGACTAACCTTCACAAGACAAGGTCAAGGAAGTTAGGGTCCAAGGATTGTTAAAATACGAAGTGCGAAAAGAAACAAACCTCATTGACAAAGCATACCTACTAGACATGGCATAGATATGATGAATTGGTGCCATGAAATAAAAGGTACCCATAATGGAGGAATACATTCCAACACCAATATCCTCTGTCGGATAAGAATTTTCGATCACGAGGATCGAAAGTCCAACTTGTGCATTAGGGATAGCATGCACAAAGGACAACTAATCGATCGTCATGATTTTACCATCATGAGGAAAACATAAAGTACGAAGAATGAACGATACAACTGCAGTCATAGCATAAGTCCAGTTACGCCCTAGTAATAAGTTATAGTCAAGGGATGCATCAACCACCTCCACATCCACCTCCACTGTCTTCCCACCTAATTGGACTGGAAAGGTAGGAAGAATACTGTGGGGACGGAAAGAACTACCATAAAATGTGGTAAACATGGTCATAGATTGAGAGAGGGTTGGATATACAATGGCTTTCCAATAGGTTAGGGACATCACACACGTTGTAGTGCCTTCATCAATAACAATATGTTTGATGGTATACTTTGAGTAATCCACATGGATTTGAAAGGCCACATGGTAAGTAAAGTGAGACTTCACATCCATGACATCAAACTTGATAACCTTAGAGCCATAGGGGTCTAGAGATCCTAATGCAGATAAAAAGGAATTCCTTTGTGAAGGACACATTTGGAGTACCTCCAAATACGACATCGTGCAAGGGGTTTGACCCAGATCCTCAACAATAGAGTCGTTCTGGGCAGCTCTAGAATTAGGGTTATGGGTAGAGCGTTTGAGTACTCCTTTCAAAATATGAGGCAAAGGCTCTATATTTTCGATATGTAAAGGCGTTTCTGGAGGAGGGGGCGACTCTAGACCTGGAACATACTGTGAAGAACTATAATCGGAGACCGAGTGGCTACATTAATATAAGACTTGACCATATTTATGCATAGATGGTTATCATCCTGCGTCGGTGGGTTTTGAATCCCACTCACCATATTTCTGGCATTAGAGGAGATCAAGGCCATGTGTTTATTATGCATAAAAGGATTAGTCAACACAATGGGAGGTAGAGATAAAATCCTCGCATCTTCCTCGAGTTTGGGGCACGAGTGGTTAAGGTGATCATCAATACAAATATTACAAGGGAATTTCACCTTCTGCTTCTATTTCTTGCCATCACAAGCATTAACCTTCAATATATCACTGTTAGCATTGTCCTTGGGTTTATTATCATTATTCCTCCTACCCTTACGATTATTACCATGTCATTTCCTTTTATTCCCTCCTGGTTGCTAGTTACCATTCGGGTTATTCGACAACTGCATAAAATGTACATCCATCGACTGAGTGGGAGTGGAGGACACAGACGAAGCTTGTCCTCCTATATACTAGATTAGAGACAACTCTTTCAACTTGCTTGTCACAAGGTCTGTAGATTTAACATTTGTGTAGCCTATAATTCCATTAGCGTGAGGCTTGGGATTCTTCCTCGGGTCGTAGTTTGACCTCGGTGCGTCATGAATAATTTTGTATAACATCCCAGACTAAGCATATATGGGATCTAACTATTGGGATTTGAAAATCGCTTCCTCTTCAGATGTTACCTCATATGTAGAGACATCCTTCGAAATATAAGGCAGTAAAGACTTAAGAAACCATTCCAACAGGAACTCTGGAGGAATGTAGGCTTTGATCAACCTCTTCCGTCTACGCCACTCTTGGATGTGATCCAAGATATGGGTGGCTTTGTCCTGGCGGAGGGCTGACATAATTTCTATGTTGGCATTGTAACGAATCAAAAATTGGAAGTGGTTGAGGAAAACTATAACCATATGATTAAAATTCTCATACATACCCTCTGGTGGCTCTATGTACCATTTCACTGCAACTCCTATGAGGGTGGGTTGAAAAAATATTAAAAAAATAGAATCGTCATTAAGGAAATTGGAAGAGCACCAAAGATGGAAAGTAGTGACGTGATCACCAGGATCCTCACCATTCTTGCCATCGAATTTTAGAATATTTGAAGGAAGCTTGGTGGGGACGAGGGGCCATGTCGGGTCATGGTGCACTGGGTCATTCATTAATATTGACAAGTCTGACAAATTAAGCATGGTCAGGAAGGGAATTCTGGGTTGGGACATCTACCCCAAGCTACTGGGAAAGATTGATGTTGGGGAATCACATCCCATCCAGGGTTCTAGTATGGCGCACCATGGCCATGTATAATATTGTAAAACCCCCCTCCAAACTGATTCATAAGGGGTTGGTTGGCCACCATTCTAGTAGGAATGTTATGATGAGGGTTGCAAATATTCCCCCCAGCTGGAGTAGCTCTAGGTTGGGGGTTTCCCAAAGTATGAAACTGACCTCCTCCGGGTGGAAATCTAGAGGATAGAGGTGGACTCGTCATGCCAAATGTGTTGGTCAGAATTGGTGCGGAGGGGGTAGGTGTAAAGGACATAACATAAGAAACATATTTTCCACCTGGTTGATTACTCCATCTAGGAACATTAAGACTAGGATTAGACCCAGGGTGAAAAGGAGGTAAGATTCCAACCATAGGATTCATTTGTGGAATCTGAGCACCACCAAATGAGAGTGGAATATACGGAGGATCCATGCCCCCAATTCCAATACTAATATTAGGATTTGATGCTAGAATGGAGGAAGAAAATTGCAATATGAAATTCGGCATACCATAAGAGAAAGGGCTGGAGGCCGAAGGGATGGACTGAGTATTGTATCCCGACGAACTAAAAAGAGACCCAAAAGGGTTCGTTACTATGGGTTGAGTATTAACTACAGGCCGAACAAGAGTAATGATGGGGACCTCTAGCACTACAACCATAGTGGTCGAAGGCATATAAGGAGTTTCATTAACCACAATAGGTATGGGATTCGAAGGAGTCCTAATATATTTCTGACTCGACTCAGTACTCATACTTGTATGACTACAAGTCTTGTAAGTGGAGGTGTGTGTACCACAATTGATAATTTGACGCCTTTTAGAAGGCAAAGACTCAAGATGTTGTGGTAATTTCAACAAATGGTGAGACCTGCGAGGAAGATGGTCTGGCTCCACGATGAATCAAGACTTGAGATAAAAAAAAATTATAAGGCCAACTAACAATCAAAGAGCACACCAAAATAAAAAAAAAGCCAATATGCACACAAACAGGATAAAGTGGTTGAAAGGGGCCTCCCTCCCTAAAGTAGGTATGCCTCGCCCAAGAGGGGCCTGAGACTCCCTTCAAAATATTGGAGGTATCAGAATCAATTATAAGGGCCCTCGTGGTCTTAACAACACAGTCGGTCCTCCATAAGGGTTTTGTGTTGTCCGACCCTTATCTGACCCAGGATACCTGCAAAATAACCCCTACAAGTAACCTATGTGGCTACCTATGTCAAGCAACTAAAGCCACCATTATATAACCAATGCGCTGGAAAATAGTCGTAAGTCGGGTCCATTGTATGGGTAGGGTAACAAATCTCGAAATATTGAAAGCACCACCTCTCACAGAGTTAAAGGCACTAGCAAGACCCCCAGATACGAATATATACCCACAAATATCTTTGACGCTAATAAGGTATTAGAGGGATATCTCTTGAACCAACTTCATACGACCTCATTCTTAACTCCGGTGTGAGCGGAGCCTCCTGACGTCACCAATTATACAACGGATTTCGCCACTCCCTTAGTCAGACACATATGTTGAGTTTAATATCCTTGCAGAAGTTAACTCACAAAATCCTATTCCAAGGCTCTAAATCTTAAGCTAGCTTGTGCACCCTGAAAAATAAAATCATTTTTAATCAATTTTAAATTTATGAGCGTTATTTTTAGTGGCTTTGTTTACTCAAAATATTTGGTTGTGAAACTGATGATGTTATGACTCAACAAGTGAAAGAAATGAATATGAATATAATGTAAAGTCTTAACTTGAATTCTCAATAAATGATAAGATTTTCAAAAATGCAACTTTCAATTCAACCCTTGAATTTCAAATAAGATGCAATATCCTCATACATGCATCAAGATGAATAATAAGAACCCAAAATATCAAATGCCATAATGCAAAATGTATATTTTTTTTGTATTTTCAATATAAAGAAATGAAAATGCAAGGACTGAACAACAAATTGATATATAAACCCTATTGTAAGCAAAGAGAGACAAACCAAGCAGGATATCAAGAGGCAAACACCCATCCCAAGATGCAAGGAAAACCAATGAGAAAGATGATGAGAAAGAAAAACCTCCCGAAAATTCAACCAAAGAAAGGTTTCCTATCACTTTGCAGACACTTAATAGTCATGACAGATAGCCAAGAAGACTAAAAAACCATGAAAACTTACCCAACAAACACCAAACTCAACAATCAAGCAAACAAGAATGCTGTATGTGATTGTTTAAGAAAACCCGTGTATGTACGTGCCCTATAGAATGACATCTCACATATGTACGCGTCTGTCAAGGGAAAGCCCTTGTATATGTATTAAAACACTGCTAGGTTAAGTACAAGTCCAAGAAACTCATACTCAAAATGAAAATAGGTTGTCAAGCAATCAAATGACAAGAAATATAAAGCTAATCGAGAGGAATCAAAGGATAAAAACACTCCAAACCCTGAAAATAAGATTCCCTCCCTAGTATGGTTGCCAATTTTGTTACGAGGAAAATCACTCTATGGCATGGGGTAAATGTTAGGATATTTAGACACTTAGGAGTTAGTTAAGATCTACTTGGTCTAATATGTCGTTAGGTAAAAGTGTGTTTCTTTAGTATGCATTAGTATGCATTTGTAGTTAGGCAATCCGACGGTCACGATATGTTCCCGAC
>ML794035.1:141125-152562 GCA_009831015.1 Picea engelmannii
CGTTGGCTGGGGCCGTGGATGTTTCCCCGTAGGGGTTTTACCACGTGAAAACATCGGTGTGTTGATCTTTGATCTGGTTATGTGAGTGGTTACTGAAGGTGTTCGTCCTCTGTTGGAATACCTGTGTTGTCGAACAGTAAACCACAAGAGACAGAAATGACTGCAGAAATCAAATCTAATATCATGTATGATATATAAACAAACATGCTAACAAGACAAGATAAAGATCCTACCTCGTCCAGACGTTCGATGAAGTCCACCATTGAGCACTTGACTCAAATATATAATCCTGCAACTTGTCCTCAACAACCAAGATACGCAAGCATATGGTGATAATATATAAAATTAGCATATATAATAGCATAATCCATCAATATTCATAACAAATACGCCCATGGAATAACAATCCAAATATTTGCAAGACATTAATTGAACGAGAAAAGAGTATATCTATTAAAATATAATCAAGGGAAGTGTATGAATGACAAACTTCCGTGTCAGCACGTTTTGGAACCGAGAAACTAAGTCCCTTCCACCTAGGCCTGCACCACTTCAATCCTCCACCAAAGGCAAGATCATATAAGAGAGACAATGAGATTATCCATTAAATAGGGAAGACCTTGGGGGTTGAACAATGTGTTCAGACTTAAAAGGACAAAGGTATGCAGACTCAATATGAAGTGAATAATTTCTCCAAAGTAACTTTTCTCTCAAAGTTGAATTCTTCTCCTCTCTTCCACATCTTGGATATGGCCCATTTATAGTCTTCAAATGGAACTGAAGGGCCGAGTCTGAACTTTTCCAGTATATGGAAGGTCAAGGATCATGGATCTCTTGACATGACATGGAAACCCGACACCATTTTTTTAATTTTGGGCACAAAACCTGATGTACATGGGTTGTAATGGTGCAACTTTCATATACAGATGTTGTATAGCTGTTAGGTTGTGTATATGTGGGAAAATATAATTTTTATCTCTATGAATTGCAAAAGGGGACTTCAAGTCTGCATAGGGAAATGGAAAAGGACTTCTGAGCAAGTTGCATGGGGTGAGGCAAATCTTTCTATAACATCAGGAACATATCGCAACCATTGGATTTCCTAACTACAAATTCATACTAATGCATACTAAAGAAACACCCTAAGAAACATACTTTTACCTAACAACACATTAGACCAAGTAGACCTCAACTAAATCCTAAGTGTCTAAATATCCTAACATCCCCCCTTAAGAAAAACTTGGGATAGGATTGAAGGATTTACAATAGTGACACAATAGGATAAGGAAGGAGGAATTAGAGCCTATCCCCCCTTAATGAAAACTTCATGAATGCCTAACATAAATCGAAGTTTGGAAAACTTCGCTTTTGTAAGAGACTTTGTGAAAATGTTTGCAACTTGATCTTCTGTCGAGAAAAAGAGCACTTCAATAACTTGGTCATGAATGAGATTTATGATGAAGATCATGTGTAGCTCAATGTGTTTGTTGCGATTATCTTGAAATGGGTCTTTGTCAAGCTTGATGTTACTTTGATTTTCACACCAAAGGTTGGTCGGATGTTGTTGCTGGAATCCAAACTTTGAAAGGATTTTTCAAAGCCATAAGGCTTCCTGACTTGCATTTAGCATTGCTCGGTACTCTGCTTCTAGTGAATAAATTGCAATAGTCTGTTGTTTCTTAAAGGCCCAAGTGACAGGTCATGAACCAAGGATAAAAACATATCCTAAAATAGAATTCTGATCATCAGGGTCGTCGACCCAATCTAAATCGGAAAAACCAACCAATAAAGGAGTCCCCCCTGAACTATAATGTACCTCGAACTAAACTATACCCCGGATATACCGAAGTACCCTTTTAGATGCTTTCCAATGGCTTTCATGAGGTGTTTGCATATACCAGGAAACAAGACCAACAACATTGGAAAGATCAAGATGGGTATGAGTAAAGTATAAGAGGATACCAACTAACTGACAATACAAAGTGGCATCAACTTCGAAAGAAGTACATATGGCAACAAGCTTGACTCCAAACTGGAAGGGAGAATGGGATGGTTTACAATCTTCCATGTGGAAGCGATGAAGATGGTCACAATCATACTTAGACTGGGAAAGAAAAATTCCTTCATTGGTTTGCAAAACTTCGAGACCAAGGAAATAGTGCAAAAATTCTAAGTCTGTCATTTCAAATTTCTTCTTAAGGTTGGTTTTCACATGGATTAAAAGTTTTGAGTCACTACTAGTCAGGATAAGGTCATCAACATAAAGGACAAGGCTTATGAGATGGATTCTTACTTTCTTAGTATAGACATTAGGATCATAATGGCATCTAGAAAATCTAGTTTCAATAAGAAAGTTATCCATTTTGGCATACCAAGCTTGGGGAGCTTGCTTAAGAACATAAAGATATTTCTTAAGGCGACACACAAGGCTACAGTCTTTCTGGACATAGCCAAGAGGTTGTTCCATGTAGATTTCTTCTTGAAAATTCCCATGCAAGAAGGTGGATTTAACATCCATTTGATGGATGTGAGGTAGCAAGGGCAAGAACACGGTGGATGGAATTCATTTTGGCTAAAGGAGAAAAGGTTTCATCATAGTCAAATCCTTCAACTTGGGAAAATCCTTTGGAAACTAATAGAGCCTTGTGCCTTTCAACACTTCCATCTGATGCATACTTAGTTCTATAGACCCATTTACATATGACATTTTTTCTTCCTTTTGGAAGAGGTACAAGATTCCAAGTGTTATCACACTAAGTTGCCTTGGGTCTTTTATCCCTTAGGTTTAAAGTTTTAGCCTTTAGACTTAAAATTTGCTTTATTTCTCTTTGTGTTATTTTCTTAGGTTAGCTTGAACAAATAAAGACTTTAGTTTTGGCTCATTTTTGGCCCTCATATACATTTTAAGCCTAGGTTCATTTTATGGATTATAGTTTTGACTCACCTCATGACTTGACACCAAGCATAACCTATTCCATGACCTTCATGACTTGACATGTCACCCTTTTCACTCATACCTTTTATCCTTGCCATGTTGTCCCTATGTTCGATTAAAGGTGGGTCAAATCAATTTTTTGAAAAAGGGCGTTGCCAACTCATTAGGAGTTTCTGTAGCGCACTCCTTATCCTTTTTTTTTTCCTTGCCATGATTCGTCATTATTCGTTGAGGTCATGATATACATTGTTTTCAACACCATGTTTCGTTAAAATATGGATTCTAATATTTGGTTTTAAAGAGTTTTCTAACGGTTTCAAATATTTGAATTTTCTCAAACTCGGCGTTGCTAAAACTGTTAGTTCAGACCAGTTGCAGGAAGCGCTACGAGATCGACTACTAAGGATGATTTGTAAGTTGAGGTGGTCGTGGTGGTCTCCTAACTGGTTGTAGAGCCTCAAATTGTCAATTACTCATCTAGGTATTTTGTGATCTCCCTCCATTGCATAATAAATTCCTAGGATATCTCTTTCCTGAGTTTTGGTAGCAACAGATGCTGCAAACCACTCCCTCCTTCATCCCTCTGCATCTATAATTTCCCTCTCATAGACTTGCATCCTTTGTCACTTTTTTTTCAGCTATCAAAGATGCCAATTCATTTTTCTTCTGAGTTTTGAAGTGCCCATGCAAACACATGTTTCTTGTGTGCACACTGCGCTACCGAAAAACGTTGTTGAAACCTTGCTACATTTCCCCTGTCGCTGTATTTTTTTTGGATTGGAGTGTTACTTGCTGATAATTGAAGACTCCTACTGCATTTTTACTTTCACTGTATCATTAATATTTATCTTGATATCTACATATAGTAAGGGGAGGGGAAATTACACTTCCTACCTTTCAAAAGCCATCAAACAGTGTTCTGTCAAAACAAGGTGATTTAGAGGAGAATCTTAGGAGATAACATCCATTATTCATTGTCATTTTTACATTTCAAATCTGCCTATGTTTTCTCCCTTAGCCTTCACTATACCATAACCTTTGATCCCTTGTCTTTACCCATGGAGACACCTCAGAAGAAGAAATCTCACAAGGGAGGAACTGTGGTCAGAACTGAACCCTCATACATGCACCTATTTGATGCAGAGCCAATGGTTAGGGAAGTTTTCCAAAGGGTGGGCTGCCTCTCTTTTTTCCAAAACATGCAGAGGGGATATCCTAAAATGGCAAGGCAATTTGCCTTACATTTTGATGGCCTTAAGACTAAGGTAGGAGACCTTGAGTTTGAGGTGTTTGAATCCTCCATTATAGCAGCCAGAGGGATCCCTAATACTGGTGAGAGGTGGTTTAAATCCATGACCTTAAATGTTTCCTTCTCCAAGGAATTCCTCAAACCATATTATTAGATAGATAACTTGTCCAAGAGAGTTCCCAAAAGTCATCTAGTTGAATATTTTGACAAGATGTTGAACATCATCTAGAGATACTTTACATGTGTGGGAAGGTTTAGTATGTTATACTAGTACCATATAAGGCTTTTGCTTCATTTTACTAGTAAAGATGAAATGAATATCCTTTCTACTTGTTGAGGAGCATGGGGAAAATGTTTGATAGATTCCAAGCCATGTCCAAGGCTGTGGACACTAGTGTCTTTCACTTTGGATTGATCAAGATGTTGGTCTTGGAAGAATTGAAGAAGAGGAGCATTCCTTGGGAACAATTAACTATTTATTCTCGCATGAAGTTGGACATAGCTTCAACTCCTTAGTCAAATATGAAAATTCATTTTCCATATACTAGTGATGCTCTAGTAGGAACAAGCAAGAAAAGAAAGAGTAAATCCATTTCTCAAGACAAAGAGGTTATTAAGGAAGTTGAAGAAACAGAGAGGGAAGCTTATCATTCTCCATAGAGAGACTTTTCACCTCCTCCTGCACCATAATTGGAAGAGGTCCCTTCATCCACTAAAGCCACAACCAAGAAGGGAAGAAATTTACATTTCTCTTCACCTTCTCCAACAACTAGCATAAATATCAAGAAGAATTTCACTAGATCATCAACTCTCAAGGAGGTTGTTGAATAAAAAGTCCCACCCAAGGTTTCGATTCTAAAGAAAAAGAAAGATAAGGGAAAATGCATTGAGAATCCTATTGAGGTGATAGACATAGCCCCTATGCAGCAGAAATATGAAGGTGAAACCATGGAGAATCATGTTGAGGTTATCAACATCAACACTCCACCTAGCAATCACACCTTCAAATGATTGATTAGACAACTCAGGGAGGCTAGGAAGGATGTTGCTCATTTGAAAGTAGAAGGCTTGGAAGATAGAATAAAGATGAAGGAACTTATGGATAATTACAACAACACCCTTGATCTGGAAAAAAATGCAGCTAGAAGAGCCCTGCCTCTCCATAAGCAACTAAATAACCTCTACAGGCTAAACAAAGGATTTCAATCTAAAAAAAGAAAGCTTAAGGAAGAATTGCAACACTTTAAGGATGAATTGGACCAGAGGAATTTGAATTTTTTGGTAGAAAATTCCATTGAAAGAGAGGAACTAGTAGAGAAGAGGAGCACACCTACAATCAATAAGACCACCCCTGCAAAAGAAAAACATGATGCTGTGATAGAAGGTAGATCTCCTTCAACACGGAGGAGTGCTAGGTTGATGAAATAATTGTGGGATATAAGCTTCATTTTTTAGAGTGGTCTCTTTTTGCAAGAGTAAGTGATCAAGGATGTATTATTTTTTTCCACTTATACAGGCATCTTCAGGCTCCTAACCTATCAACTCAAGTTTTTGTGCTTTCCAAAAGATTATTCTCATCATACAAAAATAGCATAGACATTCTGTAGCGCCATGGCACTGCAGAATCGTCTATATAGCATGTCCTGCCATTTTTCTACCTAAAGTGATATGAAAGATCCTATCCAAAGTACACAGGAATGCTACCAAATATCCTAAGCTAAACTTAATGGTGGAACTACAAATTCCGCAGGGCTGTGTCACAGTGGCACTACCAAATCCACATATTTGTTTTGATGATGGGCGCTACCAATTATGCAAGACTGTTTCAGCGATGGCGCTACCAATTTCGCAAAGGTTATTTGAAGTGTGGCACTACTGAATTTCACATAGTGATATATGGGATCGATGCTAAGAAAACTGTAGGTTTGTTTTGGATTGTCGCTAATGGCGCTACGAACTGGCACCTGGAATCAAGGAGTTTGAATTCATCACTCTTTTGGGTGGCTAATGATGGGGAGAAGAACAAGGATCATAGGTGGCAACATGGTGACAACATACAACCCCTAGAGGACACTTGGCATGGAAAGGAATGCGCATCAAGGGAGACAATGCTATTTAAAATATTGATTGGATTGGTTGCCAACATGTTTCCGTTTTTATAGAAGTTTGTTAAATAGTTGTTAGCATAGGTGTCAGATTGAATAATTGATTTGGAGAATCCTATGGGAGGAAGGCCAGCTCGCACCTCTAGATATTTCCTTCCATTTTTGTTATAAATACATATTCCAAATGATTTAGAGGGTTCGAATGGTTGAGTTGGGCTCCCTTATTGTAATATTTTTATTAAGCATATTGGTTCTCTGGTTATGTACTGGACTTGAGAGTTTTTTATTAATATAAGTCAATTTCTCTTATTCCATCTTGTTACCTCTTATACTGAAGTTTTCTTGATTTAATGATTCACATGAGATTGTTATAGTTGTATTATGTAAATGTGTTGAACATGCACATAATAGATCTAGCTAAACAATGATACACACATTTGCAGAGAGAATTGGAAAAATGAAGAAGAAGGAGAGAAAGAATGGAAAGAATTCTCATTAACTGTTGTGAATAATGAATAATTTACACATGATATACTCTATATAACTCAATGAGTTTGACTTGAGGTGAACCAATGCACCATAGTGGTGGTATAGAGTGATCTAGACACACACCAACAGTTACGGGAGTGAACTGCCACCTATTCTAGTCTCTCAGGCAGTTACGGGAGTGAACTGCCACCTAGTTGAGTTCACTAGTCAACTAGTCTTCAGTTAACTGACTGAACAGAAAGTAGTGAGGAGTTAACTCAAGGAATCAAGGCTAATGTGCCACTTTGGTGATGATACCAATGCAAGGTCGAATTATCATGGTGATCATCCCAATGTTGCATGGTGATGATCCCAATGAAACATCTAAACTCAACTCAACTAGTCAAACTAAAGTGTGAACTGAAAGAGAATATTCTCTAGGTGGAATATTCTCTCCTAAAATATAGGAGACTGGATAATGACTAATTATGACTAATAAAAAAATAAAAACCTTAGGAAAAAGAAATCCTAAGTGTGTGTGAAGTAACTCCAACACCCCCCCTGAACATCACTATGGTGAAAATAAAGATTGGGTCCCGACAACGAGGCCATGCTAGGTACCCAAGTACAAAAGATACACTGAAAATAAAGTGAAGAAAGAGGGAAAACCTCATGGGAAACCCCCCCCATCAAGGTACACTGTATGTAAAAAGAAGAACTACAGTTGCTAGGCAACTGTGTCCTTCACTCCAAGACGACCTCACAAAGAATGGAATTTCTGCTCAGTGAAGGTCTTGGTGAAAATGTCTGTCGTCTGTTCTGTTGAAGGACATAAATGTAAGTCGATGATCCCCTCATGTACCAAGTCCCAGATGTAGTGCATGCAGATCTCGATGTGCTTCATCTTCTGCCTCTGAAATGGATCTCTGCATAACTTCAGAGTGCTCTGGTTGTCACACCAGATGACGATCGACTGATGAAACTGAATGCCCAACTCAGTGAGAAAATGTTGTAGCCACATAGCCTGAATGGTTATGTTAACTACCCCTCTGTACTTTGCCTCGGCTGAAGATAGAGCACTGGTATCTTGCTTCTTGCTCGACCAACAAATAGGCCCAGAACCAAGACAGAGTGAGTAACCAGATGTGGACTTGCGATCAATTCTATCGCCAGCCCAGTCGGAATCAGTAAAAAAAATGAGATATAATGTAGATTTTTCCGCATAATGAATCCCAAAGGTGATGGTGCCCTATACGTATCGAAGGATACGCTTTGCAACTTTCCAATGTAGCTCATGCAGCTTGCGCATGAACCTGGAAACTGCGCCAACTGCATATGAGAGGTCTGGTCTGGAATGTGTGAGATACAACAAGATCCCCACTAGCTATCTGTACAGTGTGCTTCCAACCAATGGAGTCTCCTCGCCATCCTCAAGTTTGACTCCTGATAAGAAAGGGGTCGAAGCATACTTGCAGTCTGTCATGTGAAATCTCTTAAGGAGAACTCGTGCATACTTGGCTTGAGATAGTTTGATGCTTGATGCATCCTGACTGATATCAAGTCCAAGGAAGAAGTGTAGTGGACCCATGTCCGTCATCAAAAACCTATCATGAAGAATCTTCTTGACTGTAGCAATCGCTAAAATCGAGCAACCGGTGATCAACAAATAATCGACATACATAACTAAAAGTAGAAGTGAATCATCCGTCTTGAGCATGTATACATTCGGGTTTGATTTAAAATGTACAAAGTTCTGTGACAATAGGTAGGAGTCCATCTTGGCATACCATGCCCTTGGAGCTTGCTTGAGGCCATAAAGTGACTTCTTCAGTCGACAAAACAAAGATGAGTCCTGCATAAATCCCTGGGGCTGCTCCATGTAGATCTCCTCAGAGAGATCACCGTGAAGAAATGCATTCTTCACGTCCATCTGATGGAATTCCCATCCCTTGGCTACTGCAATGGCAAGTGCCAATCTTATGGAATCCATATTCACTACTGGAGCGAAGGTCTCATCATAATCAATACCATGAACCTGGTGAAAGCCTTTGGCGACAAGCCTGGCTTTGTATCTGCTGATCTATCCATCTGCTGCGCTCTTGGTCCTGTATACCCATCTGCATCTGACAATTTTCTTCCCAGAAGGAAGGGGAACCAGATCCCAAGTCTGGTTCTCGAGGAGGGAGTTGTACTCCTCTTGCATGGCGGATTCTCAAAAGATATTTCTAGCAGCCTCTCCATAAGACTGTGGATCTTAAGACTGAACCAAGAAAATATGCCTGGAAGGCAATGGTTCAGTGGTAGTGAGTGCAATAGGAGGCTCCTCAAAATCGGAACGAGTCCTCCTAGTATTGGTTGTATCACCAACGAGATCCCCTGCATCCTGAAGAGTAGTATGTGCCCACTTGGGCCTCTGCTCTGGCTCTGTGACTGCATCTGACTGTACTGAATCTGAATCTGAATCATCTAAGTCCTCTAAATCATAACTGTTGTTTGAAGAAGATTCATCATGTGCATGCTCATCATCTCAGACAGGTGGAAGAGTGAAGGTGTCTGCATACGACTGCTGAGGTACATGCGAGACACTTTCCTCGAATTGGACACTACGCTCAATGATGAGTCGGTTCGAGGAAATATCAATAAGCCAACATCCCTTCACACCGTCAGGGTATCCAAAAAAAATGCACTCAGTGCTCTGTGGATCAAGTTCCTTCCTCTTTTTAGAGGGAATCCGAGCCCATGCACGTGAACCAAAAATGCGAAAGTGGGACACTTCCGGTTTGAGGCCGCTCCAAGCCTCGTAGGGGGTCTTATCCTTGAAAAATATACGAGGAGATCTGTTTTGGATGTATGTTGCACAGTTAAGTGCTTCGGCCCATAGTCTCTGTGGTAGTGACTTTGCATGCAACATGCAAGATGCCATCTCCTTTAGAGATCTGTTTTTCCGCTCAACAACTTCGTTTTGCTGCAGAGTGTAGGGAACTGTATGCTGCAATTGAATCCCTGCCTCATGGAAAATATTATGAATCTCATGATTCACATAGTCTCCCCTGTTATCAATTCAGAGGACTTTGATCTTCTTTCCAGACTGTGTCTCAACCAAAGATTTGAAATCTTTGAGGTGTTGAAAGACCTCAGATTTTTGCCTGAGAAAGTAGATCCAAGTAAAACATGAGAAATCATCAACAAAAATGAGAACAAACCTCGCTTTTCTGATCGATGGATGCATAAAAGGACCCATGAGGTCACCTCAGATCATATCTAAAGGTGTGAAAGCTCGCTGACACTTTCCTTTGACGAATTCCTCTTGAGGGTGTTTTCCGAGAACACTGTTGGACAACTGAGAGGGGGGGTGAATCAATTGTTACTGTGCTTAAAAAATTATTCTTATTTTAAAATCTTTGCATAAACATTGAATTATGTTCACAATAAGGCAGGCAAATAAATAATGGCACTTTCAACATTATTCACATATATGAGAAACACAGAGACAAATATTTCCCGAGGAAAACCATACAGGGTAAAAACCTCTTTTTCTTTATATGATAACTAATAGTTACATTCTTTACATTATCATACATATGAGCACCAAATCATAATGAGGCTACAACCTCAGTTTTGCAAGCTGCAACTTGCTGAGAGAACCAACTCTCTATTTTCTCTAGCACCCACTAGAAGGAAGCACCAACTCAATGGTTTCTCTAGCACCAACTAGAAGGAAGCACCAACTCCCTGTGTTCAAGCACCCACTTGAACCTTTGAGGACACCAGTCCTCCCTAACACCTACCAACCACCCTGAAATACAAATCTTTGCTACTAAAACTTATTACAGTGATATGATGTTCAACAATGGCTTACCAGACTCATCACTGTTCTGCTGCATTTCGTTGCTCTGTCTGCTTCACTGCCTTTCTGCACACATCACTTGCACTGTCTATTCTTCTGCTTTTTATGCTCTGTGCGCCATGTCCATTCACTGCACAGTTCCTCTTCTGTGCAATTCAACTGCTGCACTCTCCTCCTTCTTCACACATGAATCACCTTCACCAACAACAACAACAACAACACTCTTCTCTTCTCTGTACCGTGTATATATAGCTTCTGTGCATCTTCTGCATGCAATATTCGCCATTCCTCTGCATGCTCATACCGCACCAATCTCCTCCACATATCAAGTGCTCTATGTGATCATCATCGCGACTCTTCAACTTCTCTGGTAGTTCAACCCCTGTGTCTATCATCACTAGGTGTTATGCCTAGATTCCTTTTTCTCTTTGGCAGTTGAGACTCTTCGTCTTCTATGTGAAAGTTGAGCTCACCTTCTCTGTTTTAGTTACAGGCCTCAATGACCATCCAGCTGTTAATCGCCTCCACGAACATCTTCATCCCTCTTGAAGATTCTCAGAGGCTCTTCACCATCTCTATCAATCATCCCCAAGTGCCTTCGAGTCCTCTGGCTGAAACCATCAATGGTTTCTGGTAGTTATACTATGTCATGCTACAGTTGCCCTCCGATCTTGTTCAAATTCATTTGCACCGTTGGATATGCAGCGAGAAAATCTAGACGGTCAGAATCTGTGCTCTCAGATCTACGGTCGGGATTGGATTCTGGAGCCCCCCTGCCATTCTATCTTTAAGCGGAGGGGGGGGGGGGGTCCGGAATTGGGCGCGCATCTCTC
>ML794035.1:168926-182972 GCA_009831015.1 Picea engelmannii
AACCATTTGGGCCATTTGACAAAATTGAAACAATCAGGAACAATAGAAGACTTCATAGCTGCATTTGAGCGCCTGGCTTTTCGAACAGAGGGCATGACTGATGCTTTCTTTCGAGAGTGTTTTATCAGTGGCCTCAAGGAGGATATTTAGGATGATGTCCTCATGGCTAGACTTGCGATTTGGGTGGAGGATACTAAAAAATATAAAGAAGCACAACAAATTGTTTCCTCTCAAAACCGTAAGCCTTCCTTTATCCCTCACCCTAAACCAGTAAACCCCACTACTCCCTCCACCCCATTAAAGATCCAAAAATTGACCAGGGATGAAATGGCTGAACGCCAACTCAAAGGCCTCTGTTATAATTGTGATGACAAATATTTCCCCGACCACAAATGTAAGGAACAAAATCTTTTTATGGCCATCTCTGAGGAAACTCCAGAAGAGGATGTTGAAACTCCCCTTGTGCTCGAGTCACTAGAAATCACTGACATAAACCCTCCCTCCGACACTCTCGAAGTGGAACCGATCATTTCCCTCAATGCTCTCACTGGCTTCTCTGCCCCCTAAACCCTCAAGTTAATCGGTTACATCAAGCACCGAAAGGTCATCATTCTGGTTGATAGTGGCAACACCCACAATTTTATTCATCACCGCATTGCCCAAGAAACCCATTGCTACATCCACGCTGTCAACAATTTCCAAATCATGATTGCCAATGGTGGTTCTATGAAATGTGGTGGGCACTGTGAAAATGTGCATCTCTAAATCGGTGACTACCACCTAAAATCCCATATGTTTTCTATTGACATGGGAGGTTGTGTCATTGTGTTGGGTGTATACTGGCTAAGGACTTTGGGTCCCATTCTCATGGATTTTAAGAACTTAACCATGCAATTCGACCAAGAAGGCCACCAATATAAATTCCAAGGTATCACTATTGGTTCACCTGAGGTCATCAGTTCCCATTGCATGGAAAAGCTGCTCAAAAAAGGTCATTCTAGTGTCATTGCCCAACTCCATGCTATACAAGCCACAGAGACACCCCCAATGCCCCAAGACCTCCAGGCCCTCCTTTCTAAACATCAAACAGTATTTTCCACTCCCCAAGGACTCCCTCCTTCCCGAGGTGTTCGTGATCATTCCATTCCCCTTATCCCAGGAATCCTTGCCCCCAATATCCGTCCATATCGCCACCCCTTCGCACAAAAAAATGAAATTGAGAAAATGGTCCAGGAACTCCTTACTGCAGGCATCATCTGTCCTAGTACGAGCCCTTACTCATCTACAGTCATCATGGTACTGAAGAAAGAAGGTTCTTGGAGAATGTGTCCTGACTTCCGTGCTCTCAACAAACTGACCATCAAAGACAAATTTCTCATTCCTGTCATTGATGACCTCTTGGATGAATTGAGTGGCGCCCAATTCTTCACCAAACTTGATCTTCGTTCGGGCTATCACCAGATACGTATGAAAGAGGCAGACATTCCCAAGATAGCCTTTCGCACTCATGAGGGCCACTATGATTTTTTGGTCATGCCCTTTGGCTTGTGTAACGCCCCCTCCACCTTCCAGAGCCTCATGAACCATGTCTTCCATCCTTTTCTCCATCATTTTGTCTTAGTTTTCTTTGATGATATCCTCATCTATAGAAAAACCTGGACAAACCATCTTACTCATGTGGATCAAGTTCTCTGCCTCCTCTCTCAGCACCGACTTTTCTTGAAACAGTCTAAATGTGATTTTGGTGCCTCAGAAGTAGAATACTTGGGCCATTTGGTGAGAAAGGTTGGCGTCACGGTAGACCCAAAAAAGATTGAAGCTATGCAAGACTAGCCGCACCCAAAGACTCTCAAAATATTGCGTGGATTTTTGGGCCTAACAGGGTATTATTGCAAGTTTGTTAAGAACTACAGAAATATTGCAACACCTCTCATGGCTCTCCTAAAAAAGAGCTCTTTCACTTGGACTCCAACAACTACTCAAGATTTTCAAACCTTGAAGATGACCATGTGCACCACTCTGGTTTTGGCCCTTCCTGATTTTACAAAGACCTTTTTGTTGGAATGTGATGCCTCAGGGAAAGGAATCGACACTGTCCTTATGCAAGAGGATCGACCTTTGGCCTTCACCAGCAAGCAACTGTCTGAAAGGAATATGGGCAAACCCATTTATGAAAAGGAAATGTTGGCGATTCTGCATGCCGTTGAGCTATGGCGTCCTTATCTCTTGGGGCAACGCTTACAAATTAAGACCGACCATCAAAGCCTCAAGTACTTTCTGGAACAATGCATTTCCTCCCAAGAGCAACAAAAATGGGTGACTAAGATATTTGGATATGATTACGAGATCATTTACAAGAAGGGAAAAGACAATGTCGTGGCAGATGCACTTTCCCGGAAATATGAAGATGAAGGATCCCTTTTTTCTCTTTCCTTCATTGTACCCAATTGGCTCCAAGCTATGTGCCAGGAATGGCTTCAAGATCCCAAAAGTTTGCATCTGATCCAACAATTGCAAACCAAGACTCCAGCTCCCCCAGGGTACTCCTGGCTCCAGGATGAGCTGTGATACAAAGGCCGATTGTATTTAAGTAAACAATCCAAGCTCAAATCCACGGTACTTTCTAAGCTTCATGCTACACCCACAACGGGGCACTCAGGGTTCACCAAAACATATGACAGGGTCAAACGTTATTTTTTCTAGGATGGTATGAAACATGACATCTGTAAGTTTGTCGCTGAATGTGAGGTGTGTCAGTGCAACAAGGGAGAAATAGTCAAATCTCTGGGCACCCTCCAAACACTTCCGATTCCCCCTACTATTTGGAAGGATATCTCTATGGAATTTATTACAGGATTACCCAAATCGGGGAATAAATCAGTCATAATGGTGGTGGTGGATCACCTTTCCAAGTATGCTCATTTTTTCGCTCTTCACCACCCATTTACTGCATCCACGATGGCTCAAATTTTCATGGACCAGGTCTTCAAGCTTCATGGCATGCCACACTCTATTGTTTTTGATTGTGACCCAACTTTCACAAGCAATTTTTGGCAAGAACTGTTTAAGCTACAAGGCACACAATTGCATCTCAGCTCAGCTTATCATCCCCAGACGGATGGTCAAACGGAAGTTGTCAACAAGTGTTTGGAAACATATCTGAGGTGATTTGCTTCTAAAAAACAACACCAATGGGCTCAATGGTTACCCCTAACTGAATGGTGGTACAACACAACATACCATACAACCACTCGCACGACTCCTTTTGAAGCGGTATATGGACATAAGCCACCTTCAGTTCTCTCATACTTACTAGGTACCTCGAAGGTCCAGGTGGTTGACCAAACACTTACAGTTCGAGAGGATATTCTTCATACCCTTAAAGAGAACTTGGTCATGGCACAGAATCACATGAAGCAGCAAGCAGATCAAGGTCGCTCGGAACGCCAATTTGCAGAAGGGGATCAGGTGTTCCTGTGACTGCAACCATATAAGCAAACTTCCCTCAAGGCCGAGCATTGTCAGAAGCTAGCGCCCAAATTCTATGGTCCTTACACAGTTCTCAAGCATGTGGGACAAGTCGCATATCAGTTATCTCTACCCAGTCAGTCGAAGATACATCCTATTTTTCATGTTTCCTTCTTGAAGAAGGTGATTGGAACCAGGTGCCAAATTCAAACCAACCTTCCAGAGTTAGCTGCAGAAGGATCCATTTGGCTATAGCCAGAAGAAGTTTTGGACTAGCGTGAGCATCGCCTGCATCAGAGAACCATCAAGGAAGTGCTCATACAATGGAAATATATGACTCCAACAGATGCCACTTGGGAATCAACTACCATTCTGCAGTAGTTTCCACATCTCAAGCCTTGAGGACAAGGTTGTTTTTAAGGGGACGAACATGTTAAGGTCCTAACCCGCACATAGGTAGATCAATGTATTCGGATGTAATAAAGGTCAATATTAATAAGGCCTTTCAATAAAATAGAATAAGGCGGATGTAAGAAGACCTAATAGAAGCTTCTACTTCTAGAAGGATCTTCCTCTAGATGCTTCTCTTAATAGACATATTTAGTATAAATAAGGGTCGAGAGTATGAAAACCCTAGCTTGGATATTATTGTAACATAGCACTTCTCGACTAGAGGTTGCCCCCTCGAAGAGGCCTGTGAACATTTCTTTCTAAATCAAAGTGCTATTTCAGTTGTTGTTCTCATATTATTTCTGTGTTATTGTGGAGATTATGCTGGTTATATTACTGTTGTTCTTCCATTTCTAGCATTTTATTTATGTTCCGCGTATTTATTATATCTGGTATCTTGCATATTCTCTTCCAAATACCTCTATTTGGAAGATGTTTTTTGATGGAGCCTCTTCTAAGGAAGGTGTTGGTGCTGGAGTAGTCTTTGTTTCACCTTCTCAAGAGACCATATCTTTGTCCTACAAGCTCGAATTTGAAACTAAAAACAATGTGGCAGATTATGAAGCTCTTGTTTCGGATTTGAGGGATTCCAAAGACATGAGGATTGAAGAGCTATCAATGTTTGGAGATGCTAAATTAATTGTCCATCAAATAAAAAATATGTATCAAGCAAAACACCCCAGACTAAGGACTAACAAAAATGAGGTTTGTGATCTTGTTGACAATTTCTTCTTAGATTTCAATATCTCATTTATTCCAAGAGAGGAGAACACCATGGCTGATTCTTTGGCTATTTCATCAAGTAATTTCAGAATCCCTTTGCCACCTAAACTCAAATATGATGTAGAAGTGAAATATAGACCCTCTATACCTGACAATGTCAAACATTAGAAGGTCTTTGAGGATGATCTTGAGATTAAAATATTTCTTGATACTGTTGATGCGTTTTTTGCATTACATATTGATCAAGATCATGATTATGAAAATAGCCCTCATGCTGATGTTTTTCTAAATAAAATTTCTAATCATCATATTGTTCAGTTGCCTAGTAACCATATTCCAAAAGGACTAGTTACTTTGGAAATATTTTTCGACAGAAACAATGTTGTTGTGAAGGTTAAAGGTTCAACTGATACTGTTGATGTGAATTAATGTAATGTAGGTACAGAGGAGGATCCAAAATATGTCAAGTTGTCTAGTAACTTGTCAAAGGAACAAAGGGATGAATATGTTGAGCTGTTAAAAGAGCTTGCTGATGTTTTTTCCTGGACATATGAAGATGTGAGAACATACAACACAAACATCATTGAACATAAGATCCTGAAAGAAGAGACCAAGCCATTTAGGTAGAATATGAGACAGATAAATCCTATGCTGCTGCCTATTGTGGAAAAAGAGGTAAAAACAAATTGGATGCCAATATTATCATTCCTTTGAGATACTCTGAATGGGTGGATAACTTGGTCCCAGTGAGGAAGAAGAATGGGGAAATCAGACTTTGTGTCGATTTCAGGAATTTGAATAGAAGCTCCAAGAAAGATAATTACCCCTTACCAAAGATGGGAGCACATATTGCAGATGGTGACAGGTTCATCTAGGATGTCTATGATTGATGGATTTTCTAGCTACAATCAGATCTTTGTCTTGCCAGAAGATAGAGAGAAGACAACCTTCACCACTCCTTGGGGCACGTTCATGTATGCTAAAATTCCTTTCGGATTGATGAATGCAGGAGCGACATTTCAACGAGCTATGGACATTGCCTTTATTGGGGAGAAGGACAAGTTTGTAGTCATCTATTCAGATGACATAACAATGTTCTCACAATATGATAAATAACATTATCATCATTTGAAAAAGGTCTTCTTGAAGTGCATAAAATTTGGTCTCTCTCTCAATCCTAAAAAGTCATTGTTTTCTATGGAGGGGAAATTATTGGGGCACATTGTATCAACTGAAGGGGTAAGGATTGATTCAAGAAGAGTAGAAGCTATCCATACCTTTTCTCTCCCTATATCTAATAAATAAGTTCAGTCTTTCTTGGGGAAAATCAATTTTTTGAGAAGGTTGATTTAAAATTTTGTTGAATTGGTAAAGTACATCACAACCATGCCGAGGAAAGGAAATGAAGTCAAATGGACTACCGAGTCTCGAAATTATTTTGATCAAATAAAAAAGGCTTTGAATGAAGCACCTGTGCTCATCATCCCTGACTACTCCAAGGATTTTCTGATTTTTCTTTTGCTTCATTTGACACAGTAATTGTTGTTTTATTGCAAAAAAATGCAGAAGGGTTAGAGCAGCCTATTGCCTTTTTCAGCCGGGCATTGAGGGATGCTAAAATAAAATATGACATCATGGAAAAGTAGGCCTATGCTTTGGTCAAAGCCCTTAAGGATTTCAATTATATGTGTTGCATTCAAAATTTATTGCATATTTCCCTTAAGCCTTAGTGAAATAAATTCTTATTCAGCCTGACATAGACATAAGGAGGAGAAAATGGATTTCCAAAATTCTTGAATTTGATCTTGAAATAAATCCCACAAAATTGGTTAAAGGCCAAGGTTTAGCTAGGTTTCTGGCTGAATCAAATTGCAAAGCTTTGGGGGTTAATTTTATAAACATCAGCTCAGAAAATCAACAAGCTGAGTTGTCTGATAAAGGTTCTCAAGTCAGCCCTCAATTGGCAGAATGCACTTGGTACAAGGACATTATATATTTTCTATAGAAGTTGCAACCTCCTGATGGTTTGGAGAAGAACAAGGTAAGAGATTTGAAGCTCAAATCAATCAAATACTGTCTTATTGACCAAGTTTTGTATTGGAAATATCCTTTAGGAGTTATTTTGAGATGTATAGATCCACAGGAGGCCCAAAATATTATTTCTAATTTTCATGACAATTTATGTGGGGGTCATCACTTCTGGAGAACCACAGCCTATAAGATCCTCAGAACTGGGTATTTTTTGCCTATCCTTTTTACTGACATTTGTGCAAATATTAGAGCTTGTGTCAAGTGCCAAAATTTTTCTGGAAAGCAGCAGCTCAAGTCTTTTTCATTGAAGCATGTGGTAGCTCCAGGACCTTTTCAGCAGTGGGGCCTATATTTTATTGGGGAAATTCATTGTGCTTCAAGTGGTCAACATAGATTTATTTTGACTTCCACTAATTACTTCACCAAGTGGATAGAAGCCATCCCTACAAGGAATGTCTCCCAGAAGGTAATCATTAGTTTTCTTGAGGATATTATAGCGATATTTGGTTGTTCGAGTAGAATTGTTACTGATAATGTTGCATCTTTCAAGGCTGAACCATTGATCAAGTTTTTTGAATAGTATGGGATTACATTGCTTCATTATACTCCTTACTATCCCCAAGGGAATGGACTGGCAGAGTCTTGTAACAAGATCCTTATAAAGATCATCAAGAGATTGTTAGAAGACAACAAGAAAGCATGGGATTCAAAGCCTAAATTTGCTTTGTGGGATGATAGAGTGACAACAAAGAGATCTCTTGGTGTCTCTCCTTTTTATCTTATGTATGGAGTTGAGGTTAACTTTCCTTCTCAGCTTGCCTTTCCTGTGGAAAAATTATTCTAAGACTACTAAGGAGAACCTGATGATATGATCAAAAGATTACAATAGCTGGTAGAAGTGCATAAGATTAGGGAGAAGCTACTGGACAAAGCACATGACCATCAACAAAAGATCAAGAAAGCCTTTGACAAGAAGGTAAGCAAAGAATATTTCCAAATGGGAGATCTAGTGCTATAGCGGGATGCACCCAAGAAAGACAAAGACAAGCACGGTAAATTTGAGGCCTTGTGGATTGGTCCCTTCAAAATTTCTGCGGTATTTTCAAATAACACTTATAAGTTACAAAATTTGGAGGATTCCAAAGTTTTTGGTGGCCTTGTCAATGGGCACTTTCTGAAAAAGTATTTTTCTTAAGCCATGAGTGGCTTTCCATGTCATTTTAAATATCATTTATGATTATTATTTTTTATTGAATAAGTGACCCAATAGCCCTAGGATAAGGCACTGAAACTGCTTGTTCTTGGCAGCGCACATGGAGCATGCCATCCCCTGTGGAGCCAATGTTATTGCACTAAGTTTCCTTGGGTATTTATCCCTTAGGTTTAAATTTTTATCCTTTAGACTTCAAATTTTCTTTATTTCTCTTTGTGTGATTTTCTTAGGTTAGATTGAACAAATAAAGACTTGAGTTTTGGCTCATTTTTTGCCCTCATATAGATTTGAAGCCTAGGTTCATTTTGTGGCTTATGGTTTTGACTCACCTCATGACTTGAAACCAAGCATAACCTATCCCATGACCTTCATGACTTGACATGTCACCCTTTTCACTCATACCTTTTATCCTTGCCATGTTGTCCTTATGTTCGATTAAAGGTGGGTCAAATCAATTCTTTGAAAAAGGGCGCTGCCAACGCATTAGGAGTTTTCGTAGCGCACTCGTTGTCCTTTTTTTTTCTTTTCCATGATTCATCTTTATTCGCTGAGGTCATGATCTACATTGTTTTCAGCACCATGGTTCATTAAAATATGGATTCTAAGATTTGGTTTTAATGATTTTGCTAACGGTTTCAAATATTTGAATTTTCTCAAACTCGGCACTGCTGAAACCGCTAGTTCAGACCAGTTGTAGGCAACGCTACAGGATCAACTGCTAAAGCTGGTTTGGAAGCTGAGGTGGTCGTGGTGGTCTCCTAACCGATTGCAAAGCCACAAATTTTCAATTAATCATCCAAGTATTCTATGAGCTCCCTCCATTGCATAATAAATTCCTGGGATATCTCTTGCCTGAGTTTTGGTAGCGACCGATGCTGCAAATCACTCCCTCCTTCATCCCTCTGCATCCATAATTTTCCTCTCACAAACTTGCAACCCTTGTCACTTGGTTTTCAACTATCAAAAATGCAAATTCATTATGCTCCTGAGTTTTGAATTGCCCGTGCAAACACATGTTTCTTGTGTGCGCATTGCACTACTGAAAAACGTTGAAACCTTGCTACATTTCCCCTGTTTTCCATATGTTGTATTTTGTTTGGATTGGAGTGTTACTTGTCGGTATTTAAAGACCCCTGTTTCATTTTTATTTTCACTATATCATTACACTTTAGCTTGAGATCTACATACAATAAGGGGAGGGGAAATTGCACTTCCTACCTTTCAAAAGCCATCAAACAATGATCTTTCAAAACAAGGTGAGTTAGAGGAGAATATTAGGAGAGAGAAGCCATTATTCACTGTCATTTTTACATTTTAAATTTGCATATGTTTTCTCCCATAGCCTTCACTATACCATAACCTTTGATCCATTGTCTTTACCCATGGATACACCTGAGAAGAAGAAATCTCACAAGGGAGGAACTGTGGTCATAACTGAACCCTCAGACATGCACCGATTTGATGCAAAGTCAATGGTTAGGGAAATTTTCCAAAGGGTGGGATGCCTCTCTTTTTTACAAAACATGTAGAGGGGACATCCTGAAGTGGCAAGGAAATTTTCCTTACATTTTGATGGCCTTAAGACTAAGTTAGGATACCTTTAGTTTGAGGTGTATGAAGCCTCCATTGCAACAACCACAGGGATTCCTAATACTGGCGAGAGGTGGTTTAAATCCATGACCTTAAATTTTTCCTTCTCCAAGGACTTCCTCAAACCAGATTAGCAGACAAACAACTTGTCCAAGGGAGTGCCTAGAAGTCATCTAGTTGAATATTTGGACAAGATATTGAAGATCATCCAGAGATACTTTACATGTGAGGGGAGGTTTAATATGTTATAACAGTACCATATAAGAATTTTTCTTCATTTTACTGGTAAAGATGAAATGAATATCCCTTTCTACTTGTTGAGGAGCATGGGGAAAATCTCTGATAGAGTCCAAGCTAAGTCCAAGGTTGTGGACACTAGTGTCTTTCACTCTGGATTGATCGGGATGTTGGTCTTGGAAGAATTGAAGAAGAGGAGAATTCCTTGGGAACAATTCATTATTTCTTCTCACATGAAGTTTGACATAGCTTCAACTCCTCAGTCAAATATGCAAAGTCCTTTTCCATCTACTAGTGATGCTCCAGTAGGAACAAGCAAGAAAAGAAAGAGTAAAGCCATTTATCAAGACAAAGAGGTTATTAAGGAAGTTGAAGAAATAGAGAGGGGGGACTATCATTATCCACAAAGAGACTTTTCACCTCCTACTGCACCAAAATTGGAAGAGGTCCCATCATCCACTAAAGCCACAACCAAGAAGGGAAGAAATTTGCATTTCTCTTCACCTTTTCCAACAATTAGTATAAATATCAAGAGCTCTTTCACTAGATCATCAACTCTCAAGGAGGCTGTTGATTTTAGAAGTCCTACCCAAGGTTTCAATTCTAAATAAAAAGAAATATAATGGAAAAGGCATTGAGAAGCCTATTGAGGTGATAGACAACGCCCCTTTGCAACAGAAATATGAAGGTGAAGCCATGAAGAATATTTTTGAGGTTATCAACATCAGCACTCCACCTAGAAATCACACCTTCAAAAGATTGATTAGATAACTCAGGGAGGCTAGGAAGGAGGTTGCTCGTTTGAAAGAAGAAGGCTTGGAAGACAGAAGAAAGATGAAGGAGCTTATGGATAATTACAAAAACACCCTTGATCTGGAAAAATTTGCATCTAAAAGAGCCCTGCCTCTCCATAAGAAACTAAATAACCTCTACAGGCTAAACATAGGCTTTCAATCTCAAAATATAAAGCTCAAGGAAGAATTGCAACACTTCAAGGATAAATTGGCCCATAGGAATTCAAATGTTTTGGTAGAAGCTACCATTGAAAGAGAGGAACCGGTAGAGAAGAGGAGCACACCTACAGTCAAGAAGACCACCCTTGCAAAAGAAAAACATGTTGTTGTGATATAAGGTATCTCTCCTTCAACAAGGAGGAGTGTTAGGTTGATGAAATAACTGTGGGATATAAGCTTCATTTTTTAGAGTAATTTATTTTTGCAAGAGTAAGTGATCAATGATGTATTATTTTTTTCCACCTATACAAGCATCTATAGGATTCTAACATATCATCTCAATTTTTGTGCTTTCCAAAAGATTAGTCTCATCATACAGAAAGAGCACAGACATTTCGTAGTGCCATGGCGCTGCTGAATCATCTATATAGCATGTCCTTCCATTTTGCTACCTAAAGTGCTATGAAATATCCTAGTCGAAGTACACAGGAACGCTACCAAATATCCTAAGCTGAACTTAACGGTGGCACTACGAATTCTGCAGGGCTATGTCACAGTGGCACTACCAAATCCACATATTTGTTTTGATGATGGGTGCTACCAATTCTGTAGGACCATTTCAGCGATGGCGCTACCAATTCTGCAGTAGTTATTTGAAGTGTGGTGCTACCAAATTGCACACAGTGATATACAGGATCGACACTATGGAAAATGCAAGCTTGTTTTGGATCGACGCTATGAAATGTGCATATTTATTTTTCAAGGACGCTACAAAACTTGCTACCTAGCGCACTACTGAATGACGCTATGAACTGGCACCTGGAATCAAGGAGTTTGAATTCATCACTATTTTGGGTGGTTGATGATGGGGAGAAGAACGAGGATAATAGGTGGAAGCATGGTGACAACATACAACCTCTAGAGGACACTTGACATGGAAAGGAATGTGCATCAATGAAGACAATTCCATTTAAAATTTTGATTGGATTGGTTGCCAACATGTTTCCTTTTTTATAGCAGTTTGTTAAATAGTTTTAAGCACAGGTGTTAGATTGAATAATTGATTTGGAGAATCCTATGGGAGGAAGGCCATCTCACACCTCTAGTTGTTGCCTTCCCTTTTTGTTATAAATACATATTCCAAATGATTTAGAGGGTTCAAATGGTTGAGTTGGGATCCCTTATTGTAATATTTTGATTAAGCAGATTGGTTCTCTGGTCATGTACTAGACTTGATAATTTTTTATTAATATAAGTCAATTTCTCTTATTCCATATTTTTTCCTCTTATACTGAAGTTTTCATGATTGAATGATTCACATGAGATTTTTATAGTTGTATTGTGATGAATGTTTTATTCTAGTACTGCTATGATGTTCTTCAATGTTCTTTAACATTTGAATTCAAGAATATCTTGTGTTTGAGTTTTTCCTCCTTAGGATGCTTGAAGACCTGATGTCAATAACAAACCTCTACACTTACCTCACCAAAGTCTTCCTTCTATTCACTTTTACTCCCATTCACTGACTAAAGTTTATCAAGATCTCAATTGCTTGTGCATGCTAGCCCATATTTCCGAGTTAAAACATTATTATCCTGAGTCTTGTCCATTTGACCTTTTAAAAACTTATTTACATTTACACATAATCTAATGGGCACCAGGCTTATCCTCTTTGCAATCTAAGGGTAATTCATAGTGCTAACACCAAGTATCATTTTCCATTAAAGATAGATACTCTTCATTCATTGTTGTATCCCAATATGGATGGCCTGAAACTTCTGCAAATTTCTTTGGATCATGAGTATCTGAAAATTGAGACAAAAGAGAAGAGGCTCACTGGAACTGTGAACATGTCCGATGTTGATAGGAAGGATCACCGAAAATATCACCAGCTTCTTCTTGTGTTGAACAAACCCATCTAGGAAGTGGCGATGTTAGTGTCGATTTATGTTAAATGGACTCATCTATAAGAAGGTAAGAAGGCGAAGGTGGATTTTTATCCTCATTGTCATCATCTGAAGAAGAAATCAGAATAGGAACAGAAGAAGACACAAATGTTGAAGATAGATCGCAGGTCGAAGAAGGAACAATCATCGAATTAGGCTCACATGCCAAGATATTTTCATCAAATTTAACATCTCTTCTAATAATAATTTCATTACAATGTGGTTGAAGAAATATGTAACCTTTGACATCTTCAAAATAACCAAAAAATATACACTTCTCACTTTTAGGTTGCAATGCTTTCCTTTTCTCATCAGAAGTGTGAGCCCATGCAATATTGCCAAATACACATAAGTGAATTACATCTAGTTTAATTTTAGTCCATGCTTCTTCCGATGTTATATTTTCAAGAGAATTTGTGGGAGTGTTCTTTAATATGTAATTTTCACAATTGATGGATTTCTCCCAGTACTTTAGACTTAATCCCTTAGATTGGATCATACAATTGGCCATTTCTTTTAATGTGTAGTTCTTTATCTAGCAACAACATTTTTTTGAGGTGTATATGGAATAGTGTGTTGCATTTGGATTCCATGTGTAGTGCAGTAACTTGTAAAATTATTATTCACATATTCCCCTCCATTATCTGTTCGTAACCTTTGAATTTGATGTCTAGATTGTTTTTCTAGAAGGGCCTTGTAGGCCAAAAAATTGTCAAAAACTTCGCTCTTAATTTTTAAGAAGTAAACCCATGTACGTCTAGAAAAGTAATCAATGAAATTTAATATATACTTGCACCCATAAAAATAAGGATAAGAAAGTGGACCACAAAAGGCGTGCCAAGAGGCACGTTTGTTAAAATTGTCCCAATGATGTTTGTCAAGAACACAACCGGCACAAACACCACCTTTGCATGAAATAAAACGAAGATCGGTCACCATCTATTGATTACATAGTTTCTGCAATGAGCGATAGTTTACATGACCAAACCGCTCATGCCAAAGTTTTCTCAAGTCATTGCTATGAGTAAAAACAACTGATAGAAAAGATGATGAACCAAAGTTTTCAAATTTGTACAACCTGGTAATATCACCAACAATTCCAGTTGCAAGAACATGTTTAGGATATTTTAGATCCTTGATTACAACTTGGTGAGGTGAAAACTCTATGGTTTTACCGTCACCTGAATGAGTAATTTGATACACTGATAGAAGGTTACAGGAAATAATTGGAACACATAACACATCATTGAAATGATCATTAATTGTTCCAGATCCTACAACACTAAGAGATCTATGTTAAGTACCTATACCAGATCTGCAAATATACTTCAATAATACCAAGAATAAACCATAAACCATTCACCATAACATGAACACAAGAAATAGAGAAAACCCTTGAGGTAGGGTAACACCATATATTAATCCTTATGGAAGG
>ML794035.1:216024-238179 GCA_009831015.1 Picea engelmannii
ATCTTTGTACATGACCTTCTCATTGAATATGACATCTCTACTCCTAATGATTTTGTTATTTTCATAATCCCATAAGCGATAACCAAAATCATTAACACCATATCCAATAAAGGTACACTTCTTGGATTTTGCTTCAAGCTTTGCTCTATTTTCTTTATCAATATGGACAAATGCTTCACAACCGAAAGTTTTCAAAAAATAATAGTTTGCCTTTTTTCCTGTCCATTCCTCCTCTGGAATTATACCATCCAAAGAGATTGAAGGTCCTCTGTTTATTAAGTAAACAACAATATCTACAACATCTTCCCAAAACTGTAAGCGCAAACCAACATGCAATCTCATACTCCTTGCACGCTCCATGATTGTCTTGTTCATCCTTTCCGACACACCATTTTCTTGTGGTGTTCTTGGAACTATCTTCTCTCTACGAATCCCATGGTATGAACAGTAATCATCAAACTCCTTGCTGCAATATTCACCTCCATTATCTGATTTGAGACATTTCAAGTTTTTTCCTGTCTCATTCTCAACCAAAGCTTTCCATTTCTTAAAAGTATCAAAAACATCATATTTTTGTCGAATGCAATAAACCCAAGTTTTTCTAGTTGCATCATCAATAACAGTAATATAATAATGAGAGCCACCAAGAGATGATACCTAAGCTGGTCCCCATACATCTGTATGCACAAGCTCTAACCTTTCACTCTTCTTTTCTTTTCCGACTCTGAGAAATCTGACTCTCTTCTGTTTTCCATAAACACAATTCTCACAGAAGTCCAAATCAATTTGTTTAAGATCTGGCAATAAATTTCTTTTGTGAAGTATCTGCATCCCCTTCTCACTCATGTGTCCAAGCCTATGATTCCACAATGCTGTATCCACTCCTGTAGAAGCTAAAGAGATAGAAGAGTCAATATTACCAGTACATAAATACAATGTACCTACCTTCTGTCCTTTCTCCATCACCAATGATCCTTTGATGACCTTCCACGTCTTATCTGTAAATATGGATAGACAACCTTCACTTGCCAACTGCCCTGTTGAAATTAGATTTTTCCTTAAATCTAGAACATGTCTTACCTCTTTCAACAACCATTGGTTTCTGTTGCATTGCTTTATTTTTACCTTTCCCATTCCAACAATTTTTCATGGTGCATCGTCACCCAAATGAACCTGTCCAAAATCACCTTGAACATAATCTAGAAAATGTTTCCTATGGGGTATGGCATGAAATGAAGCCCCTGAATCTACTACCCAAGACTCATAAATATTATCTATAGAAAGAATCAAAGCATCTTGTAACACATCATCTGTTACATTTGCTTACTGATTTCTCTCTTGTTGTCCATCTCTTTGTTTCTTTGGAGATCTGCAGTCTTTCTTCAGATGTCGTTTCTTCCAACAATTCCAACACTCTATATTTCCAAGTCTGGATTTGGATCTTCCCTTCCTAGAATTCTCATGGTTCCCGAAACCCTTTCCTCTATCCTTTTGTCTTCCCCTGTTCTCCATGTTCAACGCATTTCCTGATGTCTCACCTGTGATTTTCTATCGCATTTCCTCACTAAGGATAACACCAACAACATCATCAAATTTTAAAGTATTTGAACCAGAGACAGAGTTACTTACAGCCATGACCAAGTCGTTCCAGCTTTCTGGCAATGAGCACAAGATTAGAAGAGCCCTGACCTCATCATCAAAGTCCACTTTTACAGAACTTAGTTGATTAGTAACCGTATTAAAATCATTTAAATGATCTGCAACAGACCTACCTTCTGACATCTTCATATTAAATAATATCTTCATTAGAAATACCTTATTGGACGCTGAGGGTTTTTCATACAATTTGGCCAATGCATCCATCAAACCCTTTGTTGTTTTTTCTTTGGAAATATTGAAAGCCACCGACATTGCCAGGCTCAACCATATCTGACCCGGACCTATCGGCCCTCAGGCCGAGATCTAATCACATGATAGTTCTTTAGCCCCTTTGAGCTGGATTGGATCCTTCGATTCCTCACTGGAATCTCGATTTCAATCGATCCACAGGTTCTTCTCACAGCTTGCAATCTCACGAGTTTGCGAGTCATGAATCTCAACTCTTCCTCTTCAATCTTGCGATACCCGAGATTGCAAAATGGGTACAACTCTTCCTTTGTCCGTGCCCTCCATGCATGGACACTAGCTAGACTTAATTACTAGCACCTCTCGCTACTCGCCACTTCGCAAGTTTTAATGTCGAGCCCTCGTGCTCTGACTTCATGAATTCCTGATATGCGAGAGTCAACAGAGTGTTGACCCCTTCCAATAGGTGGCGTGTGTCTGCCAGTTTACTTTTTTGGGTCCACCTTGTGGTCCTGCCACGCTACCACACTCGTGCCTCGGCTCTCGACACTTCGCGATTTCTGATTTCGAAAGTGGCTCCTTTCAACCTCTGAACCACCAAATGTGTGAAATGTGATGGGGTTCTGGATCCAACAGTTCTCCCGTGACCTGGATCCAAAGGCTACCCTCGCTCCTCATGAATTCGTGACTTCGCGACTCAGAGCACCCAACTCTTGGGCTCTCACCTTGCAAACCTCCGAGTTCGCGAGATCCCTAGATCTTTGCCACCTGTCCTCTTAGAATGGACGGTCCTGATCTCTTCGTGACTTCACTACTCGTGACTTAGAGTGCCCAACCCCTGGACTCTCACCTTGCGAACCTCTGAGTTCACGAGATCCCTTGATCTCTGCCACCTATCCCGTATCACATGGACGGTCCCGATCTCTTCGTGACTTCGCTACTCGCGAAGTCGAAGGACTTCCCTTTCTGACCTCCGATGTCTGAATCCCCAATAGAGAGGATCTTGCGACACCTGTCCTCCTCCGGATGGACCGCTCAAATTCTTTCGCGAATTCGGGACTTGTGACCCCCTGTGACACAATCTTATCAACTCAAAACCCTGTTAACCGAAATACCGATGGGTCCCCTAATCTCCGCCATGTGTCTCAACAAATGGACGACCCAGATCAATTTCGGGACTTCGCTCGGTGCGAAGTCAAGATGCTCACCTCCGTCAGTCCCGATGCCTGAATCTCTGAGATGGATGATTCCGTGACACGTGTCCTGCCACAGACGAACAAATCAGATCTATTTCGCCTTGTCGCAATTTCTGAGGTCGAATGCCCGGACTCTCGTCCTCCAGACCCCCAAACTTCGAACACCGATATCCCAATACAACCTCTTCGGGACTTCGCCTTTCGCTGCTCTTCGCGTGAGGTTTAAACCTCATGCATCTTCTATCAGATCTAACGACTGATGGTTGTTCACTCGAGATCTGATGGCTTCAGATCATTTCTCCTGTGCGCTCTTCCTATACTGCCTCCTGGACGTGAAAACCTTCAACGATCCAGATCTTCTCGACTTAATCCGATGACAGCTGTTGCTCCTCTTGAGCCTTGGCACTTTTCTTCTTGCACTTGGAAGAATTTCAAGTGTCCAAAGGCCTCGACCTTTGTCTTCTTTCCTCTGCGAGCTCTTCTACTTAAGTCCTCGCCTGCGCTCTCAACGACGTTGTTCCTCATGAGCTTCCTCCCGAATCCTCAAAGGATTCTTTGGACTTCTGTGCTCCTTGCAGAGTCTTTTCATGCACATAGTGCTATCTCTTTTGAGCTTCTCATATAATCAGACCCCTAAGGGATTTTATCCTTTTTCCCTTTCTCCTGTAGATGGATAATTTGGATGCACTCCTGGCTATCCTTTACTCAAGCAACCTCTTGCTGAGTGCTCAGGGTATTCAACAACCCTGCGAAGATCCGTTAGTGGATTATTCTTCAATCACAGAACTCAAAAGAGTTCCCTTCTTCTTCTATGAACTCCTTTCACCAGCTCAATGTCCACCTGGCAGAGCTTTACAGAACTCCTCAGAGCTTCTGTCTTCAACTGTGTCCTCCATAGCCTTGCCTCTTGAGGTGTTCAACAACCTCAAAGGTCTTCCTCTAAATTGTTGATTTCAGCTTCTGTGCCCACCTGGCATGTCTTTGCCTAACTCTGCAGAGTTCAGAAGTGCATCTGTGCACTGGTATTCAGAGACCGCAGTAATCTGTCACGCCCTCCTGGCATGAAACCACAAAGAACCTCTCAAGCCTGAAATCAAAACAACTCCATGCAAATGTCTAGCATACATCTACAACATAAATAACACACAGAGACATTCACATAACACAAACAATATGCAGGAAAAACTGCTCTGGTTTATATTAATCAAAATGTCTCTTTACAAAGGTGTTTTGAGCATGGACTGTAACAAGGTCTCGACTCCTTTTCTTCTTCTCTCTACTCGTAGACTCTCTACTATGAGATACAATCACAATTGAAAGATATTTTACATGAGGGGGCTCTTTGAGATCTTCCCTCCAATATACCTACCCTATTCATTTTCATTGAATGGGCTGTCTAGTCCACCATCTAGATCTAGATCTCATCCTTCAAAGCATTAAAGGCCTACCTACTTCTATGCCTACATAAAGCACGACTTCACGGTTCACCAGCCTAAACATTAAATTACATTCAAATTCAAAATTTGAAGACGAGGGCTGCGCCTCTCTTCATCCTTGAATGCACATGCTGACATGGCTGGTTGGCTGACATGGAGAGATGCTCCTATATCATACTCCTCAGCTACAAAATTCATGAGCTCCTGCTCATGAGCTTCCTCTCTCAGCTTTGGAAATCCTCCTGGATCCCAAACAATTTTTTGGAGTTGTTCATCTACTCCATCTCCTTGCTGCTGCTGCTTCTGTGCTGCTGCTGCTGCTTTTATGCTCAACTTCTCCTTCTTGACAGTTTCTGCTGACCCTAACATCAGCTCCCTGATCTCCTCAATCACTTCATCCAGCTGCTCCAGTGGTTGGCCCTATTCATGCAATCTCTCTAGCTGCAAAATTTTTCTGCAATTGGGTAGATCACTGTGATCTCCCATGCCTTCTTCATCTGCCTCCAACTTCACCTATTGGATGTGCATGCCTTGCACTATCACCCTTCTCTCCAGGGCTTCAATTTTTTCATATAGATCAACCAAACTAATGTTGTCTTCTTCTTCTTCTTCCTCCACTTATGCAGGCTACCATGCTGCAGTCCTTTCAGTTTCCTGGCTGAAAATATTGAGCCACTCCTCAGAATGCTCATCTTCTTCTTCTCCTTCTTGGGAAACTTTCCAAGTCTGCTCCAATTCTTCCTTCCTGACAGTCTCAGCTGGCTGTCCTTCTTCTGCTGTTGCTGCTTCATCTGTAACATAGACTTCTTCCACCTCTAGGCTAGGTGGCAGGAATATTTGAATTCCTCCAATCATCAGAAGATTCCTCAAATCTTCCTCCTCTGTCAGTTGCATCTGCTGATCCAAACTCACCTCTAAGTTCATGAGACTCTCACATAGCCTCACCTACTTATCTCTGCCCACCTGGAAATATAGGATTTTCCTGTTGCTTCCTTGGCAGACTATGAGATCAACTGATCCCATATTTATTAGGACCTCAAGCTGAATTGAACTCACCTCTGAGTCCATGACACTTTCAGATAGTCCCATCTATATTCCCTTTCCCACCTTGCAAACTGGAAACTTACTGCTACTCTCCTGGCAGTCTGTGAGATCTTGCAGCGATCTTGATCCTTTTCCCACCTGGCAATTAGGAATTTCTTCTTTGCCCTCCTGGCAGTGCTTGAGATCTTCAGATGATCCCAATTCATCCTTACCACTGAGACTTCTCCCATTCTCTGGCTCACATATCTGAACCATCTTCTCTGGTCAATTGAGGTTTTCAGCATGCCTCAACCACCTTCTTAACAACCTACACTATCTTATGACCATCAACTACTTGACTGGCCATTTTATCTTTGTCTTCATGGGCCATTCATATACCCATCTTGACCTGGTATTCTGCTGCATCTCCAATGCAAGTTCATCCACCCTCACGTTCATCTCAGCGAGTTCTTCATCCCATTCATCTTCGCTCATCAGCTCTAGGTATTTCCTTCCAACATATCTTCGGCCTTCAGTAGCCATATCACTATCCCTGTCTACCCTCCTAGAAAACCTGTTGCTGTCACTCTGCACCCTGAGTGTTTCCAGCATCTTCTGCAGTCCTCCTGACTGTCTCCTTGATTGCTACTTACCTGCAACCAATCATCTACAAAGCTTCCAGTACCCTACCTTATTTTTCCCTCTCTGCCTGTAGTATATAGACAAAGCATCAACTCCGATACCAACTGATGCAGACCTATCAACCCTTGGGCCGAGATCCGCTCACAAGATTGTTCTTTAGCCCCTTTGAGCTAGATTGACTCCTTCGATTCCTCGCTGGAATCCCGATTTCAATCGATCCACAGGTTCTTCTCACAGCTCGCAATCTCGCAAGTTCACGAGTTGTGACTCCCGACTCTTCCTCTTCAATCTCACGATACCCGAGATTGCAAAATGGGTACAGCTCTTCCTTTGTCCGTGCATGACCACTGGCTAGACTTAATTACTAGCACCTCTCGCTACTCGCCACTTCGTGAGTTTTAACGTCGAGCCCTCGTGCTCTTACTTCACGAATTCCTGATATGTGAGAGTCAACGGAGTGTTGAACCCTTCCAATCGGTGACATGTGTCCGCCGGTCTACTTTTCCGGGTCCACCTTGTGGTCCTGCCACACGTCCACACTTGTGCCTCATCTCTCGGCACTTCACGATTTCTGATGTCGAAAGCGGCTCCTTTCAACCTATGAACCCCCAAATGCATGAAATGTGATGGGGTTCTGGATCCAACGGTCCTCCCGTGACCTGGATCCGATGGCTACCCTCGCTCCTCACGAATTCGTGACTTTGCGACTCGGAGCACCCAACTCTTGGGCTCTCACCCTGCGAATCTCTGAGTTCGCGAGATCGATCCCTAGATATCTGCCACCTGTCCTCTTAGAATGGACAATCCTGATCTCTTCGCGACTTCACTACTCGCGACTTAGAGCACCCAAACCCTGGACTCTCACCTTGTGAACCTCTGAGTTTGCGAGATCCCTTTGATCTCTGCCACTTGTCCCATATCAGATGGACGGTCCCAATCTCTTCACGACTTTGCTACTCACGAAGTCGAAGGACTTCCCTTTCTGACCTCCGATGTCCAAATCCCCGATAGAGAGGATCTTGCGACACCTGTCCTCCTTCAGATGGACCACTCAGATTCTTTCATGAATTCAGGGCTTGTGACCCCTTGTGACACAATCTTATCAACTCGAAACCCCGGTAGGCGAAATACCGATGGGTCCCTTGATCTCCGCCACGTGTCTCAATGAATGGACGACCCAGATCAATTTCAAGACTTCGCTCGGTGCAAAGTCAATATGCTCACCTCTGTGAGTCCTGATGCCCGAATCTCTGAGATGGATGATTCCGTGACACGTGTCCTCTCGCAGACGGATGGCTTAGATCTATTTCTCCTTGTCGCGATTTCTGAGGTTGAATGCCCAGACTCTCATCCTCTAGATCCCCGAACTCCCGAACGCCGATATCCTGATACAACCTCTTCGAGACTTCGCCTTTCATTGCTCTTTGCATGAGGTTTAAATATCGTGCATATTCTGTCAGATCTAACGACTGACGGTTGTTCGCTCGAGATCTGACGGCTTCAGATCATTTCTCCTGTGCGCTCTTCCTGTACTGCCTCCTGGACATGAAAACCTTCAACGATCCAGATATTCTCAACTTAATCCGATGGCAGTTGTTGCTCCTCCCGAGCCTTGGTGATTTTCTTCCTGCACTTGGAAGAATTTCAAGTGTCCAAAGGCCTCGACCTTTGTCTTCTTTCCTCTGCGAGCTCTTCTACTTGAGTCCTCACCTGCGCTCTCAATGACGTTGTTCCTCCTAAGCTTCCTCCTAAATCCTCAAAGGATTCTTTGGACTTCTCCACTCCTTGCAGAGTCTTTGCACGCACACGGTGCTATCTCTTCTGAGCTTCTCAAATACTCAGACCCCTAAGGGATTTTATCCCTTTTCCCTTTCTCCTGCAGATGGAGAATTTGGATTCCCTCCTGGCTATCCTTTACTCAAGAAACCTCTTGCTGAGTGCTCAGGGTATTCAACAACCCTGCAAAGATCCTTCATTGGATTCTTCTTCAATCACATAACTCAACAGAGTTCCCTTCTTATTCTGTGCACTCCTTACACCGGCTCAATGCCCACCTGGCAGAGCTTTACAGAACTCCTCAGAGCTTCTATCTTCAACTGTGTCCTCCACAGCCTTGACTCCTGAGGTGTTCAACAACCTCAAAGGTCTTCCTCTGAATTGTTGATTTCAGCTTATGTGCCCACCTGGCACGTCTTTGCCTGACTCCGCAAAGTTCATAAGTGCATCTATGCATTGGTATTCAGAGACCGCAGTACTCTCTCACGCCCTCCTAGCATGAAACCACAAAGAACCTCTCAAGCCTGAAATCAAAACAACTCCCTGCAAATGTCTAGCATACATCTACAACATAAAGAACACACAAAGACATTCACATAACACAGACAATATGCAGGAAAAATTGCTCTGGTTTATATTAATCAAAATGTCTCTTTACAAAGGTGTTCTGAGCGCGGACTGTAACAAGGTATCAGATCCTTTTTTTCTCTTCTCTACTCGCAGACTCTCTACTATGAGATACAATCACAATTGAAAGATATTTTACATGAGGGGGCTCTTTGAGCTCTTCCCTCCAATCTACCTACCCTATTCAATTACATTGAATGGGCTGTCTAGTCCACCATATGGATCTAGATCTCAGCCTTCAAAGAATTAAAGGCCTACCTACTTCTACGCCTGCGTAAATCACGGCTTCATGGCTCACCAACCTAAACATTAAATTACATTCAAATTCAAAATTTGAAGATGAGGGCTGTGCCTCTCTTCAGACTTGAATGCACGCCCTGACGTGGTTGGCTGGCTGACGTGGAGAGATGCTCCTACATCAATATCGTTCCTAGAGCCTTTCTATCAAGAATCTCCCATTCTTCATCCTTCGTAGCCGCCGACGTCTTTGCTATTCCGCCCAATGGTAGGAATAGATCCTTCTGATATAAATAGTCTTCCATCTGCATCTTCCATAACTGGTAGTTTTGGCCGTTAAATTTATCGATCCTAAACTTTCCATCTTCCGACATTGCTCCCACTTGAACCAGGAACCCTCTTTTCCTGCGAGTTACCTTTCGCTCTGATACTAGTTGTTAGAAAAACAGGACTGTGGAGAAATAAAATAAAACAAATGCGGAAACAAAACACAGAAGATACACAATACAATAGAGACACATATTTACGTGGTTCACCCAGTGTGGGCTACGTCCACCAGAGAAATTGACAGGTCCTTCCTTTATTATTATCCAACATATGAAGGGATACAACCTACAACAAACCCGCTGTAACTTCCTCTTCTTTCTCTCACAGTCTCCTATCTCAGAATACAATATTCGCCATCAATCATAGCCGCAATACATTTCCCTCATAAAAGAGGGTTGCCTTCTAGGGCAAAAAACCCTAACATAATCTCTATCGTTAGATCTGCAACCTTATAATGAACGGTCCATATTTACAATGAAATTACAATATACATTTACAAGGCAATTTTTCCTCCGGGGGCTTCGCCCCTGAACCCCCGCTTGGCCCCAGACCCCCCAGTCGGGGGGATACCCCCCCTGAACCCCAAAGAGGGGGTACCCCACCTCTGCACTCCCCCACGTGGAAGAGTGTACATACTTTTGGGGTGTAAATACTTGATGGGGTATAAACACGACTAAAAGTAAAAGACCTCTGAATCAGGAAGATAATCAGGCTCCACAACGAACAAGATGTCATGTCCACTCAATCTAGTGCTCCCCCTTAAAAGGGAAACATCAATTCAAGGGTTAATACCATCATCCCCTCTTGTACTGCAACATTGGGACCAAGAGATGGCTCATCCAATCACACACAACACAACACTATTATGAAACCGAAGAAAGGGCCACCCAAGCTTTAGTTGATAAACCTACCCAAGACTCAAACATGAGTATGCTATTTTTTAATGCCTTTACGAGGATGGCATGTCCACTTGATTCGATGCTTTCCCTTAAAATGGAAATATCAATTCAAGGTTTAATACCATCATCCCTTATTGTGTAGCGAACTAGGACCAAGCACTTCTTCTTTCAATCACACACAACACACACACACACACTCTTACGTCGCTCAAGCAGAGACCAAGCCAACAACGGTTGAATGATTAGACACAAAAATTTAGAGATGGAAATCTCTATTGTAGTTAGGAATAACCAAGATGAGAGTAGAGGTGATATTGGTATTAATTTTTTGGAAAACCTATTTCTCCATATTCATCCAAACAAACTGCATATATTGTTTAATCATGTTATTCAAGGTGTTATTACATAGAATTGCAAGGGTAAAAAAGTATTTTAGTTTTTTATTTTGAGTCATAGGTGTTCATTAAGTTATAGGTTTTATGTCCCTTCTCCATAGTCATTTTTCATTTTTTTGGTATGAATAAGTTATGGTTAGTTTGGCTTTGGTCTAAAGAGTCATTGGGTTATGTCTTGATTTCATAATTCTTGTATAATCACTTTTGTGAGTCACATATTTTAAATTCTTCATCATCAGTCTGACATATCACTTTCTACATGTTGTACAAAGACCCATCCTTTTGTCACCTTTACCCATTAAGATGTCAAATCAAGTTTGATATGTACGTTGCCAACTCACTAAGAGAGTTCACAGTGCTTTCAAAGGTACATCTTTCATTCATAGCCATCATTTCATTTATGGGTCATGTCAATTGAATATCTCCTTATTTTCAAAGCTGATTTTTAAACCAATATCCAGGGATTATGTCATGAATGATTTTAATTGTTTTCTTCAAGTGTACAAATCATTTTTCATCCCGACGTTGTGAACTAGTGTTATAGACATGCGCTGCGAATTTGGCGTTGTGAACTGGCTGGAGAAGGTGAGTTGGAGGTTAGGCTACTTGCAAACACCATTGTTAAACCTCAAAGATACCAGCTTCCAATTCAAGGTCACTAGGTACTCGATGAGTATTTTCTCCCTATTTGAATTACGGGAAAGGGTTTTTTAGTTGTTTTTTCCTTGTGGGTGCTGTGAACTCATGTGGGCATTGCAAATTTGTGATGGGAACTGCAAACTACCTTATTTGTTTTCTATCAAGTTTCCAAACCCTTGTGATATACTAAGAACTAGCATATTGGGAAAGCTTATCCATTAAAACCCTAACCCTTTGTTTTCCCTATTCCATCTCTAACCATCATTAAATCTCGTGGCAAGGTTTTTCTGCAGTCAGCGTTAATGGATACCCCACAACAGAGGAAGGCTCACAAAGGAGGGGAAATTGTGAGAACAGAGCCCTACGACATGCAACTTTTTCATTCTAAAAACTTGATTAGGGAAGTTTTCCAAAGAGTAGGTTGCATTAATTTTTGTCAGAAAATGCAGAGGGGGCACCCAGAGGTGGCTAGGGAGTTTTCCCTCAATTTTGATGGGACCAAATCTAAGGTTGGGACATTGGAGTTTGAGGTATCTAAATTATCCATCTCAGTAGAAACTAAGATACCTAACACTAGTGAGAGATGGTTCAAGGCCATGACCTTGAATGTTTCCTTTTCAAAGGAATTCCTCAAACCAGAATAAAAGGAGACAATTTGTCAAAGGGTCTGCCTAAAAATCATATGTTGGAGGGATTTGATAAGATGTTGAAGGTGATTCAAAGATACTTCTCCTATGAAGGAAGATTCAACATGATATATCATACCATATAAGGATATTGCTACACTTCACGAGTAAAGATGCCATGGATATCCCTTTCTACATGTTTGGAAGTATTGGCAAAATGTTTGATAGAGTCCAAGCCAAATCAAAAGCAATTGATACAAGTGTCTTCCATTCAGGCCTTATAAAGATGCTAGTGATGGAGGAATTGAGAAACAAAAACATGGATTGGGAAGCATTTATTACCTCTTCACACTTCCAGCTAAATGTTTCTCCCACTCCACAGTCTAAAATGAAAATCCCTCTTCATATTGACAAGACTGTAAATTCAGAAGTGAACAAGAAAAGGAAGAACATTAAGACTGCTAGAGGTGATAAAGAAACTAAGGATAAGAAGGAGGAGTACCTTCACATTCTTCACAGAGAAAAAATTCACCTATTCCAGATCCCATACCAGTAGAGGCTCCTTCAACTAACTCTACAAGTTTGAAAGGAAGGAAGTTGGTGGTTCCTTCACCTAGTGCAGCTGGCAAGGTTAAATCTAGGAGGCCTCTTACTAGAGATACCTGTGAAAGAGGATGTAGTAAGAGAGGCCTCTTACCCAGTGCAGAGAATCAACCAAATAAGAGATACCTGTGAAAGAGGATGTAGTAAGAGATTCATCCCAGAGGAAAGGTAAATACATAGCTACTAAGAAGCCTATTGAAATCATCGATACCCCCGCTCCTCAAAAGGAGAGTAATCATACTTTTAAGAGGCTCAACATACAACTTAAAGAGGTAAGGGTTGAAATTGATGAAATGAAGAAGGGTGAGTTGGTTGCAAAGAAGAATCTTAATGGACTCATGGGCATGTATCATGAAACTATTAACAAGTCCATATTTATAGCTAAAAGGTTTCAACCCCTCCATAGGAAGCTCAGAAACTTATACATACAAAATAAAGCCTATCAGGCTTAGATCAGAAGGCTAAAGATGGAGCTACAACCTTTCAAAGAGGAGCTAGCCAAGAAGAATATGGAGATGTTAGCTAAATATTCCACTAGGAGGAGCTCCAGAGTCATAAAATGAAGAATATGAACACCTTAACTCATATCAATTTTAACAGTTTCTTGTTTTTGTATTTTGCAATTTTGAGGATGGTCATTTTTGATAAATCATGTTCAGCTAAGGGTGTGTTATCTTCTTAGTCATATGTCATGATCATATGTTATTATAGAATTTGGTGGCACTGGGAATGGTTTTTGGAATGTTTTGAGGCATTTTCAAATGAAAAGAGAAGCTACAGGAAAGTTCGCAGCGCCTGGCACTGCGAACTGGATGATACCGGTTGGTGTTGCGAACTCTTGTTCTGGAGATTTTGAAGGAATCAACAGTTTCCAGATGGTCAAATGAATGCATGAAACTTGTCTGATGGTTATTTTTAAGTTGGGAATCCACCTGCCAAAGGAAGAATGTGCTTAAAGGGACAGTTCATCAACAATAAAGAAATGTTAAGGGCATTCCCAACATTAGCCTAGTTTGTAACAATTTAGTTATTTTTTGTTATCCACCCGTTGCCATGCTTCTTTGAGGGCACATGGATCCTAGGATAAGGAATTTATTCGAATTGTAAAGATTTCATTGACATTATAGACTATAAAATAAACATTGTATCTTGGTTAGAGGGTTCGAAGGATTATAATGAGACTCATATTTTTGAGATTGTGAAAGTAACAAAGACAACTATGATTTTATGTACTGGACCTGAGACTTTTTGGCTAATAGAAATCAGTCTTTTCCTTTTATCATCTTATTTATGTCTTCCTCTTATTTGCATCTATTGAAGGCTTCAATTGATCTATTGTATTTGCATTACAGTGAAGGATTTGCTCTGATGTTGCTCATGTTTTCATTAGAGTTTCCCTTTTGATTTAAGAAATTCTTGTTTCAGAAGGTTTTCTTCATATATCTATTAGTATTACCTAATGTAAATGGTAGATACATTTCACTTTTATTACTTAATTCTTCCTCTTATTTGCATCTATTGAAGGCTTCAATTGATCTATTGTATTTGCATTACAGTGAAGGATTTGCTCTGATGTTGCTCATGTTTTCATTAGAGTTTCCCTTTTGATTTAAGAAATTCTTGTTTCAGAAGGTTTTCTTCATATATCTATTAGTATTACCTAATGTAAATGGTAGATACATTTCACTTTTATTACTTAATTCTTCCCACTATTCATGTTATTTTGTAAACCCTGATCCAAGTTATTCAAAACCTCATTTGTTGGTGCATCTTATCTAGAACTTATTGTGATTGACATTGTTTCACTGAGTTTTTTATCCATTCGACACCTTAACATTAAAACTTGTTTCAAACCTACTGATGGGTGTTGAGATTACACTTTAGCATTCAAAGTGTGACTTTCAGTGCTAACACACGAGTTACAAAATTTTAGTGAAATTTGAAATAAATTCTCTGATGAAGTTAATTTTACTAAAGAAATATTGCATAGCTTTCTTTGCGGTCAACAAGGAAATTTGGGATATGGATCTCACTCTTTTTGGGTCTTCTTCGGTCCCATTTTTTGTGATAATGTGCCCAAAAATTTTACCTTTGGTGACATCAAAGATTATTTTCTTGGGGTTTATAGAAATCTTGTATTTATGAAATCAATTAAAAATATGATTCACGTGTTGGAAGACATTGATGTCATCCATGTGGATCACCACCAATTTTTTGATTAAGCCATAGAATTCTATGTCCAAGGCCAATTAGAAAGTGTCACTGAAATGAATCAACCAAAAATGAATCCTCCAATAGGCATAGGTACCCTAATTCATTTTAAATGTAGTTTTGAGATAATCTTCGGATGAGACTAGGACTTGGTTGTATCTAGAGAATATTTCCAATAAAGGCACAACCTCTGAACCTATAACCAACTGTGTAATTTGGTACACGAATGGGAGAGGGTATATATCCTTCTTAGAAACATTCTTAAGGTTTCTAAAATTTGATAAAAGACCATTGAAGAAGTTAGAAAACATATTAAAAAGGATTAGAGAATTGAAAATGTATGAATTGCACATGAATGATGTAATACTTGAACTATCTTGCAGAAAAAATTGAACTAGATGATGTCTTGTATGTTCCTAGATTGATTAAAAATATTCTTTCAATTTCATCCATGACAAATCTTATGTGTTTCATTGAGTTTGATGATAAGAAATTCATTGTAAAATATCGTACCCAAAAGTCAAGTTTAGGCCAAGGTGTGCGAGAAGGTGACCTATATAGGTTGTTTGTGGATCCATTGAAACATGGTAATTAAGTACATGATAGTAAAAAGTTGGGAGAGATTTTTTATAAGAGATTTGATCTCCTTCACTATGGAACATTTCCACTCTTGAAGGGAATTGTGCAAGGATTGTAGGACAACAATATCCAAAAGACAAAAGTGTACAAGCATTTTGCACTTGGAAAGTATGTGAACACCCGTTTTCCAAGAAGTGAGCATAGATCAAGAGATATTATTGATCTGATTATTTCATATGTATGTGTAATTACTTCATCAACATCTTTGAAAGGAAACATGTATTTTGTTTCATTTATTAATAGCTCCTCCAGAAAGCTTTGGATTCACTTTATGACGACGAACGATGAAGTCTTTGGAAAGTTTCAAGAGTTAAAATCTCTTATGGAGAATCAAATAGGTAAAATGATCAAAGTATGGAGGTCTAATGATGGAGAAAAAAATACCTCAAAATACATTGATGCATGTTGCAGGGAAGTGGGGATCAAGAGTGAGTTCACAATTCCTTACAATCCACAGCAAAATGGGATTGCAAAAAGGTAGAAACAATCCATCATAGAAAAAACCAAGGCTATGATCCATGAATTGGATTTTCCCATGTGTATTTGATCAAGGTAGATATCGATGGCCACCCACCTTTTCCAACTGGCTCAAAATAGTTTTCTGGCAATTTTGGTAATTTACTATTTTAGTAGTTTTTCACTTCTGGAGCCGTTTTGAGGCCCTAAACGATGTTTTTTTGGGAAAACAAGGAGAAATATGGAAGTTCCTTCGATATTGCCTCCAAAATAAATATCTTCTACGAAACCTTTCCAATTGGCTATCATACGCCTAAAACAAAGATCGTATTCAAAAGTTACGACCCCGAGAAGTTGATGTACTAACTTACCCAAACGAGGCCCACATGACTTTTGGCGCTTCATCTCCTAGGGTTAGGTTTTTGGATGTATAGGCTTTTTGGCATTCTTGTTTATTGTAAAAATGCCTTCAGAGCCTCATTGTAATCATATTTTTGTGAATGAGAGTAGCCGTCACATATCTTCTTAGAGATAAGCCACCACCATTCCAACAAGCTTGTTTCTGTTGCATTTTACAGTTTCAACTTATTTCCTTGTTGAATAGAAAGCTAGTTTTACTATATCTCTGTTATTTTGTGTTAAGCACTTGTTAATAATCTGTAGTCATTTTTTTCTGCTCATAAAATATGGATTAGTGGTATCAGAGTGTTCTTCTCCTTGTCATCTTAATGCATGTCCCAAATGAGGTCGGAGTACAAAGAGTTGGGTCTCGAGCTTGTTTCTCTTGAGGAAAAAATCTCTTGCACGCCCAAGCGACCTCTCATGGCAAGAGAAAAGAAAGATGATGGGATAGGAGATCTTTTCAAATTGTTGATTGAGGAATCCCTCACTCAACAAAGGAACGATATGATGGATAGTTTCACGCAAATCCTTCAGCGACTACCAACATGCGACGCATCTTCTTTGAGCGGAGGCGCCGCCTCCTTCAATGTACAAATAAACTTCGATATTCCTATATTTGAAGGTTAGATAGACACATATTTTGTAGACAAGTGGTTGAATATACTAGAATGGTATTTTTCTGTCCTTAACTTTTCAAATAGAGAAAAAATTGATTTTGCGCTCCTCAAAGTCGTTTCCCATGTCAAAGATTGGTGGGAAAATTTCTATGAGCAAAAGAAAACAGAGGAACCCTCATTATTTATAGTCATGACCACCTGAGAATCCTTCAGGGATGCTATTAAGGAACAATACTAACCTGTTGGAAGTTATGATGAATTGTATACCAAATGGACCACACTGCGTCAAGAAAGAGACCAAGCAGTGCCAGATTTCACAAATATCTTCCATACCTTGCGCACCAAGCCGGGTATCAAAGATTCAGAGTGACATATGGTGCTCAAGTATCACGGTTCTCTACATATATACATCCAGACTGAAATGGAATATCTGGACATCTCATCCTTGGGTGCGGCCTACCGATATGTCGTCAAAATCGAGCAGAAGTTCAAACAAAAGACGTGACAATTTGGGCCTGGGAACCCCTCACAACAAAAGCTAGGAAAGGGCGGCCCCAACCCACAGAAAAAAGGACAGAGAAAATGGACAGTATCAGGAAAACCATTCCAATCCACAATCCAAGAAGGACATCAAAAAGACAAAGAAAGATACCGGGAAGTGGTGCGACTTCCATAAGAGCCCTTGGCATAACACTGCTAACTGCCGCTCAAAGCATTCGTTGGTGGCCGAAGTGAAATCCTCTGAATCAGATGTGGGTTCCGACTCTGAGCCAGAACCAGAAAGGGGAATACAGATCATTGACGCAGAACCGAGTGCCACCGTTGCTACCACCAAGCTCCATCCTAGTGAACCAGATGAGCCAAAAGAAGGATTGCACCTCTTCCATTCACATATGTGGGTAAAAGGAACCCTTTTGCACTTCATTGTTGATAGCAGTATCTAGAAGAACCTCATCTCAGCAGAGGTTTTCAAGTGGTTGGCCCTACCGACAACGCCACAACCACAACCCTACACCATTGGATGGCTCTGCCAAGGAAGCGATCTTCATGTTAGCCAGCAGTGTCGACTATCGTACGACATCAAGCCCTTCAAAGATGAGGTATTGTGTGATGTTTCTCCTCTCGAAGTTTGTGATGCTCTTTTAGGCCAACCTTATTTATGGAAATGTCATGTTGTATATGATTCTAGGCCTCGTAGTGTTATTATTACTTTGAACAGGAAATTGTACAAGATACCCAAGGCAGTTCTACCTAGTGATATTTCCTTGATCTCTGCTAAGAAATGCAGAAAGGTCATCTCTCAGACGGGGAAGGTTTTCTTCTTCATGATTCTCTCTCAGAATAAGTGCAAGATCATAGCCACATCTAGGGTCTCTGCAGCCGACCTCTCCACACAGAAGAATCAAGTAGATAAGGTCATGGAAGAATACTCAAATATCTTCTCCTCACCTACTAAGGTACCTATGCACTGCCAGGTCAAGCACCCCATCGATCTGACCCCCGGCGCACCGCTGCCCAATGGGCTAGTCTATCCTCGCTTTCTGTTGTAGAATAAGGAGATCAAGCGATAGATCCAAGAACTGCTCCACAAGGGGCACATCCATCCCAACTCATCACCTTGAGGGATCCCAATCGTGTTGGTACAGAAAAAAGATGGAACCTGGCGACTCTGCATTGATTACCAGGATCTGAATAAAATCATATTCAGCAACCGATATCTGATTTCCCAAATCAATGACCTCCTTGATCAAATCACGGGGGACAAATACTTCAGCAAGATTGATATGAAGTCTGGATACCACTAGGTCCTGATAGAACAAACAGATGTATGGAAGACCGCCTTCAAGTCAAAGGAAGGCCTTTTTGAATGGTTGGTCATGCCCTTTGGTTTGACAAATGCTCCAACCACTTTCATGAGGATGATGGATGATATCTTGCAACCATTCACCAATACTTTTGTAGTGGTGTATATGGATGACATTCTCATTTACAACAAGACTTGGGATGAACACTTGCAGCATATTCAACAGGTTCTACACACTCTGCGACAGCACAAGCTATACGTCAACTTGGAAAAATGATCCTTTGGCATGGAGAGGGTCCATTACCTAGGCTACATCATTGATAAGCATGGCGTACATGTGGATCCAACCAAGATCCAAGTCATCCGTGACTAGCCAACCCCAACCATACTCACTGAGCTTCAGAGCTTCTTGGGCCTTGCCAATTTCTACGACAAGTTCGTGTTGGGATTATCCCATATTGCATGGGCCCTCAGCCAAATAACCAGGGGTGTTGGTAAGGAAAAATTTGCGTGGTTCCAGTCCCAACAACAAGCATTCGATGATTTGAAGAAACACTTGTGCTCAGCCCTAGTACTTTCACTACCAGACTTGCAACAACCATTTGAGATCGAGACAGATGCTTCATACTATGTTGTGGGCATCATTCTCACTCAGCACGACCATGTCATGGACTATCATAGTGAGACACTATCAGATGTTGTCTGTAAGTACCCTACTTATGACAGATAAATGTAATCCATTGTGAAAGCTTACCACCAGTGGAGATATTACATTCTTGAGAAGGAGACAGTCATCCACATTGATCATAAGCCACTACAGTTCATGCAGACACAAGGAAAATTGTAGAATGATCACCATCAAAAGTGGTCCACATACTTGCAGTAATTCCACCTCAACATCAAGTATAAAACAGGAAGAACCAATCATGTCACTGATTTCCTCAGTAGACCGCCAGTCGTGACACTCACCACGGTGCTAGACTCTTGCGTCCATGAGATCTCTAGATGGCCCCAACTCTATGAGACAGACCCAAAATTCGCCACCACCTACCAAATGTTGGGTGCAAATGCAGTTGTTGATAATTTCCATATTCAAGATGGGTTGTTGTGTCATCTGAGCCATATATGCGTTCCATCAAGAGAGCGAGCGAAGATGATATGGGAATCCCACTATAATTGGGTGGCAGGACACTTCGACATCTAAAAGACAGTGACAATGCTACAGAAACATTTCTACCGGCCAAAACTTCGACAGGAGGTCAACAAGTATATCATGTCTTTCACTGTCTGTACTATTTCCAAATCGACCACTAAGAAACATGGCTTGTACACCCCTCTTCCTACTCCTGATAGGCCATGGGAATCCATATCAATGGACTACATGTCGGGCCTCCTGTCCACAAAGTGGGGAAATGACTTTGTTTTTGTGGTTGTTGATCTCTTTTCTAAGATGGCGATTCTGGTTTCCTACAAGAAGAACATCACAGTAGACGCCATTGCCAAGATCTTCTTTGAATGAGTCTGGGTACATTTTGGAATCCCACAAACCATTGTCTCATATCGGGATAGTCATTTCTCAACACATTTTTGTACAGCCTCTGGTCACTTCTGGACACCAAGCTTACCAAATCCACGACCTTCCACTCCCAAACAGATGGCCAAATTGAGGTCGTAAATCGAATGATTGTGCATATCCTTCACATGTATAATTCAAATCACCCTCACACATGGGATGATATCCTTCCCTATGTCCAACATAGCTACAACTGAGCCCTTCATAGCTCAACCAACCACAACCCCTTTTAGGTGGGGTTGGGATTCCAACCATTGGGTCCCATAGATGTTTCACTTCCCCTTGCGGTCACCTCGAATGACTCATCTCCTACTCCAACTGAAGCTGAAAAAGACAACCGATTCATTGATTGGATCTAGAACATCCACCAACAGGTTTAGGACATCCTACATAAGTCCAATGTCAAGTACAAGTAACTCCATGATCAACATCGGGTGCCACATAAGTTTCAGGTGGGGGAAAAAGTTTGGTTGCACTTGCAGAAAGAACGCCTTACATGACCCCATCGGAAGCTTTTCCCACTCTGTTATGGGTCGTACACCATCACCAAGGTCGTGGGGGATAATGATTTTGAGCTCAACATTCCTCCTTTCCTTGGCCTGCACCCAATGTTCAATGTGGATCTCCTTTTCCCTTATTTCCCACCATTATTGGACACCTCAGAAGTAGAAGAACAACTGACAGCAACAGAGCTCAACCCCTACTACATAAAACATGAATCCAATGATTAGATTGTGGACACACAGATCAAGGGCACTCGACAACAAAGGATCCATCTTTATCGAGTCGTCAAAGCAGGGCAGCTCCTGCACCAAGGCAAGTGGCTCGAGCCAAATTTAGCAGAAATTTCCTCATCTAATGGGGCAACTCAACGCAACTGAGACCATTTATTCCTAAGGAGGTAGTATTGGTCTAGGTGGATATCGGTGGACACCCACCTTTTCTGACTGGCTCAAAATAGTTTTCTGGCAATTTTGGTAATTTACTCTGTTTAGTAGTTTTTCACTTCCGGAGCCATTTTGAGGCCCTAAACGATGTTTTTTGGGAAAATGGGGAGAAATATGAAAGTTCCTTCAATATTTCCTCCAAAATGAATATCCTCAATGATACCTTTCCAGCGGGCTATCATATGCCTAAAACTGAGATCGTATGCAAAAGTTACGACCCCGGGAAGTTGATGTACTAACTTACCCAAATGGGGCCCACATGAATTTTGGCGCTTCATCTCCTAGGGTTAGGTTTTTGGATGTCTATGTTTTTTGGCATCCCTATTTATTGTAAAAATGCCTTCAGAGACTCATTGTAATCACCTTCTTGCGAATGAGCGCAGCCGTCACATCTCTTCTCAGAGATAAGTCGTCGACATTCTAGCAAGTTTGTTTCCGCTGCATTTTACAGTTTCAACTTATTTCCTTATTGAATAGAAAACCAGTTTTATTGTATCTCTATTATTTTTTGTTAAGAACCTATTAATAATCTGTAGTCATTTCATTTTTCTCATAAAATCTAGATAGGTCTTTGAGAAAAGGCATGAAACACAGTGGTCTCATTCTAAATCCATGTCCTCATATGGAATTGAAGGAAAATACACCAAAAGAAACCTTTACTAGTAAGAAACCACATATACGACACTTTAACTTATTTGGTTTCCATGTTTATATTCATGTCCTTGGAAATAAGAGAGATAAGTTGGAACGCTCAAATATCAAGCATATTTTTTTTGGAATGGTGAAACTATTCGACAACACAGGTATTCCAACAGAGGACGAACACCTTCAGTAACCACTCACATAACCAGATCAAAGATCAACAGATAATGGAGGCGAATATGTGAACAATAATTTTACAAGTTACTGCACTACATAGGGCATCCAAATGCAACACACTGTTCCATATACACCACAACAAAATGGTGTTGCTGAGAGGAAGAACCGCACATTAAAAGAAATGGCTAATTGTATGATCCAATCTAAGGGATTAAGTCTACAGTATTGGGCAGAAGCAATCAACTGTGCAACTTACATAGTCAATCACACTCTCACAAAGGCTCTTAAAAATATAACACTAGAAGAAGCTTGGACTAAAATTAAACCAGATGTAAGTCACTTCCGTGTATTTGGCAGTATAGCATGGGCTCACATTCCTGATGAGAAAAGGAAAGCATTGCAGCCTAAAAGTGAGA
>ML794036.1:12829-25655 GCA_009831015.1 Picea engelmannii
TTAGCAACACATAATAAGTGGAAGATTCGTCACATAAATGTGAAGACAACTTTCTTGAACAAAGATTTGAAAGAGAATGTCTACATGTCTCAAACAAATGGACTTGTTATGAAGAGTCAAGAACATGAGGTATGCAAGCTCATGAAGTCTTTGTATTCACTAAAGCAAGCACCTCGCACATGGTATGAAAAGGTAATTGAGCATCTTTTGAAGATCAATTTCAAACATTTTAATCTTGATGATGCAACTTTGTTTGTCTGGAAAGTTTACAAAACTATTGTATATCTTGGGTGTATGTAGATGATCTTTTGATAACAAGGAACAATGACTCATATGTTGCATCATGAAGAGCTTTGAGATAACAGAGATGGGATATTTTCAGTACTACATAGGTATTGAAGTAACTTAGAATCAAAGGTATATATTCATCTCTAAAAAAGTACATTAGAGAGTTGTTGAATAAATTTGGCATGGCTAATTGTAATCCTCTCTCTACTTCAATGGAGCAAAATCTGAAACTAACATCAAAAGAAGGGAATGAATTTGAAAATGCAACTAAATATAGATAGCCTTGTCAGACTGTTGGGTATTATTTCTATCTCCCTACGTGTTTTCTAATTGTTCGTTGGTTGAGCATTTTAGAGCAAGTGTTTCACGCCTAGTGATGGTTAGACGTTGTCAAACCAATCTCTCATTGAAGACCGTCCCCGAGAATCATTGTTAGTTTATAAATTCCTTCAATGGAGTCTAAATCATATCATAGATGAGTCATGCAATATGCCACTTCCCTTACTTGAAACGACGGGACTCGAATACCAAGTATTAGAAATCTTCACTACTCAACAACCCCACTGTACAAATCAACATTGCAAACATGTAAACCAGTGTCTGCGATATGAGAACAACATTAAAAACTTCCCTTCCAATTTAAAGTGCTTGAAAAGGGAAGAATCAATCACATGATTCTTCTAGAGGAGAAGGTAGTAAGAGAGGACGTAGAAAGAAAAATTTCATAGGAGATGGGGTAGGCATAATCAAAGTGAGAGATCTAATATCCGCTTTGTTTGTTGCGACAAAAATGGACATGAAGCAAAGACATGTAGGGTCCCATGAGAAAAAATCAAAGAATAGTAGAAACAAAAAGAAGAAAAATGTAAAGCTCTTGAATCCTCACATTTTGTTGTTGCTCATTGTAATACTGGCATAAATGGAAAAAAATTCAAAACTTCATTTGATTTTTGGAGAGATGGCTAGGTGCTTGACACTGGTGCTACTTGCCACATGAATTTTTAGAGACTTCTTTGAAGAATTGAATGACAATGTAGAGGGTGCAATATACTTTGCAGATAAATTTTGTCTCAAACCTATGGGAATTGGCACCATCATGCTCAAGACACTTGAATTCTATGTTTAATTTTGCATGATGTTCCATAGCTCCTCGAGTTGTGAAGGAACTTGTTGTCTCTTATGCACATTCAACGACAAGGCCATACTATTCACATGTTTGATGGACAAGTTGAAATGAAGTCTTTTGACAACATGGTCTTCATGACAAGATGGGAGGATGACAAATTAATGAAGCTAAAAGGGACATCTACATGGGCATAGAATTATGCATACCTTTCTCACCATGATGAAGGTATATTGTCTTACAACCTCTTGTGGCATGTTAGTTTGGGCACATCGACTATTATAGTCTTCGTAAGTTAAAGAAAAAATGGTGTTTCTAATTTGCCTACCATTCCAAGGAATTTGAAGCTATGTGAGGCATGTATCCTTGGTAAACATAGAAAGCAACATTTTCATGATTCCACTTTGAGAGCATGTAGAAAACTAGAGTTGATACGCTTTGATTTGTGTGGCCCCATGCCTGTTGCATCTGCTTTTGGTAATAAATATATCATGACTACACCATGATGTGTTGGGTTTATTTGTTGGAACATAAATCTCAAGCATTTGAAACATTTAAAAATTTTCATGTATGGATTGAAAATGAAGCACAATATAGTATCAAGGCACTATTCATACTCATAATGGAGGGGAATATACTTCTAATGAGTTGGAAAGCTATCTTCGCCAACATGGAATCAAACATCAAATCATTGTTCCATACATTCCTCCACATAATGGTGTAGCATAAAGAATGAACAAGACACTCTTGAATACAATACGTCTAATGTTTTTTTCCAAAAATGCGAAGTTGATGTTTTGTGTTGGAGTTTTGTGTGCGGTGTATGTCAAAAATGGAAGTCCATCTCATACTCTTGGGAACAAGACTGCATATGAAATGTGGTGTGACCACATTTCTTTGATGAGGCATCTCAAGTTCTTTGGTTCCACATGTTATGCCTTGATTCTTAAGAAGAAAAGAAACAAACGAGGTGCAAGGAGTTGAAAGTGCATCTTCTTGGGGTACGCAAATACCAACAAAGCATATCCTCTTTACAACGAGGTAAACAAAAATTTCATTCTTTCTAGAGATATGTTTTTTCTTGAATCCACTAAGAATGACAAGACTATTGAGCATCATGAGTGGAAAGAAGTTATGCAAAAGGACTATGATGCTCTCATCAAGAATAGGACATGGAAGTTGGTGAATCCTCCATTTGGAACCACACCAATTGGCTTCAAGTGGGTCTACAAGAACAAGTACAAATCAAATGGCTCACTTGACAAGCATAAGGCAAGACTTATGGTGAAAAGATATGCACAAAAAGAAGGCATAGACTATGAGAAGAATTTTACCCCAATAGCAAAATGGGCTACCATTCATGCATTGTTGACTTTAGCAATACATAATAAGTGGAAGATTCGTCACATAAATGTGAAGACAACTTTCTTGAACAAAGATTTGAAAGAGAATGTCTACCTGTCTCAAACAAATGGACTTGTTATGAAGAGTCAAGAACATGAGGTATGCAAGCTCATGAAGTCTTTGTATTCACTAAAGCAAGCACCTCACACATGGTATGAAAAGGTAATTGAGCATCTTTTGAAGAACAATTTCAAACATTTTAATCTTGATGATGCAACTTTGTTTGTTTGGAAAGTTTAGAAAACTATTGTATATCTTGGGTGTATGTAGATGATCTTTTGATAACAAGGAACAATGACTCATATATTGCATCATGAAGAGCTTTGAGATAAGAGAGATGGGATATTTTCAATACTACTTAGGTATTGAAGTAACTTAGAATCAAAGGTATATATTCATCTCTAAAAAGGTACATTAGAGAGTTGTTGAATAAATTTGGCATGGCTAATTGTAATCCTCTCTCTACTTCAATGGAGCAAAATCTGAAACTAACATCAAAAGAAGGGAATGAATTTGAAAATGCAACTAAATATAGATAGCCTTGTCAGACTGTTGGGTGTTATTTCTTTCTCCCTGCGTGTTTTCTAATTGTTCGTTGGTTGAGCATTTTAGAGCAAGTGCTTCACGCCTAGTGATGGTTAGACGTTGCCAAACCAATCTCTCATTGAAGACCGTCCCCGAGAATCATTGTTAGTTTATAAATTCCTTCAATGGAGTCTAAATCATATCACAGATGAGTCATGCAATATGCCACTTCCCTTACTTGAAACGACGGGACTCAAACACCAAGTATTAGAAATCTCCACTACTCAACAACCCCACTGTACAAATCAACATTGCAACCATGTAAACCAGTGCCTACGATATGAGAACAACATTAAAAACTTCCCTTCCAATTTAAAGTGCTCGAAAAGGGAAGAATCAATCACATGATTCTTCTAGAGAAGGTAGTTAGAGAGGACCTGGAAAGAAAAATTTCATAGGAGAGGGGGTAGGCATAATCAAAGTGAGAGATCTAATATCCACTATGTTTGTTGCGACAAAAATAGACATGAAGCAAAGACATGTAGGGTCCCATGAGAGAAAATCAAAGAATAGTAGAAACAAAAAGAAGAAAAATGTAAAGCTCTTGAATCCTCTCATTTTGTTGTTGCTCATTGCAATATTGGCATAAATGAAAAAAAATTCAAAACTTCATTTGATTTTTGGAGAGATGGCTATGTGCTTGACACTGGTGCTACTTACCACATGAAGTTTTAGAGACTTCTTTGAAGAATTGAATGACAATGTAGAGAGTGCAATATACTTTGCAGATAAATCCAGTCTCAAACCTATGGGATTTGGCACCATCATGCTCAAGATACTTGAATTCTCATGTTTACTCTTGCATGTTTACTCATGTTTACTCTTGCATCATGTTCCATAGCTCCTCGAGTTGTGAAGGAACTCGTTGCCTCTTATGCACATTCAACGACAAGGCTATACTATTCACATGTTTGATGGACAAGTTGAAATGAAGTCTTTCGACAACATGGTCGTCATGACAAGATGGGAGGATGACAAATTAATGAAGCTAGAAGGGACATCTACATGGGCATAGTATTATGCATACCTTTCTCACCATGATGAAGGTACATTGTCTTACAACCTCTTGTGACATGTTAGTTTGGGCACATCAACTATTATAGTCTTGGTAAGTTAAAGAAAAATGGTGTTTCTAATTTGCCTACCATTCCAAGGAATTTGAAGCGATGTGAGGCATGTATCCTTGGTAAACATAGCAAGCAACATTTTCATGATTCCACTTTGAGAGCATGTAGAAAACTAGAGTTGATACACTTTGATTTGTGTGGCCCCATGACTGTTGCATCTACTTTTGGTAATAAATATATCATGACTACACCATGATGTGTTGGGTTTATTTGTTGGAACATAAATCTCAAGCATTTGAAACATTTAAAAAAATTCATGTATGGATTGAAAATGAAGCACAATATAGTATCAAGGCACTCTTCATACTCATAATGGAGGGGAATATACTTCTAATGAGTTGGAAAGCTATCTTCACCAACATGGAATCAATCATCAAATCATTGTTTCATATAGTCCTCCACATAATGGTGTAGCAAAAGAATGAACAAGACACTCTTGAATACGATACGTCTAATGCTATTTTCCAAAAATGTGAAGTTGATGTTTTGTGTTGGAGTTTTGTGTGCAGTGTATGTCAAAAATGGAAGTCCATCTCATACTCTTGGGAACAAGACTGCATATGAAATGTGGTATGACCACATTTCTTTGATGAGGCATCTCAAGTTCTTTGGTTCCACATGTTATGCCTTGATTCTTAAGAAGCAAATAAATAAACGAGGTGCAAGGAGTTGAAAGTGCATCTTCTTGGGGTACGCAAATACCAACAAGGCATATCGTCTTTACAACGAGGTAAACAAAAATTTCATTCTTTCTAGAGATATGGTTTTTCTTGAATCCACTAAGAATGACAAGACTATTGAGCATCATGAGTGGAAAGAAGCTCTGCAAAAGGACTATGATGCTCTCATCAAGAATAGGACATGGAAGTTGGTGAATCCTCCATTTGGAACCAAACCAATTGGCTTCAAGTGGGTCTACAAGAACAAGTACAAACCAAATGGCTCACTTGACAAGCATAAGGCAAGACTTATGATGAAAAGATATGCACAAAAAGAAGGCATAGACTATGAAAAGAATTTTACCCCAATAGCAAAATGGGCTACCATTCATGCATTGTTGGCTTTAGCAACACATAATAAGTGGAAGATTCATCACATAAATGTGAAGACAACTTTCTTAAACAAAGATTTGAAAGAGAATGTCTACATGTCTCAAACAAATGGACTTGTTATGAAGAGTCAAGAACATGAAGTATGCAAGCTCCTCAAGTCTTTGTATTCACTAAAGCAAGCACCTCGCACATGGTATGAAAAAATAATTAAGCATCTTTTGAAGATCAATTTCAAACATTTTAATCTTAATGATGCAACTTTGTTTGTTTGGAAAGTTTACAAAACTATTGTATATCTTGGGTGTATGTAGATGATCTTTTGATAACAAGGAACAATGACTCATATATTGCATCATGAAGAGCTTTGAGATAACAGAGATGGAATATTTTCACTACTACTTAAGTATTGAAGTAACTTAGAATCAAAGGTATATATTCAGCTCTAAAAAAGTACATTAGAGAGTTGTTGAATAAATTTGGCATGGCTAATTGTAATCCTCTCTACTTCAATGGAGCAAAATCTGAAAATAACATCAAAAGAAGGGAATGAATTTGAAAATGCAACTAAATATAGATAGCTTGCAGGATGTCGTATCTACCTTACTACTACCAAACCAAATATTTCATTTGCCATTGGAATCCTTTCTAAATTCATGCAAAAGCCTTGTGTTGCAAAGAGAGTTCTAAGATACTTGAAAGGAACTCAAGACTTTGAGCTGAAATACTCTAAAGTGGAGGGCTTCAAACTAGTTGGACATACAAATTCAAACTTTGATGGGGATAAGGTGAATGGAGTGTCTACTTCAAGATACCTCATGAGTTTTAGATCAATAGTTATCTCTGGGAGATCACACAAACAATCTATTCCAATAGATTCCACTAGAGGCAAAATTTGTACATGCTACAAAAGTAACAAAGGAGATTGTGTGACTCAAAGACACTATAGGATTTGAAGGAGAAACAAGTGAATGTTGCTTCACCTTTGATTAACAACACTTCTAAAATCAAGTTAGCCAAAATTCCTATATTCCATAATCAAACAAAGCACATCAACACAAAAAATCATTTGATTCAACATCATGTAAAGGCCAAGATCATTCAACTAATACATTGTTGAATAAATAAGCAAACTGCAAACTTCTTCATCAAAACACTAGGAAGAGAAGTTTGAAAAATTCAAAAAAAATGTATTTAAACTCACAAACATCCCTTCAAATTGAAAGGGGGAATGTTAGATACCTAATCCTAAGAATTGGTGTCTTGTAAATATTGTAATTCAAAAATGTGAAGAGACATGGGTGAATAAAAACAATTATCTAACTTGTGAAACAAAAGGCCATGTTAATGTGTTTATATATGCCTCTTATTAATAAAAAAATTCAATGCTTTCAAGCCTAGCCTATCAAAAGAGGCAACAAGGGTGGAGAAGGGGGAATGGAATCCACATGGACTAAACAAGATTACTCAATTTAGAATTTACCTTTACTAAGTACTCTTATAATTTTTATCACCACATTTGTATAAAAAAACAAAAATGCAATTAGAAAAGAAAAAAAAAAATGAGTACCATCAATTCACCTCTCAAAAATATGCCCTTCACTATTTTAATTAATATCAACTTTATGTAAAGAAATGAATACATAATTTTTTTCACAAACACAATAAATTTAAAACAAATTAATTACCATTTCATTTAAATAAAACATTCAATACTATCAATTGGATTTAACTCAAGTAATTGAGAGGAATGATTATTATCCTCCCCACCCACAATCATTTCCAACAAGTGACATGTTGAACTTTCAACAAATATATTATTGCAATGGCTTTTAAAACTCACATTTACTAAACTAAAAACAAAAAAGAAATTCATTAAATAACAATGAATATTTAAATGTGTCTTTCCTTCTTAAAATCCCTTTTAACTCTTTTGAATTTCCCATCTCTCTTAATAAAACTTATATAGCTTCCTTCCATTCCCTATTTTGTCTCTTAAATAATTTTTTTTGTCTAATTAATTTCCCCTTGATTTTCACATTACTCTCATGCTCCTTCATATTCTTTTAATAGTACAATTGTCTTCTTGTTCCATTCATTTACCTCAATCAATTCTCTCATTTTATAAATTTAATGAAAAATGTCAAATATTCTCTTTGAGTGAGTATTTACAATTTACAATAAATTGCAACATTCATGTTGAAATTTAGATCATCTTTTACATCATTTCTAAAAAGCATTTTGCACATGTTTTTTTAGCCCTTTTCAAAGAGGTTTCATCTTTCATATTTGAAAGCATCTCCATCATAACCACAAATTAAAAAACCAAATGTAAAAACCAATTTTACAACACAAATGAACAGATTATTATTAAAAAAACCAAGATTTTACACAACTCTCCCAACATAAAATCAACAACCACAATAAAGAAACTAATCTAAAAAGACCTTTTCAATGACTATGAAAACATCAATTATATTCTAAATTCTACAATACCCTTGTAAAATTAAATTTAATAGCAACTTCATTTGAAAAAATAAAGCATCTAATAACCTCACCAAATCAAAACATCACAACTAATAATGATTTCAATGACTAACTTCTGGGCAGATTTTCAAAGGTAGCTTGAGTTTAGCATGGATAAAAGTTCCATGCATTTCAAAACCTTATCCCAAAGGTTTTGCCCCATTTTAAACCAACCCAGATGCTCAAAAAACTGATCAGACTTTTAGATCAGCCAAAAATTCAAAACCACATCACCAAAAAACATGCCAAAAAAATTACTCAAAAGAGAAAATTGCTCCCAAATTAGCCCACTCCCTCTAACTTATAACTTCACAGTTATTTCCTAACTTATAACTTCACAGTTATTTTCTGAACAAACATCATATAACCTTGAAAGATCAAATCATCACAGCCACTAATAACTACATAAAAACATCCATTAACATTCAGCCAAACCCCCCACCAAAAAAAATTGCAACTACTTTGCAAAATCCAGCATGTAATAACAAAATTTCAATGAATGATAAACTAGGATGGAACATTTAATGGCCTAATCAACTTCAATAACCAAGGGCACAAACCAAGAAATAGAAAATAAGGAAGAACAAATCTGAGCAAACAAAAGTGGTGTGAAAACACACCATTGGTATTACTGCAAACAGTACAGATATATTAAGCCCTCTCTCCACGAATACGGCGAGCAAGCTGGATATCTTTGGGCATTATGGTAACCCTCTTAGCATGGATGGCGCACAGATTAGTGTCTTCGAAGAGACCAACAAGATATGCCTCGGCCGCTTCTTGTAGAGCCGCCACGGCAGAGGATTGGAACCTCAAATCCGTCTTGAAGTCCTGAGCAATTTCTCTGACCAGACGCTGGAAGGGCAACTTCCTTATAAGAAGTTCGGTACTCTTCTGGTATTTTCGGATCTCACGGAGGGCAACAGTACCCGGCCTAAATCTGTGAGGCTTCTTCACTCCGCCCGTCGCCGGTGCAGACTTCCTGGCAGCCTTTGTTGCAAGCTGTTTCCTCGGTGCCTTACCACCGGTGGATTTACGGGCAGTCTGCTTCGTTCGAGCCATCTTTTGACCTTTCCTCTCTGCTGCCCTGCTCTACAACTTCTTGAATAAAAAAACTGACACACCAAATGATATTGCCTCTCTCCCCTTTTCCGCTTTATATACAACTCTCCTCGATTTTTTTTTCAAATTTCAATTTCGCACCTTTTTCCAACACATCGCGACCGTCAGATTTCCTCTCTTAATCGACGCCTCCTACTCGTCCACCTCACCCATCACACGGATCATGGTATTTAGAATTGCGATTATGCACAAAACCCAATCTCCCTCCCTAGCTTGGGATCATCCTCGACCACTATCAATTTCATTGGTTGGAACAAGGGATTGGTTAATTGGAGTAAGGACCAAAGCTACTCTCAAAAATTTGTTAGTACACACTTAAGGCTTAAGGAAGATAACAACATTGCATGAGTTCTCACTTTTCATAAACTTTTTTTCAAATCTATCAACCAACTAAGTGGTAACTTTTTTCATTGTTTTTTTAAGATTTAGAGGAATAGGTGATTGATAGAGATTATCTAGGCGAGGTCTAGGTTCAAATTTGGCTAGCCGCGATTATAACCCCTGAGCTAGTGCTAACAACCCGCAAGCTAGTGCTTAGCACGAAACTTATGACTTAGCAAGAGCTGAGACACCCCGAAGTTCCCCGGAGTGGACCTCTATCCCAAGGGGTGTCTACCCTTCTAGCCTCATCACAACAGGCCAACATGTCACTTGCAGGAATTGAACCCAAATGGGAAGGATAACAATCATGCTACCCCACCATTCCAGCTAAACCCATGTGACGTAATGTTTTTCATTGTTGTAGTAGAAGCATGTAAACTTGAATGGGAGAACTACTAAGTAACCCTCTACTTATGTTGCATAGAGACCCACTTGAAACTCCAGTAACCGCTATAGGTGGCCATCTCCATTTGAATATCCATAAACTCTTTGAACTCTTTTGAAAACTCCTTAGGAAAAAAGAATTTTTAATTTCGACAATTTAGAGGAGATTGAAGATGAAGCACATTTCCTTCTAAGATGCCCATTATTCAATGATGTTAGATCTGCTTATAGAGATATATGCAATCAGAACTTGGTTGATGAAATCCTAAACCAAGACAACCAAAGCAAGCTTGGAGATTTTATTGCGAATTTAAATTCACATCGAAACCATTGTCTAAATAAATAATTTTAGGATTTTGATTTCTTGGTTTTTTTTGTTCACTCTCTCTTTTCTGGGTCTCACAAAACAATCTATTATATAGAACATTAAAAAACATCATCATCATTATACCTACACTAAAATTTGCAAGCAAAAACACACATAAATGAAAGTGTTGTCATACCATGTGGAAGATCATGGAGGTTTTTTCTTATTAAAGATAACTTCATTGTATTTATTTCACATTAGGAAAATAATTCTAGCACAATTAAGCATTCAAGAACATTAAACTCAAAAGACCATGAAAGACTATCTCCTAACACAATTTCATTCAAAGTCATGCAAGTCAACATATATTCACTACATAGTGACTCTATGCAAGCTTTTGTAGCTGAAAAAACAATAAGAAAAATTAGTTTATGATTCCCATTACACCATAGTGGGGATGATGTGGATTATGTACTCCCATGTAATTGAGACTTTATTTATAGCCAAGCCACCCATAACTATTAACCAGATGAAGAAAGCTTTCTTGACTTCTAATATTGGCGTCTAAAGGCCTCCTACCTAGAAGAGCAAAGTCTTTTGCTTAGACTCAAGGTGCCAACTTTTGTCAAGAATTAACCTAGAGCAAAGCACATGTAAGCATTGATAGATTTATATTTAGTGAAGGCTTGGATCTATCCCACTTTTAGTCTTGCCCCTGGGTGTAATGGATTGAAGGCTAGACTTAAGAATAAAGGCATATGTAAAGAGATCAAAGGCCCTGCCATGATTTTTTTTTAGAAAAGAACCCCACTAAATGTTATGTTTGAGCAAAATTTCCTGAGCCTTCTTCCATCCATAGCCCAAAAACAACCCATTTGGCACATAATGATTAGCTTTGAATATGCATTTAGACTATGCCTAGCTTTTATTAGTCACTTCATCTATGACACAATTCTCGATTAACTTTATAAAAATCCATTTCCTCCCAATATATCAACCCGTAGAAAGTTCTTGAAAGCCTTTTCCAAACTTTGATAAGGTTTCCTAGAAGGCACCCAACATAATATGCAGTATGTGTGGGTAGCAACAAATACCTTGGTGAAGATATGAAACTTAGCTAATAAGGCCAAACGCTTTGTTATTCATTTATCTATCTTTTCATCAACCCTTAGCACCATTAGTTTCCAAAGTTATTTGTAGAACCATGGAAAACAAAGGAGATCTTGAGAAATTTGAACACTTTTACCAAGTTGAAGCCATGACTAGCCTTGGTTTACTAGCCAACTAAGAATTACATGGATCATGATAATATTGTGTTTTGGGCCATTAGACATTGGGACCAAACATTGCACATAACATATCCAAGCTTTTCATTATCTTTTTTCCACAAGGCTTGTGTCCACAAAGTGATCAGGAAAGAATCATTCGCAATACAATCATTCACCATTTGCTTCACTTTGTGTTCTAGAAGGAGAATATCTTTGATGAGGCCCAATCCCATCGATTGGACAATATATTACCTAAATTTCAACATCCATCACATATGCAACAAGTATCAATAAGAACCCTTGACAAATAAACCAAAACAAACTAACTTCCTTAAATTTACATTTGTTTGTGTACAAGCAAGAAATGTATCAACTACTCCCATGAAAAAGAGGAACCAAATCCAATCCCTTCAAATTTGCTACAATAAAAGTTCATTCCACATGAGGATAAGCATTCTCAAGACATTAACTTTGATGAAGAAAGCATCCAAATCAATTAGCTAAAATAAAATATCATTCCACGTTATCACAAGCCTTCTCAAAATTAAATTTGATGAATAAAGCATCCAAACTCGAATTTTAAACCCATTTCATCACCTCATACACATCAATAACAATATTATAAAGCAAATATGAAAGTAAATTTCCATTTCCATCTTCTATCACTTCTAACTCTAGATCTCCTACTCATACTTAAGAATTTCACTTCAAGCCAACAACTTATCATAGCTAGCTATTTAATCCAAATTGTTAGTGATACCTAGTACTGCATTTTCAAATTTGTTGGTTATGGACACATTGATCCCAATGGCTAAGGATACATTAATATTACACATCATGAATTTGAAATAAAATGTACTTGTATCAATATAAACATTCATGGTCTCTAAACAATTGTAGTGTTATATAATCAACCTTAGACCTTTTTAACTTGTGTTGTAAGCCTATTGTGATATACATTCCTTAGTTGCATGGTCTCCAATGAAAAGTGGTTGATATATAATTATGGAATGGAATGACCTTAAAAAAAGGATTATGTATAGGAGTGATCCCTATCGTGTAAATGTCATTGTATATAGTAAAAAGATATAACAACAAAGTAATGACGTTATTGAGCAACTCAAACCATCATTGGTTATCCAAGACATTTGCATCACTATAATTAAAGAAAAGTTTGGATATTGTTGGTTGAAATGAGCTTTGCGTTAGAACAATAACTTTAGTAAGTGCCTTAGTCTTTGCAATAGTAAATTGGTGGATCG
>ML794036.1:47664-79255 GCA_009831015.1 Picea engelmannii
AATTGTAAATGTGCTCTATAGGCTGGTGAGCCAAGTTTTGTATAAGCTGGAAGGCTTATGTGGTTGTTAGGCCAGGAAGCCTAAGTGTTTGAAGGCCAGGAGCCTGTTGTTGTACTTGTATGTATGCAGAATATTTAATAAAACATAAACACCGCCAGGTGCAGACCGACCACGATGAATGAGTGAAGGGGGACTGAGTGTCCACAGAGTGGGCAAGGAACTAGGGGCTGGAAGGTGGGAAAGGGGCTGAGTGATGAGCCTAGGGGCTTAAACCTGGAAATAATATTTTAATATTGTTTCAAAAAGATATGTGCATCATATGTTTTTATCCTAAGTCCTTCTGGAAGGACACGTGATTTCCCAAGTGGTGGGAGGAACGTGTGCTGGTTGAATGCATGCAGTTCCTAGGGTGACAAATGTCCACCCCGACGCATGCAAATAAAACAGGAAAGGAACAACGGTGAGGGGGGGATCTCTCACATTCCATTCGACCCGATTGCCCTGAGCAGGAGTCGTAGGAGCCAGTCTGCAAGAGACCTCATGTATGTCTGTTACAGAGAGGAAGCCTGTGTTGGGTGCTAAAGAATGCGTGTTTACCCTTGTTCAGAGCCGTGGAGCCTGTCTGTGAGAGAAAACCAGTGTGTGCATTCCCTGAACGAAATGTCCATGTCAATTTCGAAGAAGAGTCTCTGTTTGCCTAGGAAAAGCTGAGCGAGCTTGTGCATGAAGCCCTATTCTGAAATCTTGACCGTGAGAGCATCCTGTGACTGTTGAACCGGTTCTTGGGAAGCCTGTGTCCATTTTCCCTGTGTTTGTTGTGGCATGCAGTTCTGGACTGCATGAGGCTTGTTGGCCTGTGAGTGACTCCCTCTAGGTGAGAGAGTGCGCAGAGGAAGGAGAGAACTCCTGGAAGGAACCCTGTAGCTGCCATAGAGCCGGAGACTTCCGGTCCGGTCTGTTCCTGTAACCCAAGGTAAGGGAGACTAGCAGCCGAAGGACTGTCCAGGTGACAGAGAAGGTGCACTCTCCTGGGGTGGACCATGCATGTGGGGAATGAGGGTCTGTGGGTAGTGAGCGAGAGAGATTCCTGGGAGAGCTTTCTTCCTGGTGGTTGTGTATGACTGAATTCCCTGTAACCTCAGCCTGAGTCTGGATTCCTTGCCCTGGGGTGGAGCTCAGTCCCATCTCGGGGGTGACCCACTGTTGAGTTGAGGAGCAGTGTGATCTACGGTTGGGAGGTTCATGGGAGGCCTGCATTTGGTTGGTGGTTTTCTTCACTGTCAGCAGATAAGTATTTGACTATGTTTTATCACATTTGCATGACTCTTTTGGATATGTTATCATGTTTCCGCTGTGTAAATGAATTACTATTGAATGCTATGGCTTGTTTAATTGTAGCAATAACTTATATATTTTACTCTGAGATTTAAGTGTGTTTAATTGTTTAAATGCATGTGCTTATAATGTATGTACGAATTATGTAAAAATCCATGTATAGAATGGTAACTGAGAGGTTTGAAAACCTCGGTAGTGAAAAGGGTACACTACAGGTACCTTACAAGTGGTATCAAAGCCCTTTCCTCTGCAAATTTTTAGAAAAAAAAAAATCCATGCTAGAGACGTGTGTTGATGTATTTAAAGCACGGTGATCTATCGTTCGACGGGTAAAACTACAGTTGGGGAAGAATACATGCAAGAAATACACACGGTTTCACGTGGTTAGAAACACATTGTTTCACCTAGTTGGAAGCCTAGGTAACTCATGTTGGTGCCCCTTCTAGTAGTATTGCATAAGACAACACCTGTATACCACCATTCACTTCCATGTACCCTTGGGTATATCGAAAGTCCCATAGGCCTCCTGAAACCAGTTGTAGATCAGCCAATCAACTTCCTGACTGTTATAGTGGCATCGAGAAAAACACTCGAGAAGACTACTCTTGCATACTTGGGTAATTGGGTAGTACAACTAAGGGTATGATTGAGCCTCCTTAGTTAGAGCGCTGAGATATTGGACCGAGTACTATTGTTGGACCCTATCGGTATATCAAAGAGCTATAGCACAAGTAAATCCCTTGTTCATAGGAACCCTCAAAACCCTAACTCTTGTTGTCAAAACAAAACAAAATAGAAGCACAGTGGAAATTTTGCACAACCCCACTTTCTGCATCCAAACTGGGAAAATCCTACACAATTTTAACTATTAAGAGTTTGGGCATTATGTCACTGCAGTATTGTTCAAACAAGAGTATAACTCCAATGAAGTAAAAAAAAAAGTATAGTGGTCCCACTTGCACCCTTATTTGGGAGCTACCCCATTGGATTCCTCTCTTCGCACTGATAACAGTGATACCACTCTCTCATGATCCATTTCGTACGGACCCACCAACTTCGTTATGCTGCTCAGTTTGGATTTTATGCCCCCAGACCAAATTGGCCACATCCCTCAATGGATTGAGGAAGTGAGTTGCAATTAGCGATAAAACTCAAACCGGGATTCGGATGCACAAACCGTCATTTGGATTAGATCCGGAGCATTGAGTTTCATCTAGTGGGGCCCCTCCACTATCATTTCGTCGACCGAAAAACTGTTTGTTGTAGTATCTATGACAGTAGGGTTTTGGTCAATGAGGCATAGTGCAATTTCTGAAGAGGAGGTTGATTTTCAAGAACATTGTGTCGGGCATTTTTGTCTAGTGTATTCGCGTGGGCCTTGGCCAAATAGAGTTGTGGGAGCTTACAAAACTTCGTTATACTGCTCGATTTGGATTTTATGCCCCTAGACCAAATTGGCCACATGTCCTTGAATGGCTTGAGGAGGTGAGTTGTAACTCACGATAAAACTCAAAACGGGATTCAGATGCACAAACCGTCAGTTGCATTGGATCCGGAGTACCAGGTTTCAGCTAGTGGGGCCCCTCCGCTATCATTTCATCGACCAAAAAACCGTTTGTTGGAGTATCTATGGCACTATGGTTTTGGTCAATGAGGCATAATGCAATTTCTGAAGAGGAGGTTGATTTTCAAGAACATTGTGTCGGGCGTTTTTGGCTAGTGTAGTCACATGGGCCTTGGCCAAAAAGACTTGTGGGAGCTTATGAAACTCCGTTATGCTGCTCGGTTTTGATTTTATGCCCCGGGACCAAATTGGCCACATGTCCCTGAATGACTTGAGGAGGCAATTTGCAACTCATGATAAAACTAAAAACGAGACTTAGATGCACAAACTGTCAGTTGAATTGGATCCGGAGCACTGGGTTTCAGCTAGTGGGGCCCCTACACTATCATTCCTTCTATTGAAAAACCGTTTGTTGGAGTATCTCCGACACTAGGGTTTTGGTCAATGAGGCATAATGCAATTTCTGAAGAGGAGGTCAATTTTCAAGAACATCGTGTTGGGTATTTTTAGCTAGTGTAGTCACGTGGGCCTTGGCCAAACAGACTTGCGGGAGTTGACAGAACTTCGTTATGCTACTTGGTTTGGATTTTATGCCCCCAGACCAAATTGGCCACATGTCCCTGAATGGATTGAGGAGGCAAGTTGCAACTCATGATAAAACTCAAACTCGGACTCGGATGCACAAACTGTCATTTGGATTAGATCTGGAGAATCGAGTTTCAGCTAGTAGGGCCCCTCCACTATCATTTCGTTGAACGAAAAACCGTTTATTGTAGTATCTACGACATTAGGGTTTTGGTCAAGGAGGCATAGTGCAATTTCTGAAGAGGGGGTTGATTTTCAAGAACACTGTGTCGGGCATTTTTTTCTAGTATATTCATGTGGGCCTTGGCCAAACATACTTGTGGGAGCTTGCATAACTCTGTTATGTTGCTCGATTGGATTTTATGCCCCTGAACCAAATTGGCCACATGTCCCTAAATGGATTGAGGAGGTGAGTTGCAACTCACGATAAAACTTGAACCAAGACTTAGATGCATGAATCATCAGTTGCATTGGATATGGAGAACCGACTTTCATCTAGTGGGGCCCCTACGCTATCATTCCGTCGAATGGAAAACCATTTGTTGGAGTATCTCCAACACTAGGGTTTTGGTCAATGAGGCATAGTGCAATTTCTAAAGAGGAGGTCGATTTTCAAGAACATTGTGTTGGGTATTTTTGGCTAGTGTAGTCGTGTGGGCCTTGGCCAAATAGACTTGCAGGAGCTAACATAACTCTGTTATGCTGCTCGATTTGGATTTTATGCCTCCAAACCAAATTGGCCACATGTCCTTGAATGGCTTGAGGAGGTGAGTTGAAACTCACAATAAAACTCAAACTGGGACTTGGATGCACGAACTGTCAGTTGCATTGGATCCATAACATCGAGTTTCAGCTAGTGGCCCCCCCCCACTATCATTTCGTCGATCGAAAAACCATTTGTTGGAGTATCTACGGCACTAGTGTTTTGGTCAATGAGGCATAGTGCAATTTCTAAAGGGGAGGTTGATTTTCAAGAACACTGTGTCGAGCATTTTTGGCTAGTGTAGTCACGTGGGCCTTGGCCAAAAAAACTTGTGGGAGCTTACAGAACTTCGTTATGCTGCTCGGTTTGGATTTTATGCCCCCAGACCAAATTGGCCACATGTCCCTGAATGGCTTGAGGAGTCGAGTTGCAACTCATGATAAAACTAAAACCGAGACTCAAATGCATGAACTGTCAATTGCATTTGATTCAAAGCACCGAATTTCAGCTAGTGGGGCCCCTACGCTACCATTCTGTCGATCGAAAAACCATTTGTTGGAGTATCTTCGACACTAGGGTTTTGGTCAATGAGGCATAGTTCAACTTCTGAAGAGGAGGTCAATTTTCAAAGACATTGTGTTGAGTCTTTTTGGCTAATCTAGTCGCGTGGGCCTTGGCCAAACAAACTTGCGAGAGATGACGAAACTTCGTTATGCTGCTCGGTTTGGATTTTATTCCCCCAGACCAAATTGGTCACATGTCCCTGAATGGCTTGAGAAGGCGAGTTGCAACTTGCAATAAAACTCAAACCAGCACTCAGATGCACGAACCATCAGCTGCATTGGATCCCCAGAGCATCGGGTTTCAGCTAGTGGGGCCCCTCCGCTATCATTTTGTCAACCGAAAAACTGTTTGTTGGAGTATCTACGACATTAGGGTTTTGGTCAATGAAGCATAGTGCAATTTCTAAAGAGGAGGTTGATTTTCAAGAACACTGTGTCAGACATTTTTGGCTAGTGTAGTCGCGTGGGCCTTTGCCAAACAAACTTGTGGAAGCTTACAGAACTCTGTTATGCTGCTCAGTTTGGATTTTATGCCCCTGGACCAAATTGACCACATGTCCCTGAATGGCTTGAGGAGGTGAGTTGCAACTCGTGATAAAACTAGAACTGGGACTCAAATGCACGAACCCTCAGTTGCATTGGATTTGAAGCACCGAGTTTCAGCTAGTGGGTCTCCTATGCTATCATTCCATCGACCAAAAAACCATTTGTTGGAGTATCTTTGGGCCCTGGCACTAGGGTTTTGTTCACTCACTCACACTCTCTCAGCTACACATAAGTAAGGCGCAAGTTTGGAGAAGATGATGCAACAACTGTAGTGACTCAGTTTCTTCTTCTTTAGTCTTTTGGTATCTCTCTCTTGTGCACTACTCCTCGAGGAGGTGCATTATCTTAGCATAGTGTTGTTGCAACAATTGTGGTGGTATTTATGATTCAACTAGCCTTTGTGCTAGGGTTTATATGTTCAAAATTGCTTTGTGAATGGAATATATCTAAGAAAGGTTACTGGGTTTTTCCCCCCATTTGGGGTTTTCCTAAGATAAATATCTTGTGTTCTTTTTGTCTCTTGTTTATGCTGCTACTGTTGAGTACATGATATATATGTTACTGGTAATGAAGTAAAAGAACACTAGTAACAGTAATGCTCTGTAAATAAGGAAAATCTAACAAGATTAAGTACAAAGCCTATCCATTTTGTGTTATATATGATTATGTTTTCCTTGAAGATATTTTGAGAGTTAACTAGTCTATATGTCTTCTTCTCTTATATTTCAGAAATGAATATTTTTCTAGGACATTTTGGCACACCCTAAGAAATCCCTTCCTTACAATGTTACTCCCAAAACTTGCGTCTTCATGTCTTCTCCCCTACCACATGTATTCTCCCCTACCACTCGCCACCTCATTTTCCCCATGGACATTAGGAAATCTATCTGGAGATTGAGCTCTAGAAAAGCTATTGATTTTGAGAGAGATGCACCAAGATGAATTTATCGAGCATGGTTTAGATTGGCTTGCTCTTCCTATTGCATATCTTTTCAATGAGGTTGTTTGCTTGATTTTGTTGTTGTCTTGAACTCGGCCTATCATTCATCCTAATTATAAATCAATAAATAGTTATGAACCCAATTGGAAATAACTATAGGACTATTTTGATTGGACACATCTTGACCAAGTTTTATGCCACTGTACTTGATACATTTCTTTTTGAACAATTGGAGAGAGGGAATTTAGGAGCTAGAGGTCAAGCATGATATTGTAGGGACTACCATACCATTGAAGACATCCTCACTCTTAGAGATATTATAAAAGAAACCAACAAATGGACCTCAAGGTTTATTGTTCCCTTGTAGACTTTATATAGGCCTTTGACTTTCTACCCAACCAATGCTTGTTTTAAGGACTTTGGGACCTTGGCATATTTGTGTTTCTCATCACCGTCAACATGATAATTATTAATATATGAATGAAGAATAAGAATTCAAGAGTCTAAACTAAAAAGTTGTGGGAGGGAAACCTAATAGTTATTCCTCCTCTTGTCATTTATATGGTCTATGATAACAATTTTCCTGCCTTACATTTTAATTTTTGCACTCACCTTCGTGGTGTTTTTAATTTTGTACTCTTGGACTTATATTTAGGCACTATAATAAAATTCTGATAGATTTTATAGTTAGATTTGATATGGCATAGATAAGGGGCAACTGTAACCCACATTTCTAGTGATCACTGATCTAACAACTTTTCTAGTGATCACTGACCAACCATGAGTGATCGTGAGGAAGGGAAACTCTTTATATAGAGTGTTGATAATCTTCCTTTACAATAAAATAACAATATATTATGTGAGATCGTTATATCTATCCTAGGGAGGGATAAAATATTACTTCCTCCAACTACCTAGTCAAAAAATACAATAAAAATGAGGTGGTCAAGCCACATGTACAAAGATCCAAGTGAAAAGGCCCCAAGAGAGAGGGACATATCCATCAATGAGGGAAGAGGTTGAGTCAAACGTGCAATGTCTAGCCTCCAAAGGCCTCCAAGTAGGTGGATCCCCAACCAATCTCCACAAACCATGCAAATGAAATGGACACATGGGTCTCCAAGGTGAAAGTCCCTACAAACCATGACTGAAAATGCCTTAAGAGTGGATGGCCCCTCAAAACAAGCTCCAAGAAGCCATGTGTGAGTTGTTCAAGGTGTAAAAACCCTCCTCAAATCATGCCAACCTCCTCCTTAATTCAAAGGAGACCCAAATAGGTCCACACATGCTAAATAGAGTACCTAATGCAACCTCCAAGGTGGATGTCCCATCAATTTTTGTGACAAATGCCTCCAAATGAATGAATAAGGTGACCATTCAAGAATTTGGGACATGTCATGGCATGAGAGGTACAATGCATGAATAAATAACACCAAATTTTTTTGACCAATGCCTTGGGAATCGTGAATTGCCTCAAGATACGTGAAAATGCCTTGGGAATTGTGACCTACCTTGGGAATTGTGAAGATGCCAACAAATAAAGATGAATCCAATGCCCAAAGATAACTACACATCATCATGTGATGAATCAATATGTCATCAAACCCTCTATCTAGTCATATTCCATTGAACCAAGTAGGTTCCCCAACTGTCCAAGTCTCATAAAAATCACAAGTAGTAGGGAAGAAATCAAATCTAGTGCTAAAGGGAGCTTATTCATGCTACTCTAATGCTAAAATAAGATTATTCCTTTCCTAATCTACTATAGCATGTGCAAGATGAGGGTGCTACGTGAAATTAGAGAGCCAATGTAGCCATCTTATCACCTTATCAATACAATGGTCCTTTCCTATATGTTTAGTCAACATCCAAAACAAAGAAACATTAAAATCCATATGCTTGTAGGCTAGCATATCCATTAACATTATTCTAAACATGAGCCTAGGTACCTACAAATCAAGGATATAATTTAGCATATACACAAAAGAACATGGAATACTACATGATTTCTTTATCCACCATTAGAGAGGGCTACTACAACCACTGTCAAACCACAAATTGTCTTATTGGCTTGTTACTAGTCCTAAAACATTTCCTTTGTTGCCGCCTCAGAGTACATATTATTGTTTAAATCAATGTTGCTATAAATATGGTTCGATAACTAAAGTAGAGGTCTGAATGTTTGACATGGGAAAGACATACTTCACAATTATCTCTTTTCCCTTTGAAAACACAACATTGTCTTCACCAAGCCAATTTAGTATCCTTCCAATAACATTCAAGTCACAATCAATAAGAATTTCAGAGATATTAAACTTAGTGTTTACAATTATAGTGGAATTGATTTGATCTTCTAAAACATATAAATGAGTGGCATCCATTTCATTTTTTGTGTATCTTCCAACATTCTTGTACATTACAACTTCACATACTTCTGAAACAATGTCACAAACACTTGTTTGAAAATAAGGCATGAAATCACCCATAAATGTAACATGAAAGACATGATATGTAGTTTCATCTTTGATGAAATATTTATCCCATAGGCTCCCAATAGACATCAAGTCTTTAAATTTATCTGTTCTGTTTGGAAACAAAGTGTTATCCTTTTCAACCTATCTAGTCCTCCAAGCTTCATTCTCTAAACCTTGAAACAAGGATGGGAGCACATGACTCACTTGTTATCCATCCAAAATCACAACATGGGAAAAATACTTAGGGATTTCCTGAATTGTAGCCAAGAAGGAGAGCATTTGTATTACATATTGTTCACACATCCATCCCAGATTCTTACAAAGGCATTCAAACAAAACTTCTATGCATGTATTCTCATTAGTAACCTCTTTATTCAAACCATTCTAAAACATGAGAAGTAAAAATGTAACAATCTATTCTCTCTCTTCATGAATGATTGCCATACCGACATTTATCATTTGTGCTCATGCATTGGTATTGAAGCTATGAAAAAATTCAGAAATTAGGAAGGTCATAACCATAGGAAGGACCCTTGTTGTTAAGATATCATTTGCCATATTCAAGGCTAGAGTTATGCCCTATTTTATAAGCCTAGATGGATCCAAAATATCACATTCACTTGTGTCAATTTCAAAATTTGAATTATTGGTGCAATAGTTCCTTGGACAATTTGCAGGTTGGTCATTGGTTTTAATTCCGTTTTTTATTGTGTGACGAACAATATCCTTGGATGCCCTAAAACAAGATACACCTTGCCCCTCATAATTTACAACACAACAATTTTGCAAAATCTCCATACACATATGTTTAGGGTTATGTTTGAGATATGACTTTCTAAGTTGGGAGTTTCCTTAGCTTGACCATACAAACACAAAATGATTACCCAAACAAAAATTAGTCAGTATTTCTACCTTGAGTCTAGTGATTTTCTCTTTTTTGCAAGCGATTACATGTGAGTGAAGTAGGTCTTCATGGTTATTGAGAAAGGATTGATCTACATCAACTTGGAAATGAGCATTAGTAATAGGATCAAACATGGACGTGCTATAATCAATGATGATAAACTTTCTCAAATGGATGGGTGGACCAACAACAGAGATATCATTTCTACATGTCTCAACACAATGTGCATATTTATTGTTGATTACATTCAATACCCTATCTAACCTTAAAATGGACTATGAATGCAATGCTACAAGGGATAAAGAGATGATTGTGTTAATGTTTCCAACAAATGCACACAAGATGTGATCAATGGATTGATCTATCTATATTTCTTGATAACTGATTATTTCATAAATAGGTCCATAAAACAATTGTGCAAGAAAACCCTTTCTTGTGATAGATAGGTATAATGATGCACATGGCTCTATGTGATTGTAGGCTTCATAAACTTTGTATCTACAACTTACCCTTTGTTTTCTAGCCAAGCATGAACATACACCACCTACAACAAAACAATTGTCTTCAAGAGGAGGACCAACAATAAAAGATAAATACTTATCTATTTTCATTCCACAAGGCCCGTGGCATAAATTTAGCATGAGACAACCCTTCTATCCTCCTTTTTTTCAAAATTACCAAAGTCATAAAAAATGGGAGGGCCATAAAAATACACCAAATATGATCTATGATTGTCAAGTTGTAATCTAACGGTTTGATCATTTATAGGATCATGCAGATGAACACCTACCTTTTTAGCTCCAAAATACCCCTAAAATTTATTGACCTCAACCCCAAGGAAATTATAGAGATCATGATTCTTATATCCATCTGCATCTACGGATTCATCACATCTACTATTTGGTTGTTCTTGGAATGGCATACATTGGGTAGACTGTGGCATATTGTTATCATCATATGTTTTGGGTCCTATATACAGGTTGTGACATAGGTGGAAGTTTATTCATTATGGAGCATACAAGATTCATTTTTGGTGGCATGTTGTTTGTCATCCAGATCTGTGATTTTATCATATAAGGTAGCAGGGTTCATACCATGACAGAATCCCAAACCTGTACTATAATCCTCACAATAATCATCTTGATTTGACTTCTCTATTGATTCAAAAATACAAACTTATTTATTGACATTGATAGGTTCAGATGTAGAACTGGAAAAGGACATGAGTTGCTCACATAATGCCCTATTTATCACTGACCCATGGGATTGCCTTGGGATAAGGAATATAGGCAACCAACCTCAAATTCCATAAATTTGTTTTTCCTAAGTTATGAGGATGTTGAAGAAAACAAAAATGGAGTAAAGAGAGAATGCTTTCCTAAGCCATGGTATGAGGTGGCCTATCACCTCTTGAAGTACATCACATGTGAGGGAAGGATAACTATGCTTTATTCCATATACCATTTTATATTCCTTCACTAATTGAGGAATTTTCTCCATGAAAGGCCCGAGGGAAACATCAACATCCCATACTTCCTATTGCAATCTCTAAGGGAAATGCTAACCGAGGTCAAGAAAGGAAAGGAAGAGGAATTATTCCACCACGGTCTAATAAAATTGATAATATGTGATGCCTTAACAAGGTATCCAACAAGGATTTCCTAAGATGATTTTGTCACCATGACTAGGGAGGACTTTAAAGCCCTACAACTTGCAGCCAAAGAGCCTAGTCATGAAATGGACCCCGGGAGTAAAAATAAATCTAGAAAGGTTGAAACCATCAGGAGAAGGAAGTAACATAAAAGAGTATAGGTGGAAGAAGAAGACCATGATATAAGAAACACTAATCAAAATGTGGACCCATGATAACAGTCCCCTAAAAATCAAAGATCAGAGTCATTCTACATAAATAAGGGAGAAAACAGTTGCATGAAGGGCTAGGAACATATCCCATATAGATAAGAATATAGTAATTACTCCTCTCTCCACCACACTTGTAAATTTGGAAGAGGATGCTCTCCCTATTAATGACCTAATTGAGGTACAAGAAGAAAAGAAACATGAATCTTCCAAGAGGGATAAAACATCAACACACAACATCATGAATGAATTAGAGGAAACTAGGGATAAATCCCTCAACTGAAAAGGAATGGTAGAAGCTAAGGGAAAATTAGAGGATAGCATCATATGGTAGAAGCTAAGTCCAAAAGAATAGTTTCAGGTTATGAAAAATGCAACATATTGACAGAAGAAAACAACTGGAGGCCGAAAACAAAACTTTGAATATTGAGCTAGCCAAAACTAAGGAAGGACTAGCTAACAAGAATGAGAAGGTTTAGATATTGGAGGAATAAATAGCTAAAATAGTATAAGTAATAGGGGAAATTCTTAGCTACAAACCTCCAGCTAAAGTATACACCCTCTTCTTGAAGGAGTAGTGACACAAAATTTAGATAAATAGATCAACCAAGAATCTTCCTTATAGAGTGGATACCCCGAGGGAGTTTATAGAGACGTGTGAGCAGGGAAATGAGAAAGATAGGACTCAATTGAGTGAATTTTATTACACAATTTTTTGCTTCCCAATCCCTACATATGGTCACCAAACCCATATGTAGGGGAGGTCCGACTCAAAGCTTTGTTCTCATAGATCCACCATGAAGACTTAAGGGTTGTTTGGTTCTAGAAGTACATTGAAGAAGAGATGAGTAGATACCTATGGATTAGATATGAGGCCATAAGAAAAAAGGAATTCATCAATGGCCTTATAAAGTTGACATCATACATCGAGCTAATGCTCATTTTAGAGGAAAAACAGAGAGGAACAATTTCCCATTTTAAAGATATAGTAAAAATTTTAAGGGAAGGTGCACTCCAATCTTGACAAGCTAGATGGGGTGGGATTACTATTGATCTTCAAAGGGTAGAGCCTCACTTTCTTCATAATTTATAGGTTGTGTGTAAGGAGTCTTTGAGGAAGATCAAGCTCAAATGGATTGGGCTAATATTCAATCCTCCTCTCCTACTACATACCACACCTACAAAAGAGATGGATGAGGAGAAGGAGAAGGAAGATTGGAAATAGATAGAGAAGAATTCAAGGCACCATGGCGGAGGTGCCATTACTTATTTTTTGTGGCAGAAATATCAACTCCTTGTTGTTAGATCTACCTTTTGTTGTCTATGAAAAAGAACAAAATCATCTTTTTCAAGTTTGTTTAGAAATTGGGTGATTCAACAGACTGATGGAGAGATACTTGTTGTGGACATCTCGACGCAGTGAGATTATTTCGCTTGAGACACTCTCACATTGTTAAAGGTTAGACCATGACCTGAGCTATGACTCATAGTGCTTGCCTGAGGGATTAGCTACCCCTCGATGTGCAAGACATGTTCAAGATGGTATGGGTGCACACATACCACAACTCCAGTAGGTTGGTTAACATGCATGTGATGAGGCTAGTTGAGTAGCCATAGGATGGTCATCTTGGATTGGAGTGTTTTTATAACACCTAGATGATGATATGGTGGTCCTCCAGATGGAGTGATGTTATAACACCATCAAGTAGGCTGGATAACATGCATGTGATGAGGCCATTTGAGTATCCATAGGATGGTCTTCTTGGATTGGAGTGATGTTATAACACCCATATGAAGATATGGTGGTCCTCTGGATGGAGTGATGTTATGACACCATGGTCCTCTTGATTGGAGTTGATGATAGGTGGTCCTCCTGGATTGGAGTGACGTTATAACACCTAGATGATGATATGGTGGTCCTCTGAATAGAGTGATGTTATAACACCATGGTCCTCCCGACTGGAGTTGATAATAGGTGGTCCTCCTGGATTGGAGTGGTGTTATAACACCTAGATAATGATATGGTGGTCCTCCAGATGGAGTGATGTTATAGCACCATGATCCTCTAGAGTGGAGTTGACGATAGGTAGTCCTCCAGTTTGGCATGATGTTATAACACCTAGATAACTATATGGTGGTCCTCCTAGATTGGAGTGATGTTATAACACCATAGATGATGATAAGTTGGTCCTCCTAGATTGAAGTGATGCTATAAAACCTAGACAATGATAAGGTGGTCCTCTTGGATTGGAGTGATGGTATAACACCTAAGTAATGATGGGATAATCCTCCTTGTAAAGTGGAAGTGATGCCTTGAAGTGTTGGCCAAGGAAAACCTTTCCTATGATGTAAGAAGTCAAGTAAAAGTTATAAAGTTGTGAAGAAAATCCCAAGCTAGACGTTGGCTATGTGAAGTGCAAGTAGGCCATAATTTAAAGTCATGTTGGACGTCTATATATATATGATCTCCTTCAGTGATTGTGACATATTGCTCTTTCTCTTAAGCACTTGGTTTTGCTCTTCAATTGTTTGGGGAATTTTGCTACAGCTGTTCTTACTCTTTCTATGGCTCGTTATGTCTTTGTCATGCTCATTGGAGACTCGCTATGACATGTGTCTTATCCTTGTAGGCTTGATATGACTTGTGTCTTGTTCTTGGAGGTTCACTATGGCTTGTGTCTTGTCCTTGGAGGCTTGCTATGACTTGTGTCTTGTTCTTGGAGGCTCGCTATACTTGTGTCTTGTCATTGGTGGCTCGCTATACTCTTTCCTTTCACTCTAGAGGCACTCGCTATGCTTTGTCAAGCTGCAACATAGATTTGGTTTGTTGTCTATGGGTTATGCATTACATGGTCTTGCATCTCTCCTTTGGCCTAAGTTTTTGGAAAAGGACTTGATAAATCCATGATTGGATATTTATTTATAAGGACTTGATCATAGTGAAATTTTGGTGATTTATAAGAATTCCATGACCGATGGGGGCACAAAATAACTCAAGCTACACATAAACAACTCAACACAATAAATGAAAATTGACATATTAACATAACAATATCCAACTAAGTTATTGAAAGTCAACTAATGATACCTTATTCTCCATCCAAATAACAAAATCATACCACTTTTTGTCTTGTATCATCTCGAATTATAATTGTGATGGATAAAGGCCATATTATTGCTCCTGTCAAAACATGGTAGACGAACTAGTTAAAGTAATTAATATCCAATCATTTACTTTTTTGTACAAAATTTTAAATATATATATCATTTCAGATATTAAATATACTTACAAATTTTCATATTAAGGGTTCTAAACATGTTTGGCTATTATGATGTGTGGCAAAAAATTTAGCAAGCCTGGCCTTCGAGGCCTTTTCCTGAAACATACACTAATTCAATTTAATTATGCACCAGTAAAATATTAAAATCGTTTAATGAATTTGAAATAATCTTATGACCAAATTCAAATACATGTGTGCTCTCCTCACAGGACTTCCTCCATGCATCTTCTCTATCATATGCTTTCACGATCTCTTTCCATACTTTCACACTTACATCGATTGGCCTTATTTTGTTCCTTAGCTTGGGAGGAATTTCTTTTATCTTTTTTGTTTGGTTGCAACAAAATATCTTGCAATTTTGAGTCATTTGTTTTTTTATCTTCTTTATTGACCAACCTGTCCCAAATTCAGTCTCCATGTCATGGATGACTGCTTTTTGAAGGTGCATGGGTGTCTTCGAGAATGGAAGATATAGATGATCATTGAAGCGTTGAAGGCATGATTCCTTCAATCTACACATGAACACTTTCCCGACATCTGTCATTATGATATTCCCAGAGACAACATCATATTCTACCTCGATTTCGTATGTACCAATGCAAGATGCATAACATGTACTGGTGGTGGAAGAAATTTGTGTCCCAGGAGTGGCTCGGACATTGGACATATATGCTCCCTGTTCCACATTATTAGAGGTTATTGTGATTGATTTTATCCTTGATATTTTGCATGATCCGGGAGTTGATGGGGAATCAATTGATTCCCTTTTACAAGGTTGCTTTGGTTGGAATGTTTCAGTGTGTTTAGTAGATCGTTCTTCCATGTATTTGGCAAGCATGGACAAGTCCATACCTTCTATTTTCTTCACTGCTTCTACCCCTAATATAGAAGCCATTGCCTCTTTCAGTTTCTCACTGTCATGTCCCTATATATGTATAATAAATTTCTTATTTTAAATTTAAAATAAAAAAATAAACCCTATATATAGAGGAAATTTATTCTTTTATAATTTTGAAATAAAAAACTAAAAAATACAATTCAAACAAGCAATGGGAACATGTACAAGTATACAAATTGAGTATGAAATACCTCATTTCGGAAAGAATCAGATCCCTTTTCTCGTTTCCCTCTGTTGCTTGACATTTTTTGGCGTCCCAGGGAGAATTTTTTTCCTCCAGACTATGGAAAATCCCTTCTCTTTTCTCTGTACATTTTGTTCCCTTCCCTCTAACTATTATAAACAAAAGTAGTTAGAACCGAATGAATAGGGGTTTGATTTTCATCTCTGGTAAGGGGTGAATGACATGCACACATTGATTTTGTGACTGCTAGAGGTCGAATCACACCCAAAAATCATTTTTTTTTGAGTGAAATCCACAACAGGAGAGGAGGGGTGAGTCAAGATCTATACCCACCATCAACATGGATCCAATCGATTAGTTATTTGCTTTAATAGCCTTAAGGCATTTTCGTGGTATGTGCCAACTCCACACATAAGTTCCAAGCTCCCTCGATTTTCGATTGTGAGTATCATCTTGGAAAAAGGGTGAATGCTTTACATTCATTGCGCGAGAGTTTTTTTTTATTTTTTCGTTTTGTTTGAATATTTGGCGCTAAATTGGGCGCAATTAACACCGACTATTGGCCAAAAATGTAATCATTTTGGGGCGCTAAACGGGGCAAAAATTGCACCTAATTTAGCACCTAGAGATAGAAAGAGATGATTATGTTGGATTTGTGACACCCAAAGTAAGTGTTATGTAGAGAATGTAGTCAATCAAGGGTAGATTGTTCTATGTTTTCAAGGTAAAGTGAAAACTAATTCTCTTTGTGGTTTCAACCACATACTTTTATAAGTTAGTCAATCACTCTTTGTGGTTGCAACCACATACTTCCATAAGTTAGTTAATCACACATGTAAATGGCTTATGTGGACTACCTAACCAATGTCTTGTATGAAGCTATCATGACTAAACTAATATCCACCACTAACACCCCAAAATTTTATGGCACTTCTTGAGGTTCATAATGGCAATTAGTAGGAACTTTCATTACATTTCAATGAGAATAGAACTAAGAAGTGATTCCTCTTAAGCCCCCACTACTATTTACTATGTAGGAGGACCTCACTAGTGTTGCGACAAAACTATATAACTTATTCTTCACTGTAGTTTTCAATTGTTCTACCTAAGATTCCCCCAACATGCTGCAACCTAGTTCATTATGCAATTATTCACGCTTGATCGCATTGACATTTTGGACAAGATTATCATGGACTTGTCCATAGATGGGGTTTTCTCTTAGTGCACGTTACATATATCACTATCTCATTAGATTAGGCACTCAACTAGTGTATTAATATTGGATTAGAAGCTTACCTCCATGCTAGATATTCCATTGCTAGTTGTGCACTCATCCAGATCTAGGGAACCTAGTGTGATGCAAAACAACCACTTGGTAGTCTACCATTACTAACAACCTATATGAATATCATTGACATAATTCCTATTACTCATGACATTTATATTCCTAAACAAATCAATCATCTAATTTAAATGTTGAGCTCTTATAGCCTTACAATCCTCTTTTGCTTGAGCAAAGCACAATTTTGTTGGATCCTCGAATTGACATTGATAATAAGTTCAATACACTAGTTCCTTTTAACCAAGACATATATCAAATGAATCGACACACATACACAAGGCTCTATAAATATTCTACATTGTCAAATCAAGTTAGTCCCTTGCATAGTCCAAGTATTTCACATTTGAGCAAGTGAGAAAAAAAATTGCTTTGTGGATAACACACTGAAATTTTATGCATCAACATTAACCTCCGTTGCCTATAGGAAAAAAAGTTCTACTTCCAATTCAATGGAGACCATTTCTACCCAGGGAAAGGGACTCTAGATCCACACATTGACCTAATTCCTGTTCGCGATAGATATTCATAATCTCTAAATGCAATTAAATGGGTACTTGCAACAATGTTTGTCACAAGTTTTTTTTATTCCTTGTCATGACCATCTCAACTATGACCCACACCTAATCTACAATATGTGATTGATCCTTACTCAACAAGTCATCTATGTGGCATCACCAATAGATCAACATGTAGTATGCTATTGTGCCAACTTAACTCCAAATTCCTTGACATCATCAATGGGATCTCATAGTGGACCGAGGTGACGTGTCCACTAGCTCTAATGGTTAAAGCTGATTGTATTATCATCATTACGCCCCCTAAAAACTAACATATTCTCAAAAACACTAAGAGTTTTCTATTCCTTTTGTTAGCATGGAAATCATCTCATTGATGGTAGATTTACACTATAAATATTTAATTCTAATCATTGTAAATCATCTTGAAATTGTACATTGTTAAACAAAGTTTTGCAATGATATATTTCATGTTATAAAGATCTATCGTAGTTTCATTATAGCTAGAGACACAACAAGTTCATGTCATTGCTTTAATCCTTGCTATTTATTGTAGCTCATCCATTTATATTGGAATATATGTATATTTGAGCCAAATATGGGTCACATTGTGTTTTATCTCTTTTGTCTCTATTATCTCTTTGTTCCTTTACTAATTTACATCACACTTTATCCCTTAAGTATCATAACTCTACAAACCCCTTCTATATTCTTATGAAACATCAAGACACTTGTGCATTCCTTATTGCTTTGGCATGATTGAGTTTCTATTTATAAAGCCTCACTGTCCATCATTATCTACTTAGAGGATATTCTACATGCATCACATAGAACATCTTTCAACATCTATTATTTGCAATAAAAACATTCTAGGGATTCAACTATGCCCTAATAACTTTAAACTACAAACATAAACATAAAGTTTTTTAGAGGGAGTTGCAATATCTAACCTACAACTTACATAATGAAGATTGGATGTTTTGACAATAGAAACATGGCTCATGAGGCTATATACATGGTCATAGGAGGAAACAATTATGTTAGTCCCTATAGGAGACTTTTAGGCCTTCAAGGATAATCATAAATACTCATACCACCACACATGACCTCTTACTAGTCTTCTAGTCACTTGAAATAGTGACGTTGATATGGGGCCCCTTGCATGGGCCGTGAAAAGAGAGCATATTAACAAGATAATATCAACAACATTCTCTCGGTGCATAGATGTTATGTGACTAATGCCATTGTTGTGTATTACAGGATCCAGAGGAGGCCATGGACAAAGAACGTGGACGACGTAGACCTACTAAATCAACGAGAGGAAAGTGGGTGGCCATAGAATCAGATACGAAATTTGCAGATACAATAAGGGTAAGAAGACAAACAAACCTCAACCAAAGGAGGGTTGTATTTATGAATTCACAAATGCTACAACATAGACGAGATAAAGTTATATAAACTATGTTGTTGTTTTTTTCAAATCCAAAACATGATATCAATATGTCAAATATATGAGTAAAGTGAGGTTTTGTGTTGGATAACATATTGGTTGAAATGATATAATTGGTGTACTAAACATCATTGACTATTTTGTGTATTATAGGGGCCAGACAAGGCCATGACAACATATCGTGTCATATCAAATAAGGACACAATGAATGTCACATGACATCAGGTAATCAAATTTTGACTTAAATTAGGAAGCATTTTGTGATACATCCACCCCTTTTCATAGTATTATTAAAATTTATAGTGTATTATCCAATCTTGAAATAAATTAATGCATGTTATTGATTATTTCAGATGGAGATCGGAGCAAGTACACAACCTAAGAGTTCAACTAACAAAAGAAAAATAAAACATATGTACATGGGTGTGGACCTAAAACTGTTAAATAAAAAAGAACACAGTGGGTGGAAGAGGATATGACAATGGATCATCCAGACACAACAAATAATTGCATTAAAGAAGAGGTTGGTTAAGACTATAGTACATGGAAGAATACTTTCGGAAAATTGTTGTTTTTGGATGTTCTATATGTCGTGGAAAGAAACAATTCAAACGAGCGATTGTACAAAGACATTACATAGATGATGAGCTTCCAGTGGGTAGTATGCCTCCTACAATCGATTCAAATCCAATAGGAACTGTGGTAAGGAATTTTCCAATTTGATATAAATAACATGTATACTTCTTTTAAACATTGTTTTGTATTATTTAAATAATTATTTTTTTTCTTAATGGTTGCTTGTAGGATAAAGTTCTTGGTTTAAAGTATCCTGGATCACCGAATTCCAGCCTAGAGGGCGATGATAATTTATCAAATGATACATCTAACAAAAATATGTGCCAATATACCAGCTCAGAAGATGAGGAATTGATGAAAACAAGTAACAGAACAAGAACTGGTTTAAAGATGCATAATTTGCTTAAAGACAAAAGGAAGGTGGACTACATACCCTATGAGAATGAATGTGATGGAGATGATGACTTTCCCCTGGGTTTGAGATCAATTTACAAAGATACATTTGACTGTTGACTATATTACGCTTGGCCTAGTGATCAACAACTACCTAGAGTGTACGAGATGTTTCAATTTTGGGGTTACAACTACATGATACGACCCTCCAATATTCATGGAGCGAATCTAGGCCTCTTTATTGTCAAAAATGTACATGTGGGATCTAAACATAGAAACAATTCACAACAAACCACTAGGATATTAATACCATATTATGGTCCATCATATTACAGTGATGAATGGAGAAGGATAACAAAATATAAGCCTAACATGTCAACATATGGTCTAAATTTGAATAAGTATACACATCATCTCCAATTGGAATGTGGAAAAGAAATGAATAGAGGTCATCTTATGTATATATATGGACGTGCATACACACAAAAATATTGTAGGATTTATAAATAGTAGTAAGGGAAGGGACCTTACTGTAAGACCGAATTGTCAATTTGTTGAGGTTATAAATGATAAAGATGGAGATATGGAAATAGAGGTTGATAGATTGATAATGGTTGAGGCTATTATGGAACTTACCACTGAGGATGAGTTATTGATTGATTACTCCTTCTTAAAATGCACTCTTGCGCAAAAGAAAAGGGAAGAACAAGGTCTCCCTAAGGATTTTCTTAAGGGAAAAAAACCAAAGAATAATAAATGAGTGTGGATTTATGTTTTATAAACCGTGTTGTCAAAATTGTGTTTTATTCAAATCATTGTATAAATAAATCAATCTATAAAATAATGTTCCATTATTAAATTGATGTATATATGCTCATACCTTTTATATTTTAATTTGTTAATCCATATTTGATTATATTTCTTTGAAATTGATACATTTATGATTTATCCAATTGTTGCCAAACTTTAAATAATGGTTGTGATTATTGATAGGTAGAAGATGATGATGAAAGAACGACTACTAATACCCAATATCCAACTGGGCTATTAATATTTGGACGAGATGATCCAAACCATACCAAGGCGAAAAGAGCATATTTAAAGAGAATTCTACCACATGAGAAATTTGAACAACTGATGAGATTAGCATACGCTGATGACATGCCACCTAGCCTTACTGATGATGATCATGATAGTGAAAATTTAGTGCATGAAGAAGGATTGAATGAAATGCTTACAGGTTTCTTTGGGGATGGAAACAATTATGACAACAATGATCATTTGGATGACAGTAACGATGACAACAAGGGTAATTACCACCAACGTAATGTCGATGATAACAACCTTAAAGACTCCATCAAGCAAGCAACAAAGACACCCGTGTTCAAATCGGGTGCAAGTAGAACCTCAAAACTGGAATGCACATTAATATTATTAGAAATCAAGTCACTATTTGGTTGGTCAGACAAAGGATTCACCACCCTACTAAAGTGAGCTGAAATCTATTTCTTACAATGCATTGTCAATTGGTGTACGTAATTCGTTTATGAATAGTCCTAATATAGATTGACATATAAAACATGTTCATCATAATTCAAACACTCAATTGATGTAATCTTTGGAAGTCTTACAAAGCACTAAAAACAAAAATATTTCCTAAAGAGAATGTGTTGGCATCAACTTGCAGAGAGACATGTCAGTTGTTGGTTAAGTTGGGGATTGAATATAAGCAAATTCATTCATGTAAAAATGATTGCATTTTTTACAGAGATGAATATCAAGACAAGGTAGAATTCTCTGTATGCAAGGAAAAGAGATATCATACAAATGTACAAGGTCCTATAGTTCCAAAGGTTTTACGTCACATGCCAATTATACCTAGACTTCAATGAATGTTTCGTTTCAAGTCACTTGCACAATTGATGGACTAGCATGCAAATAATAGGAGTAAAGATGGATTCATGCAAATTTCGGCCGACTCCAAAGCACTGAAACACATAGAGGAAAAATGGCCAAGAAAATTCAAAGATGAACCCCGTAGTATCAAGTTTGGTCTTGCAATTGATGGAGTGTGCCCATTCTCTTTCATGAGCTAAAATTATAGTGTTTGGCTAGTCAAATTGATAGTATACAATATTCCCCCATTGATGAGTGTTAGAAAGGAACACCTTATGATGACTCTCATTGTTCTAGGAAAACATAAAGTTAAAAACATGGATGTTTATCTTGCACCTTTTATTGATGAGATGAAACTGCTATGGAAAGGCATAAGAATTTATGACATATCACATCCTCCATCAAATAGGTCCTTCATGTTGTATGGTGTGCTATGTTGGACTATTCATGATTTCCCAGGACTTGGTGTTTGTTCCGATAAGAAACTTTTTTTTTACGTATTTACACTAATAATTTATTTTCATCCCAACTTTCATACTTATTTTTGTACTATTTTTTTGATGTTATTAACCTTATTGAATTGCAGGGCTTCAAACAAAGGGGATATTTGCATGTCCAAGACGTGAAAAACAATTTCAAGGGTGGTATTCTAAAGATCTACATAAATTTATTTATGCAAACAACAAGGTTTTTCTACCACCAAATCATAGGTTTAGAAACCACCATAAGAATTAATTTGATGGAAAAGTTGAAAATAGAGGCCCTCCCATGATTATGGGTCCAGTTGATTGGCTTAAGAAGTATGAAGATGTTGAATTGAAATCTTGGCAGGATTTTTTTGATGGGGGTGATTCTATTGAAGAACCGAAACAAGTTGTAATTAAGATGCTAGGAGAGATGAAAAGGAAATCCATATTTTATGAGCTCCCTTACTGGCAGGATCTATTAATATCTCACATCAACATCTTCAAAAATATCCTAGATTCAATATTTCGACATATATCAGGAAAAGAGAAGTACACCTTGTCTTCAAGGATAGATATTGCTCTTTCGAGTACCAAATTAGATAGAAAACATTTGTGGCCAAACAAGGAAAATGAAACATATGCAAAAGCTCCATGGATTTTGAAAATGAAAGAGATATACAAACTAAAAAATGCCATACTTTCAATAAGGACACCTACTAGCTATGGGTCATCATTGGTTAAAGCTTTTATAGTTGATGGACATATCACAAGATTTAAAATACATGTATTTTATAATTTTATGAAGGTATTATATATCATCATTTAACTTTTATTGGTAAAATTGATTAGGTACTAAATATATTCTGATATTTTATTGTGTGACAAAAATAACTAATGACCTTTCATAAATGTGTTTGACAACATATCATGCCATTGGAAATTAGGGGGATTCATGTCTTAACGTTGACTTGAGGAATGCCATAAGTCAATTGTCAACATTTGCAAGGTATGTGGTATGGAATGTTCATGTGTGAGAGACATAGATATATTGCATTTCATTTTAATTTTTGCCTAAAGGTTCATATTAATTTACTATTCTTATATTAGGTGGGTGACATCCAAGGAGATCCACAACTTCCAAAATGGAAGAAGGAAATTGCAGAAATTGTATGTGTATTTGAGAAGGAGCTCCCTACAAGTTTCATGGACCTACAAGTCCATTTACTTATACACCTAGTTGATGACATTGAATTGACGGGTGTCATATCAACAAGGTGGATGTTTTTCTTTGAGAGGTATATGAAAACTCTAAAAAGATATGTTCGACAAAAGGCACATCCAGAGGGTTGCATGGCTGAAGGGTATGTATTGAATGAATCATTTTTCTTCCTATGTGAATTCCTTGGTAAGGATTTCGAAGATGGGCCATGCTTCTGGGATGAAGAATGAGCATCTGATATTATTGATGGAGAAAAACCACAATATAGTGGTGTTAAAGTAGAAATTAGTAAGTAAACTCATTATCATTGTGGTTGTTTTGATTGAAATCGTTAATTTACTCTGTAATTTATTTGTCAAATTAACAAAATGGCCTTTGGAGTTTGAAATAAACATGTTGACATGTAATAGGTGTAGATGAAAGTGTTATACTCGACAAGTTCATTATGTACCACATGGACTTTATGAAAAAATGGATTGATTTGTATGATAAAAAGAGAGAAGTGTTAGAAGCAAGGAGACAATTTAAGAGATCAAACCAAATGAATACCCCATTTCCTACTGATCTACAATGGGAATGGGGAAAAAATTGCACACTAGAATGGGTTACTGAACAAATTCAAAATCAAATAGAAGATGCAGGTATAGATTCAAACATAACAGAAGATGAAATCAACATGTCTAGAGGATGTGAAAGAAATGCACAGTTGGAATTTTACAAAATGTTGTTTCCTTATAGTTTTGACACTATTAACTATTTTAATATTTGTCATTATATTTGTTTTAACTGAAATAAATGGTCTTTCACAGGAAAGGAAATATCCAACAATGTGGGCATATGGTCGACATTATCGTGTAGAACGTGTAGATGTAAAGAGACAATCCTTCAATTGTGGCATCATGGTTGACGTCAAGCAATCCAGTTGATCAAGCTCAAAAGATAAGAATATTATTGAAGGAAATCTACAATATGTTGGGAAAATACAAGAAATTATTGAGTTGGATTACCACTCTTTTACATGTTGTATTTTTAAGTTTAGATGGTATGAAGCATTTGAGAGGAAATGAAGACATGATACCCATAGTGGATTGTTTTCTATAGATTCCTCAAGGTTCCTACTAAAGGATAAGGAGCCTTATGTTCTACCAATTCATTGTGAACAAGTATTTCTTTAACTCAAACACGAAGCGATAATGATCAATAATCTATTAACACATTGTTTATTGTGAATATATACATGTGTTTATTAATCAATAAATTTTTTATACATACATCTAATATATGTATGTACTCGTTCATGTGCATGTATTTTTCTATGAAGATATTCTGGACCGGAAATGGATGTTTGTCCTACATTATGATCCAAGATTAAGGCATGTATTTGATGATGCATTAGTGGATACAGAGCAAAACAATGATGGCCAACAAAATGAGAGAGAGGGATTAGAGAACATCGAAGAAATTCACATCCATGATGATGTTGAAGATGGTTATGTTCAAGCACAAGAAGACAACAATCCAGAGTTAGATGATGTTATGGAAGACAACAATATGGATGGTATAGAAAATGATGATCCAAATACATTTGGTAACAATATGGATGGTATACAGTCAAATTTCAATGATGATGAAGATGATGCAGGTCAAGATGAGGATGATGATAATACTAACTACTTGAAATATCATATGAACATTAACAATGATACACTAGATGACATTGTTGGAGACAATGATGTTAATGACCAAGACTTCTAAATTTTCAGAATTATTTGTAATCCATGTTTAAAAAATGATGATTCTTATGGCCTAAACTTTGAAATGGTTCAATATTATTTGTGTCAATACAAATTACCTATTGCAATATCCTTAAAGTGTTCAAGATATGGTATGAATTGTTGGCAAAAAAAAAAGGATTACTTGGATGCTTCTTCCATTCATTTTGTATCAACATATGTTCATGAAGACACAAACGTTAATAAAATATTAATGCACGTATCTCACAATAATTTGAATAAGGAACTTTGTTCACTTCATTATTTTTATATTGTTTTCATTTTAATGTTGGGCATATGTTTTTATTATTTTTATTAAGAACTAAACATAAAATAATTAAACAAAATAAAATATTTTAATCACCTAGAATTCGGTGAAAATTTAATAAATTAAAGCTCAATTTTAGTTTCCTATTTCATATCAAAACATGAATATTCAATCTCAATGATTTTGCCGAGTCTTAAAACCCTCCCATACCATCAATGCATTCGCCTAGTCTAACCATGTAAAATTTCAACGCATATAGTCACATTTTGAAGAAATTTCAACGTTGGCCCCATCCACTGCTCACTATGTCGGGTCGGTTGATGACATTGCAGATGGGCATGTTCGAAGACATTACATGACATTTCAAGAGAGTTCCAACCAAGATTCTGTAGATGGGAATGACGAATGATGAAAATGAGACCGCATAATGAAGGTTCATGCAAACGTGGAGGATGTCGAAGATTATGCGGGGACATCAGGCATCCTTGAGTCTTGAAACCCTCACATACCTTCATGGCATGTGTCTCGTTTAACCATGTCAAATTTCGACGCATACAGGCACAGTTTGAAGAAATTTCAACCTTGGCACCATTCACTACTCACCATGCGGTGTTGGTGGATGACATTGGTGATGGGTTGTAATGTCCCCATTTTGGGACATTATAACATTACAACATTTCAAAGTGTTATGCCTACCCGAGTAGCCAGATAGGGGTGACAGGAGTTCGGGAGATACTGAGGGGTTTATTTGGGCCCAACTTGCATTGTTCATCATCAGGATCCATTCCGCACAAATTGGCTTTGGTTTCAATGCATTCCGACGATTTCTATAATTTTGAGTTATTATGGGTCATATCTTAATTAAATTCACTAAGAAGGTCATAATGGGCATATTACTTGGAGAAACCTCTTAGTGTGATAGCTCATCGGAATCGGGAAGAAGAGCACTACAGGATAAGATGGTGAGAAGTGACTTTCAGTGGCTGGAGAAGCCATAAGGATGGATAAATCACTTTTTAGAGGTAAAATGGTTAATTAATTAATTAAGTGATTTAATCAAGGAATAATAAAATAAAGTAAAAGTCACTTGGAGGGAAGAAGTCAACAGTGAATTAGGGTTTCAACAATGATTTAGGGTTTTGGAAGTCAATAGTGAATTAGGGTTTCAACGAGGATTTAGGGTTTTGGAAAGCTATAAAGGAAGGGTCAGCGACCTAATTCATCATTATGTAGATTATGACTTGTCATTGAGGAGCAGAGGCGCATCTCAGAAGAGATAGTTCAGTGGATTCCAGGAGGAAGACACCAGTTGGCTGATTTCGATGTTGAGAGACACACCCTAGTCACCGGGAAGATCATCCAGGTCTTCCATCATTCTTCAGCAGCAGTTACACAGCGTTCAGCAGGAAGGGCGCATTCATCGAAAGTGAGGGCACAACTTCTGAGAGGGTTTGTAGTCGACTTACCCCATCCAGGGGGAATTTCGAGATTTCCCTCTGACCCATTTGAGAGGAGGGAAAGGCACATCTTTTGCCTGGTTCCTCATTAGATTCTGACAGAGGAATCAACTGGGACGCATTTTCCAGACTTGGACGTGCGACACTTTTGCGGGCACATTTGGGGTTCCAGAGCGAGCATTAGACCAGATTCAGGGAAACCCTTCCGACCCATTTCCTAGTAGACCAAGGCGGTCATTTTGAGACATATCTCGTCCGATTCCGGCGGTGGAATCACTAGGACGCATTTTGCCAGAAGAAGAGGGGCGCATTCCCCAAGGGGTATCCATCCGAGGTCCAGACTCATCAGCAGAGGGGTTTGACAGATGCCAATACTGAGGACTAGAGTAGGGCACATCATTTGGGGTAGTTTCCAGGCCATTCCAAAAATTACATCTCCCGGGGGAACTTTCCAGACTTCCAACACTTACCGTCAGAGCTGCCATAGTCCCAGTGCATCCATTGATTCCGTAGTGCTCCCATATTCTGGGTATTATCTTTAGTTGCTTATTTTTATTCTGGCTAAGATCCTTTATCTTTTGATCTAGTCGAGTATTGTCAGTTTATTCAGCCGCATTCAACCATTTTGTAATCCACAGAGATATCATAATACAAACTTTGCAGTCCTTTGTTGCGTTTATTATTTGTATGATCATTTATATGCTGTAAAACTTTGATCCTACACACACATTAGCAACATTTCCTAGACTAGCCAAGTTAGGAACATTACAGTGGTATCAGAGCTGGTTTTCCTACCAGACTAAGGGGAAAATCAGATAAGGATGTAGATACATCATTATCAGTGAGTGGATTGACAGGAGCACAGATGGAGCCTACACCCATTAGATGCAGGGTGCGTTGCTACAATTGCAAAGTTCCTTGGAAGCCAAATCACCGATGCAGGGGTAAAGGGAAGGTGCGCATTGTTGAGGTGCACTATGACAATGAGGATGAAAAGATGCATGTGAATGCAACCATAGATGCCTATTTAGAGAAGTCCGATAAGGGTAGTGAGTCTTGTGCATCCGAGGGACAGTTGGAGGGACATGATGATATCGCATATCCTTCATCTTCCCCATCAGGTAATGTTGAGGATTCAACACTTCAGCATAGTGGTGACACTTGTGAGGATTCATATGTGTTGGCACTTAAACATGATGAGCTTAGGAGGTTGGATGACCTATGGGTGGGTGTAGACATGGCTTCCAAGAAGTCATGTATGGAGAATGATGAGCTTCCTATGATGAGTGAACCACATTTTTCGTCTTCTTAGTCACCTATGCTAGCTACGACACATGAGGATATCAGTGGCATTCTTGATATGGTAGAGGAGCCTTGTGTGGGGATTGTACACAAGGAACATATGGATCTGCAGACCCAGGAGGAGAGGTATGGCTTGGAGATAGTTGACCTTACACATACCTATCGGTATGAGGAGAGTGAATCACCACTCTTGGATATTCCATTGATGGACCAGGTTGTGGAGAGCGACAGCTTGTTGGGACACTCACTCCCATGATCGATTTACAATGATGAGGATGCACTCCTTATTGGTCAGAATGACCATAGCACGTGTTTGGATACATCTGTATGGGATCCATGCGCATATGATATTAGTAGGGTGAGTGCATAGGAGGATACAATTGCCCATATAGGATATGGTGCAATTCATATAGGGGTCGCAGTTGGTGATGGCGTGCAGTGGCATGCAGGAGGACTCAGTAGCACAAGGGATAGTGGACAGTTCAATGCCTTATATTTTGAGGAGTGTGTTGTTGGGGATTCCATTGTTGACACTAGCAGTGACAGGCATGAGGTAGCACCTCAGCAAGATTGTGACCAGGAGTCATGAAACTTGGTAGGACAGTTGAGATTCAGTGAGGGCATGATCATGGTAGCCACTAGATGCATTGATGATAGACATGCATTGGTGGCAAGTTATTGTTGGAGGGCCTCGATGGCACAAGATAGTTTAGATGGGGGACTAGTCATTGATGACTTCCATACACTCAGGGAGAGAGTGATTGTGATGAGGGTCGACTACCAGCAGTTGTTGATGGATAGAGATTACCTATTGGAGGTTGGCGAGATGTATCATAGGGCATTGAGGGAGGAGAAGGTTGAGGTGGACTGACTCACTCATGAGTTGGTGAGAACACAAAGATTCTTGGAAGGCACATAGAAAACCCTTCAGGAATCAGAGTCTAGATCGAAGGAGCTCCTTGAGGAAACTAGACAAAAATCCACTACACCTATTTCAGTAGAGAGTCAGATATATCCCTCAACCACATTGCAAGAGGATGTTGGTGGTTTAGCAGTGGAGCACCAGTTGAGGGAGGAGCATGAGGAGTACCCAGGATCATTGATGACTATGGAGAGATATGATCCAGAGATACATGAGGATATCCATAGGTCACAGGGACCACCCTTCATGAGGGGTGGTGAGACAATTGGGCACACATGTACACATGGGGATTCCAGAGCTAGGGGTAGTTTTGAGGACACTTCCATTTATGTTCCAGGATTGGTTGACCTTCATGTAGAGGATGACCCCGTAGTACACCTAGGATCCATGATTTTGCAGGTGTATACAGGAGATCACATGAGTATGCAGGGGCACACAATGATGAGTGGTAGTTCAAAGAGACATACAGAGGTGTACAATGGGATTCTGGGGGACGCACTGGATGGTAGGGAGGAGATGTACTCAGTCGAGCATGGAGATTCCTCTCCCTTGCAGCAGTATACAGATCTGGGAGATCACCTTCACCGTAGAAGCAGTTGCGTGAGTGATTATGGATGGAGAATGATTGACCCACAGTTGGTAGATATACCTACTGTTGTACCCGATGGTTGGTGTTCAGTGATGAGTACAGGTGATTATTTACCATGGGTGCTGATGGATGAGATTTTGGTTAAGACCTTTGGATTGACCAAAGCATATGCTACTTTCCAGTCCTACAAATGGTTGTAGATATTTATGATGGACTTTCCTGATACTTTCATCATTGATAGCAACACAAGGGGAGCTAGACAGTGGCAGGGGGCATGGAGAGTTGGTAGGCCGAGACCACCTAACAAGAGTGTCTTGATTGCATACATCAAGATAGGGGTGGATCATCAGGCGCAAACAGTTGAGGCCTTGGGCATGATGGAGAGTATACTAGGCCATGGGACAAAGGATATCTCAGAGGTTACTACATATTCAGACTCTCATTGGGATGGGGGTGGAGTGATTTCGACAGTTACTGGTAGGGCACATCAACAATTAGTGGGGATTGGAAGTGATGAACTTCCAAATTTTACATGGGATCCAGGAGTCCATTTGGTCAATAGTTTGTTTCATCTTATGAGGATCCAGGAGTGGAGGATCCAGAATGGATACTTTGATCATACAGTCATGATCAGAGTAGAGAAACATCAACATGATGGTCCCTGTCAGAGACTAGCATGGGACCCTGGGATTACAAGGTTGGGGATTTCATTGACTGGTGGAGACGAGTGGACCTTTGCAAGGGGAAGTCCCCTTGATTTTCCATTAAGTTTTAGTATTGGGGAGAGCACATCACTGGTTGGTGATTTGTTGAGGTCTTGTAGTACCTCACTATGGAAGCAACATGTTCAATCGGTGGGGGTCGTGTTGGGTTTGGTATGGTCTGGTAGGACAGGCTCATTTCAGTTTGAGACCGTGTGTTATTTGCAAAAGACTCATGGTAGTGATATGTTACAGGATTATATCTCACGAGGCATTGCAGTTCATATTTTGATATGGGATCCAAGGATTGGAATGCTTGGTAGTTCAGTGTTTGATGGAGTTGAGTTTAGAGTAGAGTGGTTGCTCGGGGAGTTGACTGAGATTCTTTGGCCATTGATCATTCTACTCATCAGGAGCATGTGGGTGTCATGCGTGGTGAGCACTTGGAGAGACCACATCTTGAGGGGAGTCTACCTTGTGTCACACAGGTGGATATGGGACCCTGGTATCATATGTAGTTGGATTCAGTTATTGCTTGAGGACAAGCAATATTCCAGCAGGGAGGACTGTAATGTCCCCATTTTGGGACATTATAACATTACAACATTTCAGAGTGTTATGCCTACCCAAGTAGCCAGATAGGGGTGACAGAGAGTTCGGGAGATACTGAGGGGTTTATTTGGGCCCAACTTGCATTGTTCATCATCAGGACCCATTCCACACAGCTTGGCTTTGATTTCGATGCATTCCGACGATTTCCGTAATTTTGAGTTATTATGGGTCATATCTTAATTAAATTCACTAAGAAGGTCATAATGGGCATATTACTTGGAGAAACCTCTTAGTGTGATAGCTCATCGGAATCGGGAAGAAGAGCACTACAGG
>ML794036.1:79692-119914 GCA_009831015.1 Picea engelmannii
GTCTGTTGATCTAGTCGAGTATTGTCAGTTTATTCAGCCGCATTCGGCCATTTTGTAATCCACAGAGATATCATAATACAAACTTTGCAGTCCTTTGTCACATTTATTATTTGTATGATCATTTATATGTTGTAAACCTTTGATCCTACAGACACATTAGCAACGTTTCCTAGACTAGCCAAGTTAGGAACATTACATGGGCATGTTGGAAGATGTTCCATGACATTTCAAGAGAGTTTCGACAAAGATTCTATAGATGGGAATGAGGAATGATGACGATGAGACTACATGATGAACATTGATGCAAACGTGGACGATCTCAAATATTATGCGAGGACATAAAAAATCCTTGAGTCTTGAAACCCTCGCATACCGTCAAGGCATGTGTCTACTCTAACCATGTCAAATTTCGACGCATACAAGCACATTTTGAAGAAATTTAAATGTTCACCCCATTCACTGGTCATCGTGCGACGTCGATGGATGACATTGGTGATGGGTGTGTTGGTCGAAGACGTTCCATGAAATTTTGAGAGAGTTTCGAAAAATATTCTATAGATGGGAATTATGATGAATGATGACAATGAGACCACATGATAAATTTTGATGCAAACATGGATGATCTCAAAGATTATGCGATGACGTCAGACAATATACTTCAATATTGAGACCCTCACATATCGTCAAGGCATGTGTCTAGTCTAACCATGTCAAATTTCGATGCATGCAAGAATAGTTTGAAGAAATTTCAACATTGGCCCCATTCATTACTCACCATGTGGCATTGGTGATGGGCACGTTGGAATATGTTCCATGAAATTTCAAGAGAGTTTCGACAAACATTCTGTAGATGTGAATGACAAATGATGACAATGATAATGCATGATGAAAATTGATGCAAATGTGGATGGTCTCAAAGATTATGAGGGGACATCAGGAATCCTTGAGTTTTGAAACCCTCGCATACCATCAAGGCATGTTTCTAGTCTAACCATGTAAAATTTCAATGCATAGAGTAACAACTTGAAGAAATTTCAACGTTGGCCCCATTCACTGCTCACCGTGCAACATCAGTGGATGACATTGGTGATGGGAGTGTTTGAAGACGTTCCATGAACTTTCAAGAGAGTTTCGACAAATCCCTAAATCCCCTAACCCCTAATACATTGACCCTTAAAGCCTTAAGCCCTAATCCCTAAACCCTTAATCCCTAAACCTTAGTTAATCACTAATTCCTTAACAAAAAATCTCTAAATCCCCTATACCCTAAGCCATCGAACCTTAAACACTTAAACCCTAATCCCTTAATCCATAAACGCCTATGCCCTAAGCACTTAAACATTAATCGCCTAGCCCATAATCCCTAAGCCATTAACCATTAAACTACCTATCCCGTAAGCACTAAATCCCCTAGCTCTTGACCCTTAATCCCTTAAACCATAACCCCTAATCCCTTAACCCTTAATCCCTGTACCCCAAATCCCTAAATCCCATAATCCTCAAAGCCCCTATCCACTTAACCCCCAACACCTCAACTAATTACCTATTTAGGCACATCCAACGCTAAATCTGGCGCTATTTCCGACACTTTTTCCGATGCTTTTAGCGCCTACATGTTTTGGTTGGCACAAAAAATGCCAGAAATAATGCCATCCCGATAAATAACGTCGAATTTTTCAAAAAAATGGAGAAAAATACACTAAAACAATCTTTGCAAGCAAAAAAGGGAGCAAATCACAGGGATTTGTTGTAGTGTCGTATTTTTGTATGGAGAGATTGTAAATCCTGCTAGATTCTCTCCTTAAGTTCAATAACTTGTAAGGGCCTTAGAGTGATTTCGAACCCTTGAAAAATAACAATAATAATAATCATGATTAAAGTCCTTTAGAATTAAAAAAAAATTGTTAAGTCCCCAAAGTGGACTATTGTATTACCGTAAAATCCCGTGTTAACCCAGGAGAGATCGCAACCATTGATCTAGTTGATCGAAATATCTCAACCTTTTGTCGGTGAAGGCACACAGTCATGAACGCCCGAGTGCCCAATTTGTGTAAATTATGATGATGTGGATAGTCGGTGAAAGAATGATAGTCGTCGATCAGATTAGAAGATAGAGGAGATATATGAGTCATTGATCATGGTGGATTGGTTGGAATGGTCTCGAGAGTGGAGGTAGGGGCACTCCAAAGGGATTGCTTTGAAAAGAGAAACCCCGAGAGGATATCTATACAGTTGATCTCTTACTGCAAGGCTTAGGAGGGAGGACATGGATGGTGCCACGTGTCCAACAAATATTGTGCCAGCTTAATGACGCTTGTCAATTGTTAATTAGTTGACAAGATGAGTGTGGGTCTAGCTGGGGTAGGAGAAACTTAGACCATTGATTAAATTTCAACCGGTTATTGGGGAGATTGTAAGTGCATCAATGCTATTCATCGTGGAGGGTTCATCAGAGTAGTTTGATAGACTGGAACAAAAACACTATGAACAAAGGAATTTGAACGCAAATCCAGACCATAGATTGGTGAGTGGGTGAGACATGATTATAGTCGTCGATATGTTGTAGTCCCAACTAATCCATGAGAGGATGTGGCGATGAATTGATGACGTGGCCTACCAATTCGGTAGTCCATGGTAGTGACAGGTGTCACCTAGGGATTGGCCTGATGGGACAAAGATGAGTCCCATTAGGTGAAGAGGTCCTTTGGATATTTGTTTTCAATTATGGTTGTTTGAGCGGTCAGGGTTTGTCCCTGGGAAATCTGGACCATAGATTCCCGACGTATCGTTCTCGGAGGTAGAAGGTGGGTGAACCAAGAGGAGGCCCAAACATCGACGACATAGGTAAACAACGACGCGACGAGAACTGTTGATATGCCAATAGGAGAGAGGAATATCAGTCGTTGATCTTCTGTGAGATGTATTCAGAAGAGGAGTGACGACAATTACATCATTAATGATGTGACATGCCGACAAGGTAGCCGGAGTGGCCTTGGAACGACATGTGTCAGCTATTGATTGGTTGATGAGGGTTTGGAGACGAAGGACGATGTTAACCATTGATCTCGTTGGAGATCTAACAAGGATATCTGGATTGTTGGATATAGATGTGTCGACATCGAAAATGTACGAGGTTGGCATGGTCATGTTCGACCAAGAAAAGTAGACAATAATGGGAGTCGGGGCTAACGACGACCATTGATCGGTAGAGGGATGAGGTGAAATATCCATCGTATATTTTTTGGGTCACATCTATGTATCGTGGAGACCTTTGGGAGTGTTAACCTCCATGTCTAATGACATCACCAACATGCTTTGAACCATCGAGAGCTGTGAGTTATAGGATTTGGGGGAGGTTCCCATCGGTGTATCGTCATTAGATTTTGTTAGTGGGAGTGAACCAAGAGATAGGAAATCTCGACGGTGACAAAAATGGGCCAAGGGATCAGGCCCATGTAATGATCACATAGGTGGCAGTTGCCACATTAGATGGCACTAATGACGAGGTTTCACATGGAAGTGAGATGGATTTTAACTATGAGAGCCTGGGAAACTTTAGGAGGCCATAACTTTTGATCTTGAGCTTATAATTGAGCATGGTTACAGTCATTGGAAAGATCGTGATGAACAGAAGATGATGGGACACTCAACAAGTGGTTTTGATATAATCGAGAAAAGTAAAAATTTAATGCCCCATCCCCTAAAAGGTTACTTAGGGCGTTGGGTGTGTTACAAAGTGGTATCATAACAAAGTTCAAACTCTAGGATTGAATGGGTCACCAAGACTGCTTAAGCTTGTGTAAAAAGGATTTTATGTTTTCTGGAATGCACGTTTTTAAAATATTGACGTAAAATGATAATGATGATTGTTGTTTCAACACATAGGAAGAATTGAAAAATCACAGAGGTGAATGGTGTAGTGCAGTATGGACGACACCTTGCACCTCAAAGATAAAGAGTCTGATGGCCGGAGGGAGAGAGAAACCCCTCCAGATTTGATGGCCACTATGAGAATTTTGAAGGTAGATAATGAGATACTTATGAGAGCCCATGCCGAATAGGCAGAGTTGAATGAAGTTCTACTGTAGATCCTGTCTGAAATTCAAAAACATCTACAACAAGGCCATAGAAACACATAATTATAACAATAGGAGAGGCTGAAAACCTCTTCGAATGCTCAAAAGCATGGACTGGCTCACAACGATGCGGGAAGGAGTTCTTCCAAAAGGAAGCGTCGGGGTACCAAGAAAGGTGAATCGAGTGGAGGTGTTTCCACATAGTCCTCTAGTCGGAAGAATATTTCAGTAGGACAGTTCAGTAGTGGCACGAAATCCAACATTTCTAAGAAGTGAAAGAGAGAATTCTCAGAGGTTTCTAACTGAAGAATTCAAGAAGGCTAAGTCTCCTACCTTTGATGGGGAGATAAAGAAAGGAGAAGAAGCCAAAGCATGGCTATTTGGGTTGAAAAAGTACTTTCGAGTACATAATTATTTTGACAAGACCAAGGCAAGGATTGCAGTATTTAACGTGAATGGAGGGGATTACATTTGGTGGGAAGACCTCAAGGAAATCAAAAGGATAAAGGAAAACAAATTGACATGGAAACAATTTGAGAAATACTTTTGTAAAGATTACCTATCTGAAAAGTGTTATCATGACAAGATAAAGGAATTCCATGAGCTTAAGTTGGGACAACTTACCTTAGATGCGTATGCAAAATGATTTATGGAGTTATTGAGGTATGTTCCCTATCTTAAGGATGAGAAGGAGAGAATCCAACACTTTCTTAGTGGGTTACCATAGTCCTACCAAGATCGAATTGAGTTTGATAAACCTAATATGTTGGAGGACACCATTCAGAAGGCCAAATGTTGTTACTACCAGTCTAAGCATAAACATGAATCTTCCAAAGATTGGAAAAGGAAGGACAAGAGTGTATTCCAAAAGAAGGGATTCAAGTCTTTCCCCACAAGAATTCCGGGAAGGATGAACAGTTAGGTCATCCAAGCAGGAGTGTGCATTAGTAAATTTTTTTGTCTCAAAGTAGGAATAATTCAGCAGAGTAGGAAAGGGAAATAATAGAGGAGCCCAAGAAAGGACCTTTGAATGTTGGGGGTGTGGAGAGCCACATCTGTTAAGGAATTTTCCCCACCGGAAGCATGATAATCAATGAGTGTATAACATGTAGGAGGCAGCTATAGTCAATGATGTAGCCATGAGTGTACTGAGAATCTATGTAGCGGTAGAAAATCGGCAAGCAGACCACCAAGCCTCTGTGGTGGAATTGGAAGGTATTATCACTGAACAACCAATCTCTGTTTTAATTGATCCAGGATCTAATATTAGTTATATTTCACCTTGAGTGGTTGAAGCATGTTCATTATAGAGAAAGAAGCACACCAAAGCGTGGTTATTTCAGTTAGCCACTCAAACAAAGAGGAAGGTGGCAGAGGTAGTTGAAGCCAATCCAATTGGGATGGATGGATTTCAAACCCAAGAAATTCTGAATATCCTACCCTTTGGATCTTATGACGTGTTGTTGGGCATGGATTGGTTAGTTTCCCACAAGGAAAAACTAAACTATTATGAGAAAATTTTAGGATCTGAAGATGAGAAAGGCAATACCAGAATTTTGCAAGGCATTCGAAAACCAGTATCTGTGAGACAAATATCAGCACCGCAACTTAAGAAGTTTAGTAAAAAGGGGTCTCTCTTGTATTCTATACAAGTACTAAACTCAGAAGAAGGCAAGGAGATGAAGGATGCAGATCACCAAGTGCTATGGGAGTTCAGAGATGTGTTTCCTAAGGAGGTACCTGGATTACCTCCGAAAAGAGATCTCGATTTTTCAATCGAACTCGTGCCTAGAGCAGTGCCAACATCGAGAGTGCCTTATAGGATGAGCACACCAAAGTTGGTGGAACTGAAAATGTAGTTGAAATAAATGTTGGAAAATGGTTACATCAGGTCGAGTGTGTCTCCATGGGGAGCACCAACCATGTTTGTAAAGAAGAAAGATGGTACCTTGATACTATGCATCGATTACAGGCAGTTGAACAAGATGACCATCAAGAACAAATACCCTTTTCCTAGAATATACGATCTCTTTGATCAGCTCAAAGGGGGTACAATTTTCTCAAAGATAGAATTGAGGTTGGGGTATCACCAAGTCAACATTAAATATGATAACATCCACAAGACAACCTTCAGGATAAGGTATGGGCACTATGAGTCTGTTGTGGTGCCATTTGGGCTTACAAATGCACCAACTACATTCATGTGTTTGATGAATAGTGTGCTCAACAAGGATTTAGATAATTTTTTCTTAGTATTCATGGACGACATTTTGGTGTATTCCAAGAACTGAGAGGAGGATGAAGAACACCTCAAAATGATGTTACAGGTGTTAAGAGAACATCATCTATATGCCAAGTACAACAAGTGTGATTTCTTTAAAAATGAAATCCAATATCTATGCCATGTAATCTCAGTTGAAGGAGTGGTAGTAGATACTGCAGAGATCAAGGCAATCATGGATTGGCCTGCCCATAGAACTATGACAGAAGTAAGATCCTTCATGGTATTGGTCGGATATTACAAAAGGTTCATCAAGGGATTCTCCAAGTGTGGTCACTAGAGTGCGAAGATAGCTTCCAACAACTGAAGAAACTATTGACTAATGCCCCTATTTTAAAGATTGCAAACCCGAAAAAAGACTTCTTGGTTTGAAAAAAATCTTTCAAAGAAGGATTCGATGAAGTTATCATGCAAGGAGGGCAAGTGGTTTGTTATGAATCATGTAAGTTGAATGAACATGAGAAGAAGTATGTCACCCATGATCTAGAATTTGCAACAATTGTACATCCGCTGAAGATGTGGAGACATTACTTGCTCGGGAGGAGATTTATCCTCATGACTGACCATTGTGGTATGAAGTATTTATTTGACTAGCCCAATTTGAATCCTAGACATGCCAAGTAGATGGTGCTAATAAGTGAGTTTGAATTTGAAATCAAACACATAAAAGGAAAAGAGAACAAAGTAGATGACGTGCTTAGCCGAAGCGTTCAGACAATACACTTAGCAACAACAAGTGTTGGAGAGTCCAACATTCAATAGAATATTAAGAGCCTCTTGCCAGAAAGCAAGTTCTTCAATCAAGTGAAGGAAAGGTTGTAACAATAATCTAGGGAAAATATTTATGAAGGATATCAACTAAGGGCTGATAATCCACTGTTGTACAATAATAGGTTGTATGTTCCTAATTCAACGGATTTGAGGCGCTTGATTATGGATGAGTTCCATAAAACACCATATGTGGGTCACCCTGGTTACCAAAAAATGGTGACAACAATTAGACAACTATATTATTGGCCTGGAATAAAGCAAGACATTGATCATTACATCATGAAGTGTTTGGAGTGCCAACAGGTAAAAGTTGAGCATCGACACATTGTTGAACTATTGCAGCCTATACAGATACTAGAATGGAAATGGGAAGTGATTTCCATGGATTTTATCAAAGGTTTACCAAAGAAAATAAAAAAACACAATGCAATCATGGTTGTAGTGGATAAGTTGAGCAAGGAAGCCCATTTTATCCCCATAAAATCTACTTATAAATCCATAGACATTGCCAATGTTTTTATGAAAGAGATATTCAGATTGCATGGTTTGCCTAAAACCATAAATTCAGACATAGACACTAAGTTCACCTCGAATTTCTGGAAAATCTTATTTGCAGGTTTAAACATGTAATTGGAATTTAGCACAACCTACCATCCTCAAACAGATGGTCAGACTGAAAGGGTGAACACAGTGCTAGAAGATATGTTATGGATGCATTTTATACATTGGCCCAAGTAGTGGGAAGAATATTTATCTCTGGTAGAATTCACATACAACAATGGTTATCAAGAATCATTGAAGATGAGCTCGTTCGAGGTTCTGTATGGTAGGAAGTGTAGAGTTCTGATTAGTTGGGATATTCTAGTGGATAAAATCACACTTGGACCTGAATTGCTAAGAGAAATGGAAGACGCCATAATTAAGATAAGGCATAATATGAAGCTTGCCCAGGATAGATAGAAGAGCTATGTTGATAGCAAGAGAACCCCCAGAGAATTCAAAGTAGGAGACCAGGTGTATCTCTGGGTGAAACCCAAGAGAAGCTCCCTGAAAATGGGGATGTGTGCTAAATTGGCTCCCCGATATTGTAGATCGTTTGAAATCCTAGAGAGAATATCACCAATAGCATAAAGATTTGCTTTACCACCTACTATTAAAGCACATAATGTATTCCATGTGTCTTCGTTAAAGAAATATGTACATGATTTTAATCATGTTATTGATTGGACTGTAATATAGGTGGAACTAGATAGAGAATTCTATCCAGAACCCCAATGCATCCTGTATAGGAAAGAAACAATGCTCCAGAATCAAGCCATCATGCAGGTCAAGGTGCAATGGAAGCACTTTGGAGCATATGAAGCTACATGGGAGCTGGAAGATGCCATGAGATATGCATACATTTTGTTTAATGTATAATTGTAGGTACATGGTGTTTTAAATGCCAAGGACAATGTTTCTTTAAGGGAGAGTGGAATGTAACACCCTGTTTTCCCTCAAGACTGTAATTATGCACAAACTTCATATATTAATGTAATGAGACATGTAATTCTATTTTGAATTAATAATAACACCAAACCATTGACCGAGAGAGAGCAGCCTTGACAGTGCTAGCCATGATATACCAGAGAAAATTGACGAGGTAGGGACTGATTGAATGGTTGTGGGAGGTGGAACTGATATGTGTCAATGAAGAAAATAGGAAGCTTGCACAACAAGTTAATTTATGTTTGCAAACATAAATCCACACCTACCAGCATACCATATGTGTATGAAACCACATGACCATTTAAAGAATTCACAGAGGTGGTTGGGAAGTTAATGACTATTGAAAGTTTATCCTTTTAGAGAGAAAAAAGGTTGATTGAACAACTGACAGGTGGATACCACAAAACTGCCCCTTTATAATGGGAGTTGCAGACTGCAGGTTATGTCTGCAGGAAGTCATAGAGATACTGAGGAAATAGAGAAGAAGGTGGGAGGAGGAAAACACGATTAGACAGAAGGGATCAAACACCAAAAAAGAGAAGGCATAAGACACAGAGTCAAGCAAGAGAAAATAGAGTGCAAAGACTCGGATGTGATGATTGAGGAATAGAAGGAAAAATAAGAGATTTCTGGAGGAAAACAAGAAGCTTGTTTGAGTTGTTGATGATCACCCTGAACAGAGAAGACCTAGATCACAAACTGAAGCATTAGTGGGTTGTAGCTTGGTGCTTACTGGACATAAATGGACACTGGTAAGGGGAGTCGCTGAAGGACTATTGATAAGAGAAGGGACTCCCTTGTGTAGAGGAAATCCAGTTGAGAAACCACCTAATAAACCTATGGAGACTTGAATCTAAGTGGGAGGTGGCAACTTTTGTTGTGTTAGAGGAGGAAGGAGAGTAACCTTCCTGGATCATCACAAAATTGGAACCCTGATAAGTCAGTTTCCTTGGTGGTATCATGGCTTGGCAGGGGGGTGGCATGATGTAGGAAGTTACTCTCTAGCAAGGCCTAAGGTTGGGAGGAAAGGAGACCTCTCTCAGTCAGCCGAGTTTGGCAATTTCCTTACCAGATAAGTGTTTATTTGCACTAAAACTTCTTATGAATGGTATAACTATATGCATGTGTAAATGTATGAAATTAAGAGGAAATTCAGTCGTTTCTAACCCATGGTTTGAATGCATGAAACTTAGGATATGTTATGATGATTATTATTGAACCGAGAATCATGAAAATGAGTTAAGTATAGACTATTACGTACTTGAGAATTTCTAATTTTTGTATGGAGAGCCTGTAAATCCTGCAAGATTCTCTCCTTAAGTTCAATAACTTGTAAGGGCCTCATAGTGATTTAGAACCCTTGAAATACTAATACTAATAATAATAATCAGGATTGAAGTTTTGTAGAATTAAAAAAAATGGCTAAGTCCCCAAAGCAGACTGTTATATTATCGTAAAATATTGTGTTAACCTGGGAGAGATTGCAACTGTTGATCTGGCCGATCAAAACATGTCAACCCTTCATCGACGAAGGCACATAGTCATCAATGAATGAATGTATGATTTGTATAAAGGGAAACAACATGGATAGTCGATGAAATATTGACAACCTTCGATCAGATTAGAACATAAAGGAGAGATATGAGTCGTTGATCGTGGTGGATTGGTCGAAATGGTATCGAGCAGGGAGGTAGGGGAACTCTGGAGGGGATGCTATGAAAATAGATCTGGATCGTTGTGCTATCGTGATGGGAGAAACACTAAGAGGAGATATATACCATTGATCTCTTACTGCAGGGCTTAAGAGGGAGGACGTGGATGATTCCACGTGTCCAATAGAGGTCGCGCTAGCTTAATGACGCTTGTCAATCGTTAATTGGTTGATGAGATGAGTGTGGGTCTAGATGGGGTAGGATAAACTTAGACTATCGATTAAATATCAACCATTGATCAGGGAGATCGTAAGTGCATAAACATCATTCATTAGGGAGGGTTCATTGGAGTAGTTTGATAGACTAAAATGAAAACACTATGAATGGAGGAATCCGAACATAAATCCAGACCGTAGATTGGTGATTGGGTGAGAAATGACGATAGCCGTCGATATTTCGCAGTCCCAACTAATCCATGAGGGGAAGTGGTGATGACCTGATGACGTGACCTTCCAATTCGGTAGTCCATGTGTCCACGATAGTGACATGTGTCACCTAGGGATTTGTAATATCCCCCGGTAGATCCCCAGTTGTAATTATGAATTGTAAACATATTTGATAGGCTGGTGAGCGAAGTTATAATAAGCTAGGAGGCTTATGTGGTGATTAGGCCAGAGAGCCTAGGATGCTAAGGCCAAGAGCTTGTTTTGTATATGTAATTATGAAAAATCATTAATAAAAATATACACATCGCTGCGTGTAGACCGACCACGAAGAAAGAGTGATGGGGGACTAAGCTTCCAAAAGGTTGGACAAGGGAGTGGGATAAGTGTTTGGGCCTAGGGGATAAGCTAGGGGGCTTACCTCTAAAGGAATAATATTTTAATATTAATTCTTGAAGGATAAGGCAGACATGTTGAGTGTTGTCCTAAGTTCCTGAAAAAGGAACGTATGCTAAGTGGAGTGCATGTGACTGCAGGAAGATAGGTGTCAACCTGGGCACATGCAGTTATAGTTGGGAAAGACAATGTTGTTGGGTTCGCTTCCCATTATGTCATCCTCTGCCTGATTTCACTGGGATTGGGGGACATCTAAACCGGTTTTGCCTCTGCTTTTGCATTTGCATACCCGTGCATAGCGAAGGAAACCCTCACGGGAAGGTGGTTCGTTCTGTCCATTCTTCCATCCGGGAGTCAGAACCTGAAACCTATGTGATCGACCTCTGCATTGTTTCCTGTTCACACATCCTGAAATCAATGGGAAAACCCATGGTCTGATCTGTCGTCTATCCTGTTTTCTCTATGATCGACCTCTGCATTGATTCCTTTTCACGCACCCTGAAAGCAGTGGCAAACCCGTGGACTGAGTCACGTCTTCTGTGAAGCCTGAACATTCCGTAAATGTCTATGTCGTGTGTGTTATAACTGTGGGTTTTTGTGGCCATGCAGTTCCTTAGTTGAGTGTGGCTTGTTTCCGTCGTCTGTTCCTTTCTGAGCCTTGCAGTTGTCCTCCTTGTGCTAGAATGGAGTTGAAGAAGCAGATTGTCAGGCCTGTGTGCAACACTCTCTCCAGGTGAGAGAGGTGGTTGTGGTTGAAGAAGCAGGTTGTCAGGCCTGTGAGCGAGTCTCTCTAGGTGAGAGAGTGCGTGGAGGAAATGAGAACTCCTAGAAGGGGTTCTGTAGCTGCCACAGATCTCAGACAATTCTGGTCCGGCCTATTGCTGAATCCCAAGGCAAGGGAGGTTTAGCAGTCGAAGGACTGTCCGGTGTGACAGTGAAGGTGTATACTCCTGGGGTGGGATAGGCATGTGGGGAATGAGAGTATGTGAGTAGTGGGAATAAATGTATCCTGGGAGAGAATTTGTTATTGGACTAATCGGTAGGTGCAGACACTAACAGATCTCCCTAGATCCACCTGGATCTAGAACAAAATAGGACAGGACATGACTCTTTCCCTAAGTTTTGACCATTGAATTAGCTGGTAGGAAGGAACAAGTAACATACCTTTGTATCGCTTTCTAGGGTCTCTGTTGCTCCCACTTCGCTCTGGTACTCTCGTGAGGTCAAGACCAAGACAACACAAACCAACCAAAGTGAAGATAGCAAAATATATTCAACTGTCAACTTATGTGTATGATCAAGGAATTACACAATAAAGTGAGAATAGCTTTATGGGAAAGGGACATGCCACTGTATCATATTAATTGAAAGTAAAGATTACAACCTGATCGCCTTGATGTCACAAGCTTCCTTTCGATGGCTCTTGGCTCCAACACACACACTTTCTCAATCCTTGTATGAATAAGATCAAATCCCCTTGATAGACTTGCTAGAGTCTCCAAGCTCCTATTCAAGCTAAGTCATTCACCCAATTCTTTCACCAATTCTCAAATGAATATTGCTTAACCTTTTCCATGAGAATTCCCTCAATATATAGGAGAGAATGAGATGGTTATTTGGATAAGAATGATCCCATAATATCAGGGAATCCAGTACAAGGATAACCATTCAAATGCCAACCCATTCTTCTAGAAGATTCCCTTCTAGAACCATCGAGAATTCATCTTTTTCCATGCTTTAGAGAAGGTTCTCACCCTATCTATATAACACAGTGTGAGAAGTTTGCACCCTAGCTTAAGGCAGTCTGTGAGAATGGGTCATTCTCGCACCCTGGGATACTAGCAACCTGCGAAATCTCTTCAAAAGTGAGTTTTCTAGGAAGAGATGAATGTCATTTTTCCCAGGAGAAAGTTCTTATGAGAAGCCTGAGTACACAAACATCAATACATCATCATGATGACCAAAATCATGGGTAACAGAATTCCCCCCAAAGTATGAGGCCGGAATCAGTGACAACCGAAAGACTTTGTAAACTGCATGTGTGTGTCGGGAACCATAAGCACACCTAATCAGAAACCTGCGAACAACCAAGCATCTGCAGAATATCATATATACCAATTCTAAGGTAGGCATTCCCATACTCAGATCACAGACGAATGACATTGTAGACATAGGTAATGGCCACCAATCATACACTGTGGATTCGTGCCGTCAAATTATAGCATAGCCACCAAGAATACAGTGTGGATCTATGTGAGAAAATTCAAATTGAGACGACATAGCCACGAGACATACACAGTGGATCTATGTGTCGCAGATTATACATACTCCATTGCAACCTGGACAAAGATATGATATCTAGGGTCTTCAATCTTGTCGCCCAAAGTACGAATCTAACCATGTTATTACATGTGTTGAAGTCGAACATGGCAGAAACCACTTGATTACCGGTCATTGATAAAACCGTTAACAAGTGCGAGGGAAATCACCATTGATGTCAATGACTCCCAAGGTACTCTAGTACAATCCATCGAGTGTGAATGAATGAGTTGAAGTCGAACATTCGACATAATCTTTCGATCAGGGGTCAATGATGTAAACCCACTTTCAAAAGCGAGGAAACCTGCCATTGAGGCATGCAAGCTCCAAGGTACCAAAGAATTTCTAAGTCTTGCTTCCAGATAATGAGTTGAAGTCGACGGAACAAAAATCGTCACAGGAGGGCCTTGATGTATCCCCCATCAATGGCATGAAATGAGTAACAGATTTTGAAGCTGAAACAGAGTATGATTTAAGTTGGATTGGACACAGGGAAGGCCGACGCAGAGAGAATGGACAACTGTAGATGGCCGACTCAATAGAGGTTTCAGATGGACTTCTCTTGAACATATGAATGACACGACCAATGATTTAGAAACATTGACTCAAAGACGACACAGGGAATGACCTTGTAGCAAATCGAATGAGAGACAAATGGATTTCCCAAACATGCTTCAAATATAATGAATAGGGGGTGTCATGTTCAAGAGCGACACTTACTGCCAATCAATATGAAGATGATAACATATCCCTTTCCCAAATTTTCCCCCACCATTTTTGGCGAGTACCTCTTTATTTTTACGCAAGCTTGAGGAGGATAACATATGCTTGTTGATATAAGCTTATCCTTCAGATAAGTCCTTCGGAGTATGTTTAACGAACCCTAAGAAGGAGTGGTTCGGTCCCATTACGGGTCTGTCGATGTTTGTTTAACGAGTCCAAGGATAGAAAACTCAAAGGTTTTTCATGATTATAGAGTCTGGAAAAACACTTAAAAGAGATCTCTCTCAGTTCCTTTTTCATAAAATAGTCCGATGAGACCGAAAAAGAGATAAATTATCACTCACCAGATGCTTTCTTCAAATAATTTATCGAGCGTGAAAATAGCAAGGTCGCTCGGCTATCTTTTCATGTTTAGAGAGTTTGAAAAGAGCTTAAAGAGGACTCCAGGGGGGTTCCTTTTTCGTATAACCTTGTTGAGCGCGAAAAAGTGATAAAAGTATGCTCGATCGCGTTCTCATGTATTTTCGAGCGCGAGAACGGACAAAGGCCAAGCTTGAGGTTTTATATAAAAACCATAAAAAACAATCAAAACATGCGATGACAAAGAAAAAATATGTCTGGATCCCTGTACATGAACATTGAAGTCGTTACGCCTGCAAAAGTTACACTCAAAAGGACATTAGGGATTAGGGTTTAATCATAAAAAACCAAATAACATGGTAAAAGTAAACATAAAGGAGTAAAACTCTTTTTACCATATCATTTTCACTTTTCCACTATTTGAGCCCAAAAAACCCTCTTTTACCCTCAAAGTTCGACGTCATATTGCAGGAGTTACGAGCATCCATTTGATGAGCCGCCAGCCACAGTGAGGTAGGCTATTTGTCCTCTACTCTTTCATGGTTTAATTTTGCATTTTCATTGGTTAAAATTCATTTTTTGAGTTGGTTTTGTGAGCCCTACTTGCGCTCAACCATTCTCGCAGGTGGGCTACACGGGACTTGCGAGAATGGGTCATTCTTGTAGGTGAGCCCACAACAGCCTGCAAGGTTCTCGCACTGTGCCTAAAGGGAACCTGCGAGAACTGCAAAGCACAAAAGTTTTTTTTTAAAATTTGCTCAATGAAAAAGAACCAATTCATGAATAGAGTTACTAATCCTCTTCTTGTGCTCCTTATACAGGTATTTGGCCATCAAAATGGTTCTTGAATGGCGTGAAAGGGAGCATGAAGAAGACAATGCCATTGTCGGAAACCGTCCACCCACTATTGCTGCTTTGAGAAACTGTGGCCTTCTGAAGTACTTTCGTATCCCGGGCATGAGGGCCTAAGTCAGGTTATTAGAGTACCTTGTGCGTGTGTGGGATCCTGATCAGCAGGTATTTCATGTAGGGGTCCACACACTATCCTTAGATATTGAGGACATTTACTTCTTGACTGGACTGTCATGGCGTGGGTACCATGTGAGCCTAACTGGTAGCAGAGGTGGTGGGCTACCCATGAGTGAGTACTGCCACTTACACTGTGTTCCCGAGGCAGAGAGGAAGAAAGGGAAAGTAGCTATTTGGGGAGTATGGGATTTGACCCTCCGTACTATCTTATTCACCATAGCTCGGATGGTTGGGAGCTCCGCTCCTCACATGGCACTCCAGAGTTACTTTGAGTATGCTATTGAGTGTACTGAACCTCGGGTTTTTAACTGGGCATATGCAGTGCTTCGTAGCATAAAAAGGCAGTTGACCAAATGCAGACGAGGCAACCTGAAGTAATTCGGGTATGGATCTTTGTTAATGTCCTTCTTTCTTGAGAGGGTTCCATTACTGAGGCTACAGGTGGAGTGGAATTTACCGGCTCCCAGGGATCCAAGAATGCTGAGATGGTGTCAGCTCATGGCCCGGCACGTAGTTGGACCAATAATCAAGTATGATGATACCTTCTTCGATTGGATGCAACCATAGATGTTGATGGTTGACGATTATGCTTATGTCGGGTTGGATTTTCGAGGAGATCCATACTTAGTCCTGCCGGAGGATGCTCAGTGGGGGGAACTTGGTAAGAAGTACACCATTTTTTCCCCTTTTAAATGTTTTTGTGAATTTTATCATATTCAAATGTTTTTATATGTTCGTCCAAAGACTAAATACGAAATCATTGTTGATGACACAGATGTGGGACCTTACCGACCTCCTGGTACTTCTCCCATTCAACAGCGAGGAGAAGTAGCGCCAGTACCACAATGGGAAGCCAAGGATTATCAAGCAGTGGAACAAAACTTAGAGGGTTTGACAACAGATATTCCAGACATGCCTCTTGGAGAGGTTCCACGACGCGATCAGTGTCAGACAATAGGGGTGTCAGAGTCCATGAGTCGACTGCTCCGTAGAGTTTCCCAGGCAGTCGTGTGTTACCATGAACGTCATCCATGACATCACTTTGTAGAAGCTATGAGCTTCAGATTTTGACATTTTGGTCTTCGGACAAAACTTTTTTTGTAAAAAACTCTTTTGATCGTTATATATACAAACGACTTCTACCGGTTTATCACGTGTTATGAAAATTGATGTGATTGATTTATAAATGATCCAAATGTCTGTCTAATACATAGTTAGCCAATGCATCAGTTAATGTATTTAGAAATCTAGGAATATGTTGATATGAAATGTAATCAAAATAACGTTCCAAGAGGCGAATTCGCAAGTACACCCGTAACAAAGTAGGACTTTGAATAGTATAGACATTACTTAATTGTAGTACTACAAGCTACGAATCGAGTCGCACAACCAAATGACGGATTCCGAGCGAGATAACATCAACCAATAATTCAATAACGATGATATACTCTGCAATGTTGTTGGTCACACGGCTGAGACACACACCTCGTAAGGAGACAAGTTCATTTGTAGGGGCGCAAATTGCCCATGCAGCGGAAGCAAGGTTTTGAGTACTACGGCTAGCGCCATCAGCAAAGCCAATATAGGGTAGTGAAGACTCCGACATCTGGAAATCAAACACAACGTCACATAAGGGTAGAGACCAGATAACAACAAAAACAAGCTATAGTAACACACAAGAAGTATGATACAATAAAAATACAAGTACTTGTGCACATATGATTTTATGCATAGTACTTCTTCAAGTACAACCCATTCCTGGGTTCACTCAAAGGGATACCATCGTAATCTACTAACTCATAAGCTCCTTTTTCCAAAACTTGTTGAACGATATAAGGACCTCGCCACATGGCTTCGAATTTTCCAGCTCCTAGCATATCTCGATCTTGATCATAGAGGAGAACGAGATCTCCTTCGGAGAAAACGCAAGGCTTGACATGTTTGTCGTATTGGGCCTTGACACGTTTCTTCTGAGTTTCTATAACTAGGGTAGCATCACGTCGAGTTTCGTCTAATCGCATAATATACAATAGACATTCTTCCTCATCAGACGTGTTTGGTAGGAGTTCAACAACTAGTTTTAAAGAGGGTATCTCGCATTCAATCAGAAGAATGGCTTCCAAACCATAGACTAACCAGAAAGGTGTAAACCAGTAGCGGACTTGACGGATGTCCGATAAGCCCACAATGCTGAAAATAACATTGTGTGCCAACTTGTTTTATGAATCCCTATCATTCGTCAAAGCATAGTTATGAGAACTTTATTAATTGCTTCGACTTGGCCGTTAGCTTGTGGGTAATAGGGCGTTGAGTTATCATGGCGAAGACCCAACTTTTCAGTAAGTTTGGACATCATGAAGTTTCTGAAGTGGCTACCGTGATCAATGATGATAGCTTGGGGAACACCAAAACGAGCTATGACGTGATTAAAAATGAATAATGCTGCGGTCTTTCCAGTGTTGTCAAATGTCGGCATCGCCTCGACCCATTTCGTAAAGTAATCGATGGCTACAATGATGTAACCATGCCCCCCGGCCGAGTGAGGGTGACATGTCATGAAATCGATGCCCCATTTCACAAAGGGACCAACGTAGACCATAGGGTGAAGAGGAGCAGGATGTGACTGTATCTTCTGATTATAGGTCTGACAAGCATGGCATTTTTGAACGACGATTATGCAGTCGTTAAATAAAGAAGGCCAAAAATACCCTGCTCATAAGATCTTTTGGGCAGTAGCATACCCAGACATATGACCACCATAGGCTCCATAATGGCAGTCATTCAGAGCTTTCTCGGCTTCGTCGAACGTTAGGCAACGTCGAAAAATAGAGTCAATCCCCTGATGATAAAGAGTATCCCCGAGGATAATGTATTGACGGGCTTGATAACGTATGTGACGTCGGTCAATACTAGACAAAGTTGGCCGGAAAGTCTGGGTTTGGAGATATATAATGATATCACCATACCAAAGATCATCGGTGCTGATACGAAAAAGAGATTCATCGGGTAATGAATTAGCTGCTACTGTTTCCATTTCAGAATGGGGAGAGTCGCATATCAACTCAGCAAAAACTAAGGACTTCTTGGACTTGGCGCATTCGAATTCCAAGTCAAACTCCTGGAGTATCACAATCCATTTGGAGTATTTGCCCCCTAGCAATTGACGTGTAAGAATGTGTTGCATAGGGTTGCAGTGAGAAATCACTGTAGTCTTGCATGAGAGGATATAGTGCCAGAAGTGTTGGACGACTTGGACGACAACCAAGGCCAGTTTTTCGACATGTAAATACTTGATTTCAGTAGGCGTTAGACTTCTACTCAAGTAGTAGATAACATGTTCGTCGTTAGCATCATCCTCTTGGACAAGAACCATACCGATGGTGTAATCTGAGGCAACAAGATAGAGGAAATAATCACGACTATAATCAAGGGGAAAGAGAAGCGGAGCACACGTAAGGGACAATTTCAAAGTGTCAAAATCATTGTTGGCAATGGTATCCCAGACGAACTCTGAACCCTTTTTGAGGAGCCGCGTAAATCCACGAGTTATCTCGGCATAATTTGGGATAAAACGAGGAAGAAAGTTTTCTTTCCCCTGCAAACTTTGTAACTGGCGAAGAGTAGAAGGAGGAGGGAGATTAAGGATCGCCTCAACCTTTAAAGGATCCACCCAGATCCGTTCACGTGAAACGATAAAACCTAGAAGGCGGCCAGATTCCATGCAGAAAATGCACTTATGAGGATTTAAACGTATATGGTAAAACCGACAGCGAACGGAAATAGCTCGGAGGTGGGTTGGGTGATCGACTCGGCACATGGAGTGAGCGGGTAAATCGTCCAAATATGGTTGAACGATGTTCTTGATATCATGGAAAGCATAAGACATAGCGCGTTGAAAAGTTGCGCCAACGTTCTTGAGACCGAAAGGAAGTTTCCGATAGGCAAAAGTACCCCAAGGACAAATAAAAGCAGTATTATGTTGATCCTCGGGAATAATGTTAATTTGATTATACCTGGAGAAACCATCCATGAGAGAGAAGAATCAAGATTTCACTTCCAGTGCAATCATCGACAATCTGATCGACAAAGGGGGTAGGAAAGTTGTCTTTGGGACAAGCTTTGTTGATATCCCTATAATCAACACATACACGAATGGTGCCTTGTTTCTTGTCAATCGGGACAAGATTGGAAACCCAGTCTGTGAGAGCCACCGGATAAATAAAGCCAGATTTCAAAAGTTTCTCAACTTTGAGCTTGATAGCAGCCGCTTTACGTGGGTGAACTGGACGAAGGCGTTGTCGGACGGGTTTAGCATTGGGGTATGTCTTTATCTCATGTATCACAATCTCAGGGTCGATACTCGACATTTCTTTGTAGCTCCAGGTGAAGATGTCACGAAACTCTTTGAAAATGGATGTGTAGGTGATGATTTCATCAGAAGAACACGAAGCGCCAATATGGACATTTTCGACAATCCCAGGTTTGATGGATATGTCAAGGGGAATAGTGGGTGAGATATTTCTTAAGTTCCCTTCGGAAAACACATCGTGTGCAGACTTAGGAATGGTGGAAATGACAACAATGGTCGACGGGGTCGAGATCTGTTGATAGTTATCAATGGTATGTTGCTCCAGAAAGAGGATGGAACGATGATGCCTATCGTCCCAAGGGGTGTCCTCCATGACAAACATGATCATCTCATATGTGGGAAAAATTACATGAAAAGGATCGGGAGACAACTCATCAAGAGAGGGGGTAGAAGGTGTTGTCGATTGAATGGCCTGATAGGTGGATTCAACCGGACTTAACGGCATTGCGTCACCGAAACGAAGATGATCTCCAGGGTCAGGTACTATCCAGGGGTCGTGAGACGCAGGAAGTTCATGAGGAGAGGTGGAGATCATGTTGATGGAAGAAACAGACGAGCGTGGAACATCGAACCACAGAATGGGGAAAGTACCCATTAACGAAGAGTCTTTGAGAAGGCCTACCCTGACGTTCTCATAACCTGGTGGGGTTTTAGCGATGAACGGGACGTTGCCAGTATGGGTATCTGAATTAAAGAAGGCTAGTTGTTCAACGGTGATGACCTTACCTTGATGTGAGAAACGTACCACATAGAAAAGGGTTGACACAACTGCACGCATGGAATCAATCCAGCTGCGGCCAAGCAGAAGATTGTAATCAAGGGGAGAGTCAAAGACTTCTGCTTCAACTTGGACCGTTTTTCCTTCTAATGTGATGGGCAATGAAGGAAGGACATCATAGGGCTTAGTACCAGAGCCATTGAAGTCTTTAAGAGTGTTCTGGGATTCATTCAAAGAAGGATAGCCAATAGCTTTCCAACAAGAAAGAGACATAACACATGTCGAGGCACCCTCGTCGATAACAGTTCGACAAATGTTTTTGTCAGAGACAATCACTTGGATCTGGAACGCGAGTTGAGGAGGTAACCTTGGAATGTGACCCTCCAACTAAAAAATTATTAAATTCGTATCCGTCGGATTGATTCCAACGATAGCTTTCAACAGTGCCTTCCGTTGTATGGGACAAGTTTGAAGGACTTCAAGGGCTGACATCACAGAAGGTGCTTGGGCCAGATCTTCAACAATGTTGTAGTTCTGGGCAACATGAGCATGAGGATTGAAAGCCAATTTCTGAACGATGCCCTTTGGGGGGGGTCACACAACTGTGTCGAGGCTCGGTCGTTCGAGATGAAGAGGACCATTTGTAGGTGGAGTTGCGGGAGAGGGTTGTACCGAGGAAGGCGGTAGATCATCAACCTTCTCTTTAGAGGGAGAATAATCTTTGGCTCGAGTAGTGAGTGCAACGTCGCTCTGCTTAGAATCGCCAGTACACATCAAAACATAATTTGTAGTAGAAGATGAGGGTTGGTCATGAATGACCAACTGAGCCTATTGTTGAGACGGGAAGGGTTGGGACAAAACGGTCGGTGCAGGTGGTTTTGGAGCTCCTTGAAGGAACTTAGTGACCTCGGCGCGTCGTGGCCAATCCTTTGTGTAGTGATCATCACCACAGATAAGACAAGGGTATTGAGGTTTGCGCTTATCCCGATCGTCAACATGGGTAGTTTTGGTTTTCTCTGCTTGATAAGTATTTTTTCCCTCCTTATTCTTACCCCTTCCTTTTTTGGATTTGTTTTTACCGGCTGGGGTAGATTGGAATTCATTTACCTCAGAATTCTTGCCGGTGGGAGGGGCAGGAGACGGAGAATTTTGAACATTAGAAGAAGAAGGTTTGGGATTTGTGCTTGAGGCGGAATGTGGTTGGGCCTGGAAAGTGCCAATCACACTGTCGGCTGCATGCGAGGCAGCTGGACTGGTTGAAGTTGTGGAAGTGGAAGGACGAGGTAAGTCAGGTAGTAAATCGTAAAGGGTACCTGTTTGTGAGTAAACGAGGTCAAGATATTGAGAACGACTTATAGTCTGCTATTCTGTGACCACTCCACCCATGGCAATGTCACGATCGATGTCGTTCACAAACGATTTGGTGAACCATTCTACCAACAACTGATCGGGGAGTTCAAGTTTAATAAGACGTCGTCACTATTGCCACTCATGAATGTGATCGGATATATGAGTGGCCTTGTTCTATTTGAAAGAAGTCAAAATCTCGGTCCCCGTGTCATAACGAATCGGTAACTAGTAGTGTGTGAGGAAAACCATGGCTAGGGTGTTGAAGTCAGAGAAGAAACCTCGTGGAAATTCGATATACCACTTCGCAGCAGAACCTATGAGGGTTTGTTGAAAAAGACGTAACCGAATAGAGTCATCAATCAATGAGTTGGATGAACACCATAGGTGAAAAGTCATAACGTGATTGTTTGGGTCCTCTCCCGCTTTGCCATCGAATTTAGGAATGTCCGATGGTAGCTTGATTGGTATAGCAGGCCATTGGGGAGAGTGACGAATTGGATCATTTAAAATCCTTGACAAATCTGGAAGATCCAAAGTGGCTATAAAGGGTAACTGTCAATTCACCTGCAGGTACTGGTGGCTTTGGGGAGGAAGCCCCATCGAAAAACCAGTAGGACCATAAGCAGTCTGCATATAATGTGAAGACCCAGGCATATTCGGTGGTGGTTGAAGAGGATAGTAGTTCATAGGATTGTACCCTGGAACAGGGACTTGAGTTTGAGAATTTCCCCCCTAAATGGGATTGAACGAACCTGGATATGGTTGGCCCATACTAGGGGGTATTATGGACGTAGCTGGAAACTGCTGCCCCCCAGTCGATTGAGGAGGATGTTGTATCAACTGATTCCAATACTGGGCCAAGGAGGGAGGTATGTTTTGCCCATAAGGTGGGGTCGGTCCTCCCATCGAAGGTGGTGTTCCAATTGGGGGCAATGTTCCATTTGGGGGTTGTGTTCCAATTGGGATTTGCGTTCCAAAAGGAATTTGCCCACTGAGAGGGGGTTGAGTCATACCACATTGGTGAAACTGTTCACCAACTGGAATCTGGTAATTTGGAGTGAATGACGAAATAGTGCCACTAGGATTAAGACTACCAGTGGAGGACGAGGAAGGGCCTCCAAAAGGAAATTGAGGGAGTGTCGGAATAAAACCGGGAAGAGAGTGCCCAAAAGAAGAAGGACCACCAGGAGAGCCGGATGGGGTTTGCGTAGGAGTGGGAATGGAAGCATTCAACGCACGGTATCCGAGTGGTAGTGTCGGAGTGACGTTGGGTGTTCGCAGTGTGTTGATGGGAGCAAGACTAACTGCAGTAAACCCGGTTGGAACAATCATAGTGTCTGTGAGATGGGCCATTTTGGTAGGGACAATAAAGTGATAGGCGGTAGTAAACAGTACTGTCTCTGGACTAGAGATTTCAAAAATCACAGGTGAACCTAGACCAAAAAGGTCCCGTCAGAAAACACCTGTATACCAAAAAAGATCTTGGCCTTCTATGCTTGGAAAGGGTCCAACTGGTGATCCAGAAGATGTAACAACTAAGTCTCCGGAAGAGTTCAGTCGTATAAACGGTCACTCAGAATCACGGTGAAGTCGAAAGTCCTCTCGAGTATTTGTAATTCGAAAATGTTCTAGAGAGTCAGTTCGTTCCACTTGTGGCGTGGTGACGACTGTGACTTCACTTTGCCGAGGAGATCCCTCAGGTGTACTTGTAGGCAAGGGTTGAGAACCTTCCAGATGCTCTGGAGATAAACCCTGCATTCTACGTGAACGTCGTGGAGGAGCTATTGTAAACGAGTGACAAACTTCATGAAGAAATTCGTATGGTAAACTTTGGTAAACAAACAACACGCTCTAGTAAACAAAATCTAGGAAGCAACACCAAGCAAACAAGACCTTCTAATTCCGAAGTCACTAGTTGGTGATGAAATCCAACATCGCAACAACGAGACGAGAAGGGGCTGGGCTAGGGTGGAAAAGTTACGCTGATGACCTGCTTAATGGACTTACACCCTGGTGCAAGTTCCCACGCATAATAATGGGTATACCCTCCAAGGAGCCCAAGTGAGTTTGGTCAACGTCAATTCCAGGTACCGTGAAGACTTTCCCCTTCACATTCACCTCGTGTAAGAACCTAGAAAGATAGGCCACTAAGGTTACCACCACCAACAATAAATCCTGGGGGGACAATCGACAGTCTGATCCACACGCAAGGGCAAGGTATCTAGCCCGAAATCAACTCAAAAGGTTTCCACTCATCATTGTGGGTATACCTTCGAGTGATCCCCGTAATACGTGCAATCTCTACACTGATATCAACAAAGCAGGGTGAGTAACTCTGTCAATATCAATGTGACCTCGTGTTTGACCCTTGTGTGAGAAGGGCTTCCCAGGATAAGATGCTGCAAATGGAATTTAACACTCCTTAACACAAGATGTTATTGTGTGTTTTGTGCTTTGGAGAGTGTATCTCTCTTCCTATTCCAAAGCGCTAGCCTAGCTAAATGTTGGTGTAATAGAACCCTAGAAAAGAGTTACTATTTAAATTTTACAATCGCGCAGTGTTATTAAGAGCTATTGTTACACAAAGGAAATGGAGATGAAACTTATGTTGTATAAGACTCTGACCCAACGATGCATGGATGAGAATGAAATATATCGATTTTCGTTCAATGAATCCTATGTATGGGAGGGAAAGAGAAGTTTTCCGGATCAAACTTTGAACTACAATACACAATTTCCTGTAAAATGCAAATGCATCAAATCACGCATCAATAACAATTCTCTATTGTTTCTTTTTCAATAACTTCAACAATTGATTTTCAATGTTTTCGAAAACGAAAATGATTTTGAAAAAAAAAATTTGTTCACTTTTCAAAAAGGACCCACACCATGATAGTGAGAGTACAGAAAATAAAAAACCAATGAACAAGCAATGAGAAAAACCCAAACCACTCTTTCAATGAAAACAAAAATAACAAGCAAACCAAACTAGTCTTTTCAATTGCATAAGAAAAGTGATATTTCAAAGGATAAGCAAATGATAAATACAAAGAAGCTCAACTTTCAACTCATCGCCAGTCCTTAACCAAACAAGCACACTCAGATTCCAAAATCAAAGAGTATAACTTTGCTAAGAAAATTCAAGAAATGAAAGTCAAGATAAAAGTGACAGGAAGAGCCTTTGAAATCCTAAGACTGTTCGTGCACCAAAACGAAGACAAGAAAAACATCAATCAATGGTCCAAGAAACTCTTGTGAGGCACCTAAACTGATCTGGGCAGTTAAAGATGCAAAAACTCTAATCCAAAATTTTGAAGAAACGGGTTCACAGGTTGAGAATGTTACACAGTGCGAGAATGAGTGATTCTCGCAGGTGGCCTTTGATTAGAGTGCGAGAACCTCGCACTGAACCTAAAGACAGGGTGCGAACTCAGTATGTTCTCGCAGGCCACTGTGGAGTGCAGTGCGAGAATATCTGAAACTAGTCAAATTTTTGGAAAAAGACACAAAATTTGAAAAGGCCTCTGGACCCAGAGGGTCTATCAGGGTATCCTGAAGACTCAGAGATTGATAGGAATGGAGAAAGGTAAGGTAAGAACAAATGGCCAAGGAAAAATACCAAAAACCACAAAGAAAACAGGTTAATTCCCCAGTGGAGTCGCCAATTTTGTTATCAGACTAATCGGTAGGTGCAGACACTAATAGATCTCCCTAAAACAAAACAGGACAGGACATGACTCTTTCCCTAAGTTTTGACCATTGAATTAGCTAATAGGAAGGAACAAGTAACATACCTTTGTATTGCTTCCTAGGGTCTCTGTTGCTCCCGCTTCACTCCGGTGCTCTTGTGAGGTCAAGACCAAGACAACACAAACCAACCAAAGTGAAGATAGAAAAATATATTCAACTGTCAACTTATGTGTATGATCAAGGAATTACACAATAAAGTGAGAATAGCTTTATGGGAAAGGGACATGCCACTGTATCATATTATTTGAAAGTAAAGATTACAACCTGATTACCTTGATGTCGCAAGCTTCCTTTCGATGGCTCTTGGCTCCAACACACACACTTGCTCAATCCTTGTATGAAGAAGATCAAATCCCCTTGATAGACTTGCTAGAGTCTCCAAGCTCCTATTCAAGCTAAGTCATTCACCCAATTCTTTCACCAATTCTCCAATGAATCTTGCTTAACCCTTTCCATGAGAATTCCCTCAATATATAGGAGAGAATGAGATGGTTATTTGGATAAGAATGATCCCATAATATCATGGAATCTAGTACAAGGATAACCATTCGAATGCCAACCCATTCTTCTAGAAGATTCCCTTTTAGAACCATCGAGAATTCATCTTTTTCCATGCTTTAGAGAAGGTTCTCACCCTAGCTATATAACACAGTGCGAGAAGTTCGCACCCTAGCTTAAGGCAACCTGCTAGAATGGGTCATTCTCGTACCCTAGGATACTAGCAACCTGCGAACTCTCTTCAAAAGTGAGTTTTCTAGGAAGAGATGAATGTCATTTTTCTTAGGAGAAATTTCTTATGAGAAGCCTGAGTACACCAACATCAATACATCATCATGATGACCAAAATCATGGGTAACATAATTCATCCTCATAAACTATGTGTCTTCCTGTTGACCTTTCCTAGCCTAGGATTCCCTTGCTTGGTGGAGCTTAGTCCCAGCTCGGGGGTGACCTACTGTTGAGAGTGATGAGCAATGCGGTCTATGGCTGGGAGGTTCATGGAAGGTCTGCAGGCAGTTGGTGGTGTTATTCCAGTTGAAAGATAAGTATAATTTATCTGCTTAATTTTATGTTATGCATAATGTTGGAATGCTATCATGTGTTCCGTTGCATGTATGAATTGCTGTTAATTCTATTTAAATCTGAATGGTAACAGTAACTCTATGTTAAAATGTGTTAATTTGATTTAATGCATATTATATTTATATGTGAATATTCCACAGTAGTGGCATTGCCTGGTCTCTATGGAAGGTCGGGGATGCTACATTTTGGTATCACAACTAAGTCAGAGCTGAGTAGTGGCATTGCGCAGGCCTGTTGATGGCTGAGGATGTTACAAATTGGTATCAAAGCATGGTTACAACACTGATCCTGGATGGCCATGTTAGTGGCTAACGAGACAAAGATTTCAGAGTGAATTGTTGTCGAAAGGGACAAAATTCGAAGTTCAGAGTGTCTTTAGGTGCAAGGAGTGAGTCAACAGAGTCTTTGACTCAAAAATCTCGGGAGAAATAGATTGAGTTTTCTCGTAAAGGGACGCGAAGATCCGTTTCAAGGAGTGCACAAATACGAAAGTCAACTAAGTATCGAAGCAACCCTCTAAGGAGAAAGGGGTTCGAGAAACAAAGCCCAAGAGGAGTAGCGGTATCGTAAAAATACAACTTACGTGGTATTTGGCCACAGGGAGAGAGATCACAACACTGGTGGTGTTGGGACCATAGGATTTGTTTAGAAGGAAGGGAAAGCCTTTACGACCATCAGATCTGGAGAAGGTGTAGAAGGGTTATCCTGGAAGCCCTTCGGACTTCGTGACTTCGGTGAAGTTGATGCAAACTAAGAGAAAGGTCGAAGCCCTAAACTCTGAAGTATAGAGGAGAGATCTACACCGTAGATCTGGGGAGAAGTCTTACCGTTAGATCAAACCAAGAGTGGAAGATAAAGAGGTTCGTAATTTCAGATTTCGGAAGATTGGAAGGAAGCAAGCGTAAGAAATTATGAAGTCTGAAACTCCGAAATGACGTGGCATGGTGATGTCACTTGGTTTGACGTGGACACATGGTTTGTGCGCCCCATGTTAGTGGGTTTTGAACCTGTAGAAGTTTGAAATGTCATTTGGAACGTGACGCGTGTCACCCATCTGAATGGGCCACATATCAGTCGTTAGTATTCCACCTTGTGGAATCTTGTATGAGTAGGGTTAGTGGGGCCTGAGGTTACGTAATGTAGTTAAAGGTTGGAGGACTCACAGTGGCATTGATCACGATACATCAAGATCAATGGCCAGAAGGAATTGCGGGGACCCAAGTTGCACGGAAGCTAATTCTCCAAGGTGGTTCTGCAATCCAAACCGTGGTTTCACCGAGGGTTTACGTGCCAGCGTCAGAAGAATTGCGGGATGAAAGGCGAGTTACTCCAAAACCACCGTTGCGTGCCCCCACAATTGGGAAAACATTAAGTGATGTAACGTAATGACATCACAAAAGGTGATTGGAAATGTTCGGAGATTAACAGTTCGAAATATGCTTATGCACAAACTTCCGAAGCTCTGAAGTCCCGAAACTTCGATGACAGAAGTTCCACAGTGAGTGTCAGCTGTTGGATGCTGGGTAGACGTGGACCGTTGATCCACTCTACTTCGCGAGTTCGGTAACTCGGAACTCCAAGAGATTGTTGTGTTGTGCTTTGAAAACTTCCGGGTAAGCACCTATTGATCTAGCGCTTGATCACGACCCATGGTTGCATGGGTCGGGGGTGAGAGAACATGGGCTAGTGCCCAGAAACTGTGTTAAAGAAGGGAAAAGGGTTAGGAAGGAAGAAGGTGGGTTTCGTCTGGTTCGAACCCGCATCAAAAGAATACTGAAGACCTGGAACTTTGTGATAGGGTCCAACAAATATCTAAGAGCCATTAGCTCAGAGAAAAGAGATCGTTGCACAAGAAGTGCATCAGAGAAGAAGCACAAGTTTTAAAGGATCATAGCTTTCTGCTCAAGGCTCAGAATTGAGCAAGGAAGCTGTGGTTGGGAAGGTCTTGGAAAGAGGAATCTAGATGTAATGGTTACATTAAAACATAAAAAGTGCTAGAGATGTCTTCAGATAGAATAAATAAGGCGAGAGAAAGACTTCTTGGTCTTTAGACGAATTTTCATTGTAATGTGTCTGTGAAAGACAGGAGTTGTCATCATGTTTTTTTTTTTTTTTCCTAAAATGAATAGAACAGAGAAAATTGATCCAATTGTACAGTGTTGATATTGTTTCATAGTTTACTATTATTATGTGTTGTGTGGACGTATGATGTTCTTGGGGAGTGAATGAGTTTGCGAAGAAATTGAATAAGTTTCAAGTGTTCTCTTCTGTAAGATATGCAAGGAGTGTAAGGAGTGCGCGTGAGAGAGTCTTTTTCGACTTGAAGCTCAGAAGAGATAGAGTAGAAATTTTGTATGCAGAGTGTGCATATCAAGCGCAAGGAGTGCATGCAGATGGAACTTATTTTAAGTTCGAAGGGCTCAAGAAGACGAGCATAGAGTGTGCCAGGAGGGCACCAGAAAGTCTTTTGGAAGATGCAGAAGGGCCGAGTCCCTTTGAGATTGAGTAAGTTAAAAGCTCAGGGAGAAACAATGCAAGTTCGCACGCAGAGCGCAAGTGTGCATCGGGGTGAAGTTAAAATTTCATTAACAGAAGCTCGGGAGGGAAAACACCATCGAAGCTTTCGCAATATTCGAAATCCTTCAAGTTAGGGAGGAAGTCAAGTCCAGAAGAATTGACGCCAAGATATTTGTCAAGAAGTCATTGAGAACCTGAACGAACGGTAGGAATCTTTGGAGGGAGAAGCACCGATAGCCATGCATCGTTAGATCAAAATAAACTGTGAGGAGGATAACGCTGAGAGTCATTCAACACTCGAAAGCTCAGAAGAGGTAGCGAATAGTTGATCTCAAGGAAGATCGAACCGTTGATTCCTTTCATCGAGAAATCAGAAATCAGGAGTTGGGAGAATGGAGGAAGTTGCTCTCAAAAATCCCAAAACGCGAACATCTGATTCACGAGGAGAGATCTAGACCATTGAATCACGACGAGTGTGAGATGTTGATCTGACGCACTTGAATTTAGTGAAGTCGGAAGTTGGAAAGGGGAAGAGAACTATTTTCTGATTTCGCGAACCACAAAGTCCTGATTCACGAGAAAGGATCCACACCGTTGGATTACGAGGAGCTGTGAGTCGTTGGATCTGACTCACGTGGATTTCGGAAAACTAGAGATAAGGAGAAAAGACGAGAACTATTTTTCGAAACCCCGAAACGCGAATTGCCGATTCGTAGGAATTAATCTGGACTGTCAAACCCGGAAAGCTGTGGACCGTTGATTTGAGGCGAACGGGGTTCGGGAGTTCGGACCTCGGGAGAAAGGAGGAGCGCTAATCCTCAAATTTTGTAAAGGGTAAAGTCCCGTAGCACTCAGAAGCTGGGCCCCAGGTCATAGCTAGAGGTAAGAGAAGAGCTAGCATGCCATAGACTCTTATTTTAGATTTCGGGGATAGAGAGAGTCGAGGGTGACTCATATCGAAACACCCAAAACGCAAAATCTCAAAACGCCTTTTGGATAGGCATGTGGTCATAGCCGATGGTCACGTAGAGGAAGCTTGCACCCACTGCTATTTCTCGCGGGTGAGGTTTCACGCAAGGCCTATGGATTTGTTTCGTGGAGGTTCTAGTAGGGACCCGAAGAGCTGCCCCAGCTCCGAAAGTTGAAGATCCATTGACCAGGAGGTCAACAGACCCCGCTAAGGTGTGGGAAATGCATCGAAAGTGCTCAGGACATGAATAATCATGCACAATGATCACAGTGGGAGTACAAGAAGATTCAGGAATCTAGGAAGAATTGAATACTTCTGGGATCAACAAGAAATTTTTTTATAGGGAGAAAGAAGTTGCTGCAATTTTTGTGGCAGCAAGCATGTTATGGCTGGTTGGGCCAGCCAGAGGAAAGAATGCTTGCATGTTTGCAAGTGTTGTTGGTGATGTTGTTGCATAAGGAAGGAAGCAACAGAGAGCTGAAGTGATGGTTATAAGTTTGATAAAAGAAGCATGAAAGATTCTACTACCATCAGATATTTAGGTAGTATAAAAAATTATTAATGGCAGTCATGCAGGTTTGAGTTTTTATCACTCTTTTTGCATAATTGCTGAAAGGAAATTTTGGTAAGAATTTCCTGAGCCAGAGTTATTTTATAAAATCACATGATTATATTATTGAATGCATACCACTAGATGTGGTAAAGGCTAGAGGCCTGTATTAATTCAAATCTTTTTAGCTTCTGAATGCACTGACATAGTAGAATGTCACGTTAATTTGGTTATGGGTTAATAACCAAAGAATTAAAGATAAGAACTGGTTATAGGAATAAATGCCAGTAAGATAGTCATGTATGAGACCAGGACCTGGTTGGATATGGCAAGGTATGGATATGGAAAGGTTATGAGCCACATAGGTACTAAAAGCTTCCTACTTTTAAATAAAACTTGGGCTGCAACCTTTTTGCTAACACTAATGAACACCACAAAATTATATTCTCGGTGTAGTGTTCAACTCGAAAAGGAAGGCATCCAATTAATTCGGAAGACAATAGGAAGTGTGTGGAGAATGTGTCAACACATTGGCCAGAATTGCAACTTATGGATGGTGAGATACATGACTGAGATAAAGAACATTATGTAATTCAATGCATGGTGCACTGAATAAGAATGCATTGAGAATTGCACTCATGCATATTAAGTGATAGAATTGTATACTAAATGCAATGGTTGAATGTGTTTTGTAAGTACATGCATATATATTATTGCATGGAAATAATTGTTACTAACAACTGAAATGTTTTTAACTCATGAAGTTATAATAAGCTAGGAGGCTTATGTGGTGATTAGGCCAGAGAGCCTAGGATGCTAAGGCCAGGAGCCTGTTTTGTATATGTAATTATGCAAAATCATTAATAAAAATATACACATCACTGCGTGTAGACCGACCACGAAGAAAGAGTGATGGGGGACTAAGATTCCACAAGGCTGGGCAAGGGAGGGGGATAAGTGTTTGGGCCTAGGGGATAAGCTAGGGGGTTTACCTCTAAAGGAATAATATTTTAATATTAATCCCTGAAGGCTAAGGTGGACATGTTGAGTGTTGTCCTAAGTTCCTGGAAAAGGAACGTATGCTAAGTGGAGTGCATGCGACTGCAGGAAGACAGGTGTCAACCTGGGTGCATGTAGTTATAGTTGGGAAAGCCAACATTGTTGGGTTCACTTCCCATTCTATCATCCTCCACCTAAGTTCCCTGGGATCAGGGGACGTCTGAACCAGTTTTGCCTCTGTGTCTGCATTTGCATACCCGCGCACATTGAAGGAAACCCTCACGGGAAGGTGGTTCATTCTGTCCATTCTTCCATCCGGGAGTCGGAACTTGAAACCTCTGTGATCGACCTCTGCATTGTTTCCTGGTCATGCATCCTGAACTCAATGGGAAAACCTATGGTATGATCTGTCGTCTATCCTGTTTGCTCTATGATCGACCTCTGCATTGATTCCTTGTCACGCACCCTGAAACCAGTGGAAAACCCGTGGATTGAGCCGCATCTTCTGTGAAGCCTGGACATTCTGTAAATTTCTATGCCGTGTGTATTATAACTGTGAGCTGTTGTGGCCATGCAGTTCCTTGGCTGAGTGTGGCTTACTGCCTTCGTCTGTTCCTTGCTGAGCCTTGCAGTTTTCCTCCTTGTGTTGGAACAAAGTTGAAGAAGCAGGTTGTCAGGCCCGTGTGAAACACTCTCTTCAGGTGAGAGAGGTGGTTGTGGTTGAAGAAGAAGGTTGTCAGGCCTGTGAGCGACTCTCTCCAGGTGAGAGAGTGTGTGGAGGAAATGAGAACTCCTGGAAGGGGTCCTGTAGCTGCCACAGAGCTCGGAGAATTCCGGTCCGACCTGTTGCTGAAGCCCAAGGAAAGGGAGGTTTAACAGTCGAAGGATTGTCCAGTGTGACAGTGAAGGTGTATACTCTTGGGTTGGGACATGCATGTGGGGAATGGGAGTCTGTGAGTAGTGGGCATAAGTGGCTCCTGGAAGAGAATCCATCCTCATAAACTGTGTGTCTTCCCATTGACCTTGCCTAGCCTAGGATTCCCTTTCCCGGTGGAGCTTAGTCCCATCTCGGGGGTGACCTACTGCTGAGAGTGATGAATAATGCGGTCTATGGCTGGGAGGTTTGTGGAAGGTCTGCATGCAGTTGGTGGTGTTATTTGAGTTGAAAGATAAGTATAATTTATATGCTTAATTTTATGTTATGCATAATGCTGGAATGTTATCATGTGTTCCATTGCATGTATGAATTGTTGTTAATTCTATTTAAATATGAATGGTAACAATAACTCTATGTTAAAATGTGTTAATTTGATTTAATGCATATTATATTTATATGTGAATATTCCGCAGTAGTGGCATTGCTTGGTCTTTATGGAAGGTCGGGGATGCTACAGTTTGGTATCACAACTAAGTCAGAGCTGAGTAGTGGCATTGCACAGGCCTGTTGATGGCTGGGGATGTTACAGGATTGGTCGATGGGACGAAGATGGGTCCCATTAGGCGAAGATGTCCTTTGGATCTCCATTTTCAATTATGGTTGTTGGATTAGTCAGGGTTCTTCCCTGGGAAATCTAGACTGTAGATCCCCTATGTATCCTTGTCGGAGGTAGAAGGTGAGTGAACCAAGAGGAGGCCTGAACGCTGATGAAACAGGTAAACGGTGACGTGACGAGAACCATCGATCTACCGATGGGCGAGAGGAATATCAATCGTTGATATTTTGTGAGACGTATTCATAAGAGGAGTGAGGAAAATTACATTAGGAATGACATGGCATGCCAGTAAGGCGGTCAAATTGACCTTAGGATGACAGGTGTCAGTTGTTGATTGGTTGAAGAGGGTTTGGAGAGGAAGGACGATGTTAACCATTGATATTGTCAAAGATATGACAAGGAGATTTGGATAGTTGGATCCAGATGCGTCGACATTGGAAATTTGGGAGGTTGGCATGGTCACATTCGACCAAGAAAAGTCAACGACGACGGAGTAATCGCTGACAACGACAGGAGTCAGGGTTAACAATGACTGTTGATCGACGGAGGGATGAAGTGAAACCTCCACTATATATTTTGTGGGTCACATCCATGTATCACAGAGACCTTTGGGAGCAGGGCATTAACCTTTGTGTCTAATGGCATCACCGACGTGCTATGAACCGTGGAAATCGAGAGCTACGAGCCGTAGGATTTGGGGGAGATGCTCGTCGGTGCATCGTCGTCGGATTTTGTTAGTGGGAGTGAACCATGGGATATGAAATCTCGATGATGAAAAAAATGGGCCAAGGGGTCGGGCTCGTGGAACGATCACATAGGTGGTAGATGCCATGTCATATGGAACAAATGACAAGGTGCCACATGGATGCCATGTGGCAGTGAGATGAATTTTGACTATGAGAGCCTGTGAAACTTTAGGAGGCCATAAATTTTGATCCTGAGCTCAAAATTGAGTGTGGTTATAGTCATTGGAAATCTCTTAATGAGCAAGAGATGATGGGATGCTTGGGAAGTGGTTTTGAGATTGTCGAGAAAAGTGAAAATTTAATTCCCCATCCCTTAAAACGATACTTAGGGTGTTGGGTGTGTTACAATATATATATATATATATTATTTTCTTAAAACTTTTGTATATTGACTATAAACAATACAAGTTTATAAAGCTACATATAGATCCTCCATTCACAAGGGAGTAAATAAATTCTCACTAAATTGCATAATTACGAAATAGATATTTAACAATATTCCATAGTGATTTCAATTATTAACATTGCATTTCACAAACGAATAATTAATTGTACCCGTCCAATTATAATACAGTAAGATGAATGAAACTAATAATTCATCTTCAGTTAAATCGAATTCATCAACACATAATACAATGAATATAAATTAACTATTGATGTCACTTCAATTTAAATGTTCCATTGACACATAATACATTGCATTTAAATTTAACTAACATTTCCACTTCCATTTTACTTGTAAAAGAATTACTGCCATCGGATGATGTCTTGTGTTCCCTTCGCTGGATGTTGCGTCACCTTGTCCAATGATGAACCACGTTTTCAGAACCGCTACAATATTCACAATGCTTTTTGAACGTTGTTGGACTCACCGGATGCCTCCCTGCCAATGAAACATGCACTCTTCTTCCCCTTTTCCCCCCGAGCCTCATTGGGGCTATACAAAACCAACCATAGAACTAGCTACGAAGTGTAAACTCACAAGTGAGAGGATCCCACCTCTTAACCACTTCGTTGTCCACTCGAAATAGAAATGCTCAATTCCACGGTCATTATGATGGTCGTCCGACAAAAGGATAGAATGTGATCTCTCTCTTGACCCAAGACCTTTATTTTATATCCTCTCCCCATGCACAATAATTCATCAATTAAAATTTAAAAATAATTTATTTCCCTCACTCACTTTCCTTAAGGTCCTAAAATTACTCAAAGTTGTTTCTTAGCTTTTAATTAAGACTCCCCTACTTTTCTTGTCTCATATATTTTCTCCTAGATGTTTTCCAGTTTTTCTTGTCTTTTAGATTTTGCCTGCTAGTCTTGTCTTTTGGATTTTCCCTGCTTTTCTTTTCTTTTAGAGTTTCCCCTAGATGTTTCCTTGTTTTTATTATGAATTTAATGATAACTATTTATTTATTCACTTATTTAATATCATGCACGTCTCTTAGTTTCCTTCCATGTTGTTTATTTTGCTTTAACAATTTTATTTATTTATTTATTTATTTTGAATTTTATATTCCCTTGACCCATACATTCTTAAAATAAATTAAATGTTCCCTAAACATCTAACCCTTCCAATAAAATTTGATTTTCAAGTTTTCTAGCAGGACTCTACCTATTTACTTTATCACCTTACCCTTAGGTTAACTTACATGCTTCACTTTACACTAGAAATTTAATTTGAAACAAAGGCTAAGGGTGACATGAACATTATTCCCTTTCGGATGTACTGATGTACTCCAAGGTTTCCATGCGTCATTCCCTTCAAGCGCTTTTGACCTTGAGCGTTGGGAATATGGCACAATTGATAGAGATTCTATTACTCCTATAGCTTCCCCTATTACGAGACCTCTGGACACTGAGGAATAAGGCCTCCACCTTATTTCATTTCCTTTAGTATACCTCACGAGTGACTGAGACCCAGTCTACCCTTGCAGCAATGTTCAACCCTCTGAGAAAGAGTGTGCCTCACTCTTCAACTCCGGCCACAACAAGAGTGCTAGTGAGTGTAAATAGGGACGTTGTTCCACCCCTCCCTTTTCGACTGATATGGTTTTGTATAACCCCACTACTCCTTTTGTGAGTATGATCGGAAAGCAAGATCCCTATGCCTGCTTCCACTAAACATGTTTTAAACGACAATGTCCATAATCAACATAAGTTATTTATTCAAAATTTCATCAATTCATTTACTCTCTGACTCAGTTCGAAATCCCAAGTTCTTATTGACGATACCCACGTCAACCAATAATTGATCTTTTTGTACACTCAAGAACTCATTAGTAATATCTATACAATGAAGATCATCCATAAATTCTATTCAACAAGCTATAATGCATAACTAATCATTTTCACATTTGACATTTTAAGAATTTCATAACAAGTCTAGCATTCATCAAGTATTAATTAACCGGGTCGTTTGTGAGAAAACACCCTCAAAGAATAAGTTTGTCATCTAAATAGTTAGATAAAATGAGGCATTACATACACCCCCTCTTATTTCAAACTTTGTCCCGAAGTTTCATGCAAAATTCTAAAAGAAAATCAAAATAAATGTGAAAATTGTTGAAGCATCTCCTTTCCATCCTCCTAGGTAGCAGAATTGGGACTGTATCTATCCCATTGCACCTCGACCTGATCGACCAATCGATGCCAAAGTTGTCGAGTGAGATGGTCTAGTATGTACACTGGTTTGGATGTCAAGGCCCCCTCGTCCGAAATATGAAAATAACTCAAATCAATGACATGAGAAGGATTTGAAACATAATGACGTAAAACATAAACATGAAAGACACCATGCATTCACTCCAAGGATGCACGTAAATCTAATCAATATGTGAGTGGTCCCTTCTTCTCAACAATATCAAAGGGTCCAACGTATCTAGGAGAAAGTTTATCACCTTTCCCAAATTTAATATAACTCTTTTACAGTTTCACTCGCAAAAATACTTTGTCTTCGACCTCATAGCTCCGATCAATTCTATGTGCATTTGCATAACTCTTTTGTCTATCCTGTGCTTCCTTAGGTCTTTCTGTGAAAATTTTCATCTAATCCTCCATCTCTTGTATTACTTCAGGTCCTACTAGAATTCTATCTTCTAGCCTGTCCCAACTCAGAGGTGTTCTGTAGGGTCTTCCATACAAAAACTCAAATGGTGCCATCTTAATGGAACTCCGATAACTATTGTTATATGCAAACTCAACTAATGGTAAGAACTCTTCCCAATGTTATCTTGGTCCATTACGTACATTCTTAACATATCTTCAAGAATTTGATTTGTCATTTATTTTTGTCCATCTGTCTCGGGATGATAAGCAATACTAAAGTTTAACTATGTTCCCAATGAATCCTGAAAACTAGTCCAAAATCTTCCTATGAAAACTGCTCCTCTATATGAAATTATTTTCTTTGGTACATCGTGTAATTGCACAATATCATTTATAAAAACTCTCTCAATATCTAAATCTTGATAAGTAGTCTGTATTGGAACAAAATGAGCACTCTTTGTCAGAGTGTCAACCACCACAAAAATAGAATCATGTCTTTGTGTCGTAAGAGGTAGTTCAACTATAAAATCCATAGATATAATTTCCCATTTAGACTCTGGTATAACATGTGGCTGTCAAAATCCCGTTGGATGCCTATGCTCAGCCTAGACCTACTGGCATTCAAGAGATATTGCCACAAAATTTACAATATCGGTCTTCATTCCCTTCCAGAAAAACAAAGGTTTTAGATCATCGCTTATCTTTTTGACTCCGGGATGAGCCATGTAAACTGCTCTATGAGCCTCTTTTTAAATCAAGTTTCACAATTCTTCATTCAGTGGTACGTAGATTATTCCATTTAGTCTCAATAATCTACCATAATCCAAATTATATCCTACGTATTTAAGTACAAGCATAACTTCATTCTCGATGTTTTCCTTTACTTCCTTATACCAATCATCCTCTAGTTGTAAACTTAAGATCCTTTCTCATATATTTGTTCTTAATGGGATAACTGAAAAGATATGAGGACGTCGAGTCGTCGACTCAAGGCATCAACTACTTTATTTATTGTTCTTTTAATATACTTGATATCAAAATCATACTCGCTTAGTAACTCAGACCATCTCCTTTGTTTGACATTTAAATTACTTTGAGTAAAGATATGTTGTAATCCACTATGATTAGTTTTTATTTCAAATTTCCTACCTACTAGGTAGTGCCTCCACATCCTTAATGCATGGACTACAACTAACAAATCCAAATCCTGATTCATGTAGTTCTCTTTGTGGATTATGAGTTGCCTTGATGCATAGGCTATCACTCTTCCTTCCTGCATCAAAACTCCTCCTAATCCTTCCTTAGATGCATTAGTGCATACTGAGAAGTCCTAATCCATATCACGTGCCTTTAATATTGGTGCGGTGGTTAAAAATTCCTTTAGTTTTCGAAATACCTCTTCACATTTATCAGTCCATATAAATTTCTTATTTTTCATCTATAGTTCTGTGATGGGGTTTGCAATCTTTGAAAACCCTTCAACAAATTGTTGATAATATCTTGCTAAGCCCATAAAGTTTCGTACTTTGTGTACGTTAGTTGGTGATGGCCATTCCATAATGGCTTCTATCTTTGTTGGATAAAAAATAATCCCTTCTCCTGAAATGATGTGTCCCAAGTAATGTATCTTTGATTCATAAAAATGAACATTTCGATAATTTTCCATATAGTTTGTTTTCCCTTAAACATTGTAAAACCAATCTTAAGTGCTCCTCATGCTCCTCTTGGTTTCGAGAGTAAATCAAAATGTCATCAATAAAAACCTGAACAAATTTATCCAAATACTCACAAAATACTTCATTCTTCAAGCTCATAAACACTCTAGGGGCATTAGTCAAGCCAAAAGGCAGTACAACAAATTCATAATGTATGAATCTTGTTTTAAAAGCGGTCTTTGCTATGTATTCTTATTTAATTCTTAGTTAGAGATACCTGAACCTCAAATTTATCTTTGAGAACATAGTTTCTCCCTTCATTTGGTCAAACAAGTAATCAATTCTGGGTAGTGGGTATTGATTTTTAATTGTTTCTTTGTTTAATTGACGATATTCAATGCAAATATGCCATGATCCATTCTTCTTCTTCATGAAGATCACTGGTGCTCCCCATGACGATACACTTGGCCGTATAAGTCCCAAGTCCAAAAGTTCCTTTAGTTGCATTTTAAGTTCTTGCAATTCTGGTGCCGTTATCCTATATGGAATTCTAGCAATAGGTTCAATTCCCGGTTTGAGTTAAATTGTGAACTCCAATTCCCTCTTAGGTGGCAATATAGAAAATTATTCTGGGAATACATCCATGAATTCTGACACTACAAGGTAAGATTCTAGCTTAAGAGTGTCTTCCTTATCATTCATGGCTAATATCACATATAGTGTACATCCCTTCCCCGTACTCTTGTTAAGTTGTAAGGAAGTTATAAATCTGAAGGACACCCCTTGGTTCCTTCCTACTAAAATTCTATTATGTCCCAAGTCGTCCAAAAAACATAACTTCTTGTTCTTATAGTATAACATTACCTCATGTGTATCAAACCAATCCATACCAATCACAATATCGTATGATCCTAGGATTGTGATATATAATGGTAGCTTAGCTATACATTGGACGCTGCTTTGCTCGACTGCTGCGCGTGACCCCTATGATGGATGAGGATGAGGGTATGGCGAGAATGATGGCGGGAGTCGTGACAGCGGATGAGGAATGCTACGGGAGATGGACATGACACAGGTGGAGATAACAGGAAGTGCAGGAGTAAAAGTGCATGGTGGAAGGTGATGAAGTGGAGGAGACACATGGCAGGGGATGAGGAGACTCAAAAGGTGAGTGGACGATGAGATGGGGAGAGGGACCACATGGACCAAAAGAGGGGAGGTGGACAGATGTCAGGTGATGAGGAATATCCAAAGGGAGCGAGCTTCATCGCACGACCAAGAGGAGAACAAATGGCAAGGGGAAGAATGGTCCACCAACTGACATGACGGGGAAAGGGCCCACGCTGATTAACAATAGAGCAACTGAGGAGGAAGGGATTGCACGAGCGCCGTTGATCCGGGTGCTTAGATCTCGGCCGTTGGGAAGCCGCGCACCCGAT